>CM053786.1:301346727-301514227 GCA_028749045.1 Cupressus sempervirens | reverse complement strand
ACTCTGATCAATCCATCTATCACCTCATAGCGATCATCCTGTATGGTACCTGAAATCAATCCAGAAGCCCAAGCATCTCCGACATACTCTGCTATAATCTGATCTCTCCAATCTCCTAAAATCTCTGCTAGAGCACATAAGTGAGGTCTCCAAGATAAGGCATCAGCCACCACATTTTTCTTACCTTTGACAAACTCTATGTCAAAGTCATAAGACTGCAATTTAGTCACCCATTTTTTTTGCTGGTCATTAAGATCATGCTGGTTCATGAAGTATTTAATACTGTTGTGATCAGTCTTGATCACAAAATGTCCACCTACCAAATATGATCAAAATTTGGCCAATGCATGCATTATGTCCAACATCTCTCGGTCATAGACAGAATAACTTTTCTCAACTCCTCGGAGCTTCCTACTCTCGAATGCAATGGGATTCTTCTCCTGCATCAATACTGCTCCAATCCCATCACTTGATGCATCACAATGAAGCTCAAAAGGCTTCGTGAAATTTGGTAGAGCTAGAACTAGACATGAAGACATTACCTGCTTGAAATGCTCAAAACACCTCTATGCTGTCCCTGTCCACACGAAGGCTCCTTTCCTAGTAAGATCTATCAAGGGTGTAGCAATCTGTGAGAATCCCTTAACAAACCTCCTATAAAAACCACATAAACCAAAGAATCCCTTAAGCTGTGTAAGGTTTGTGGGAGTAGGCCATTCTACAATAGCTCTAATCTTTTCAGGATCAACCTGAACGCCATCTGCACTAATGATATGCCCCAGGTAAAGGAGCTTAGTCATGCCAAACTCACATTTAGATTCCTTGGCATACAATGACTCTCTCTCCAGAATAGATAACACCTCCTCTAGATGATGTAAGTGCTCCTCCCAGGTCTTACTGAAGACCAAGATGTCATCAAAGAAGATCAAGACAAATCTCCTCAGCTGCTTCCTGAATACCTGGTTCATACAACTTTGAAATGTAGCAGGTGCATTGGTTAGACCAAATGGCATAACCATGAACTCAAAGTGACCATAGTGACATTGGAAGGCTATTTTCTCAATGTCCCTTGCTCTCATCCTGATTTGATGGTATTCGAATTGCAAATCAATTTTGGTGAAGAAGCATGTCCCATGCAACTCATCAATCAGCTCATCAATCCTAGGAATGGGATACCTGTTTTTAATTGTTTTCTTATTCAGTGCCCTGTAATCAATGCACATCCGCATCGTCCCATCCTTCTTCTTTACCAATACTACTGCTGAAGCAAAAGGGCTCTTACTGGGCCTGATATGCCCCATCTCCAACAAATCCTTAATCGCCTTCTCTATCTCATCCTTGTGTTTCTTAGGATGATGATAGGGAGTAATCATAACTAGTTTGGCTCCCTCCTCAAGCTCAATAACATGTTCCATCCCTCTGTCAGGAGGAACCCCATGAGGAATATCGCTAAATGCTTTAGCGTGTCTATCAAGTATCTTCTGGACATCTAGTGGATGACTCTTTTCTTGTGGCTCTGGTGAAGTTGGCATAATGTTGCACTCTATCGCCCACTCTATGTCATCATGAGGAAAAAGTCTCTGCATTCTCCTCAAGGACACTACTCTGCAACCTCCATCTAAAAGCCCTCTAAGTACCACAGTTCTGCCCTCATGTTGGAATCTCATCTCCAATTTCGCTATATTGAGTGTGAACTCAACTAGTGAAGCCATCCATGTCATGCTGAGGATGACATCATAATCTGTCGACAACATAGAACTCATCCTCCAACTCGTAGCCATCTCCAAACCTGATGCGAAGATTAGATATCGTCCGAGTGCATAATAACTTATCACCGTTAGCCACCATGACTCTAAACCCATCATGCTCCTCTGTCTATAACCCTCTCCTGGCTACCAACTGTGCATCTATGAAGTTATGTGTAGCCCCAGTGTCAATAAGAGATATCACTTTCTACCCTTGGATAGTACCCCTGACCTTAAATGTGATTGCCTTTTGGGCCCCTGTCAAGTGTGCCAACGATCTATCATCCTTAGGAATGTTGCTCTCCTCTATAGTGTTACCCTCATCTGAATCAGAGTGCTGATCCTCCCCTTCTGAATCTGACTCTTCTGCTGAAAAATACTCCATTTGATTTTCCTTAGCCTTGAGAGAACATTTATGAGATAAGTCCCAAGGCTCTCTACAATGGAAGCACAACTTCTTCTTTTGAAGTTCATTCAAGGTTTCATTGTCTAGTCCTTTTGATCCTTCTTTGGGTTTGCTATACTCTTTCTAAAATGATTTTTTGTCTTTGTCCTTGCGGTAGGAAGAATCTGTTGAATGGTTTTTTCTTTTGTATACCGAAGGGGCTAAATCTCGTGCCTTTTTAGTTGCTTCAGCTAACGTGAGTGGATCATGTCCCTTCACCCAACCTCGTAATGGATCAGCAAGACCATCACAAAATAACACCACCAATCTCCTAGGAGAGATATCAGTAACAAGTATAGACAAGCGCTGAAACTCGGCAATGTAAGCATCCACAGAACCTGACTATTTTAACTGTGCTAGCTCCTTGAAATGTAACTCGGGATCCTTAGTGTCAAATCTCCCAATCAATGTTTCGGTGAATTCCTCATAGGATGTAATCTGATTATGCCCCAAAGTCACCATGCCATGATGCCACCATTCATGTGCAATGCCATCCAAGTGCATAGCCGCATACTTGATAGCCTCCTCCTCAGGCATAGGATTTAGCTGCAAGTATGTATCTACCTTCTGCACCCAAGCTCGTGTAGTCATCTTCCCTGAAGCATCATAATAAGGTAAAGAAAGTTTTCCAACTTTCTTCCTTAGCTCAAAGTTTTGATTCCTCCCTCCTGCTTTAGGCATGTGTCTCATCCTCAAGTCCATATAATCTCTAAGAGAAATATCCGCCTGAAACTCTGGTCCACCAGCCTCCCAGTCCCTCTAGAACTGATCCTGTAACTCGGTAATCTGCGGTTCGTTTACTGGTTGAACCAAATCTCTGGGTGGAAAAGTGGGTAGAACAGGTCTCAAGCTTGCAGTCCGTGCTGGGCGTGCAACGTGTCTAAAGTTATCAGCCTCATTCCCATTGTTGCCGTGTCCATTATTACCATTAATGTTATTCTCAGGACCATTGTTGTTGCCTTGGCCTTCATGGTTATTGTTTCCCCCATTGTTATTGTTTCCCTTGTTGTTATTGTTTCTGTTGTTGGCATCACCTGGATTAATATTGACACCCATCTGTCTAGCCATGAGCTGCAACATCATGTCCATTCACCTATTCTGCTCCTGCTGCATACGTTGCCCCTTCTCTAATGTATCTAGTAACTGTCAGAACAGTACCTCCCCCTGATTTGGACCAGCATTTCTACCTTCGCCTAATCCTGTATTCCTGTGATCTCGATCACCCATATTATTGTCTTGATCACAGAATATCTCCTTTGTGTTTGTATGGTTGAATTCAATGTCCCCCTGCATGGATGTACTAGACTGTTTGCTTTGCAAGTCTAAAATCCTATTTTGTCTTGCTCTAGTATCGCGAAAATTATAAGACCCCTGTTGCATGCTCAAACATAAATGCTTAGCCTGTGTTTTTTACTTACTTTTTCCCTCTATCCGGCTGTTCCAAATTCCCTATAAGACCTCCACAGGATGGTAGGACTTATAGCTCTGATACCACTGTAATGGACACCCTTGGATGTCCCAACTAACTAAACCAAATTGCTGAAAGGAATTATGTCAAACAGTTTGCATTGAACTTCTTAAAACCCCTTATAACTCTGGAAATCAAACGTTTATTTGTTTGTTGTGTTTCGTGCATGGAATTGGTATCATACAACATAAACAAGAAAGAAACTACAATAATATGCAAAGTGGAAATGAACTACTGCTAATAAAATGTTATTTTTCATAATTCATAAAACCAAATACATGGTAGATTTATCAACTCACTAATTACTTCAGCAATATTGTCATAATACTCCAGCCCATGCTTACGAACTTGCTGCTACAATACTTTGTCCTCCAATCAGTCCACTACCTTCATAATACCATTCCCTCCAAGCGGCATAAGCGTCGGACAAGTAGTGAAGAAGATATGAGCAAATTATCAAATCTGCCTGTAGCCAGAAATGCAACTAAACTGCCTGATAATGAAGCCAATAAGAAAGAATTCCAAAGGCCAAACCCCAAGGGAATGATGTCTAGAATATTACAAAAGAGGATAGACATCCTCAAATGCCAAGAACAAAGCTGCAACTCACACACCAATTTCTTCTCATATTCAACCTGTCTAATGAAGCTACAAATGCTTCCTTTTATTCTATTCCCATGGGTCCGCTCAACTCATATGGGCAATGTGGGATAAAGATGTGTAATATAAAACATATATTAAAATACCCCTTATGTCTCCCTTGGGTACACATCACCATAAAATAAATATTAAAGTAACACTTTAATATTTTACAATTAAATTAGACGTTACTTTAATAAAACTTCAAGCATTAAAATGTATTAGCAATCGGACTCCGAATAATGCGAGTGATAGCTCATCGGAAAGCTCTCACCGAGGAGTATCGAATCCAATCACCAAAATTGACCTGCATTGTGTCCTGCCGACTTACTAAAAATAGTAAGTATGCCTGAAACTGAGTAAATCAACTTCGTTTTGGCCCAAACTGGAAATGACTAGGCCAAAACACTCCAAGATCCCATTAAACCCTTCGTTAGCCCTCGGGACCATGTAGAACAAGGCTAACGCACACACACTTGGTCAAATGCTAAAATGGGGACATTACATTCTTCATGAGAGTTTTTCCCATTTGTTTTCAAACCTTTTTTTCTAGCACGTTGCATTGAATCTAAGGGACTTTTTATTTGGGTCACTTTCAACCTAAATAAACATCAAAGATTGTCGAAAAACCCCCATTTCCATACAAGGCATGTCTATTTTGGAAACAGTTACAAATCAAGATCAAAAGTTTTTCCCTAGATTAGACACACTTCTCGAGACAATAATTTTTTTATCAAGAAATAAATCAAAACCAAATTTTATTTTTGAAGGAAAATGAGGTGCTAGTTTGATTTTATTTTTAAACAATGCTTACTTTGAAAAACCCATCATGTGAGACATCCCATCATCAAAGGATGCATGTTAGGACATATACTACTGCATGTCAATGCAAGTACACTACATATGCATGCCATGAGTAATAAGGCATTTTCTTATTAATTAAATCATTTTCAGTTAATTATTAAGTCACTTATTACCTTTAGTTTTCTTAAGATAAACAATAGGCATATAATTATTAATTCTTTTATTAATTATTATCATGCAACCTATGCACCCCAAGTTAGTTATCTTTTAGGGTTTTGATATCCTTTTATGAGGATTGATATCTCTTTGTAATAATTTTTGGAATATAATTGCAATTTATATTTTAAACATCAAGAATGTTTCATCTTCTATGGATCTCTGAATTCAAGTCTCCATACTTTTTCTTCTCTCTTTCTATGACATGTTGTTTGCATGCAAGCAATTATTGGGAGATGTGTGTTGAGCTCTTTTCAACTTCAAATAAAACTATCAGCTAGTACTACCCACTCCCTATAGCCCAACAGGTTTCGAACATGGGTAAGTGGAGGGTCTTATCTTTGGTTATACAATAGATGTGCATACACCTATCTATAATGGGCTTGGTGGCTTTATCACTAGCCCAATGCTTTTTAATCATTATGATTTGTGTGTCCTATTTAAATATGTATGACTAGGTACCCTCAAATTGAAATGAACCATAATAATAGTTCTCTCTCTAGTACTACATCTCCTTTCTTATATAATCTACATAGTTTCAATAAAATATTGTGTTATCAAGTCTTTAACATTGTCAATGAATTCCATCACATATATTTCCACCTACCTCCCCCTATCCTTTGGAATTTGTACACATGTCCTCAAGTTGTCCATCTTCCTCTCTATTTGAGGCATCATCCCCTCTCAAATCATCACCCAATCAGTCAACTAATGTCTCTCGATATTTTGTCTATCAAG
Organism: Cupressus sempervirens; assembly: GCA_028749045.1. Classification (NCBI taxonomy): domain Eukaryota; kingdom Viridiplantae; phylum Streptophyta; class Pinopsida; order Cupressales; family Cupressaceae; genus Cupressus; species Cupressus sempervirens. Next base: position 301,508,172 of record CM053786.1, on the reverse strand, counting down.
TCTACCCTTTTCCACCATATCCTAGCCTCTACCAATAAATCCATTATGTCTATTGTATACATTCATTATTTTAATAATCTTTCTCTTGGAGAATATAAATCTCAGTTGCAAGTGTTGTAGTTTCTAGAATACATTGCACATCCTTCTTGATAGGAACATCTTATATAATACATATCTGGCCTCCTCAAACCCTATTATGGACAAAATTTATTATATTATTAATCATCTTGTTTATATATTATCATATGAGTTTGTCTCCTCTATGATCTTTATATTGGTCTCACTCTTTGAGCTTGATCTATTCAAATCTACCTCATCCCCTTTCACTAACTAAATTTTCCTTCCACATGTTGTTGTACTCTCATATCCTTCACATACCAGGGAAACTATTGCAACCTCCTCCCATATTGTTGCCTCCACCACCAACACCTCCTCTTGATCTATATAACAAAAGTCTATCCCTCCTCTTTCTTTTATTCATCTTTCTCCTGTCTCTTCCTCCACCTCTATAACCTCTATCTCTCTCTCCTACTCCACCATGTCTTTCATAGATTCCACCTCTTTTTCCTCATGTCTTCTTTTTTATCAAATGGTCCTTTAAATATCAATAGGGATCAACCAGTCACAATCTATACATGGTACTAGTTTGTATTGCATTCACCATACATAAAACTCATGTATGGTCCATGTATCTATTATTTGTGAGTGAAAATCCCACTATAAATTTTCTAATATCTCAAATTGTGCTCAAATTTATTTATGGGGAATAAGGGTCTTCATCCTCTAATGACATAGCTATATTGATAAATCAACACTAATCTAAGAAGAGCTTCCTATCTCTCCTCATATTTACACAATACCTTCTCTAGTAATTAAATCTCAATGATCCTAGAGAACTAGATCATCTAGATAAAAAGATACCTTTCTTATATGTGTAGTCAAAGGTGGTATGCCTCTCTAATCCATATCCTACATCCTATGTTATATGTCCAAATAAACTATGTCAACATGTCTAGAATTGATGTCTTTAATAGAAGGTGTGTTCCACTTGTCATAATAATATACACACAATTAAAACATATTATGGTGTCAATCTCCCAAAAACTAGGTGATGTACCTTTATATGCTCTTACACCCATACAAGAGAAATATCAATCAATACCCCAAAGACTATATAACATTATTTGTGATGTCATGCATATTAAAGTATGTATCATCATTAATATGTAGGACCCCTACACAAAAATAGTTTAGTTTGTCCACATGTTGGATACCATGTTCTCCCACCATATTCCAAATCAATGACCCCTTTTCTGAGGCACCAAAACTATACCTACCAATATACATAATAACCCAAAGTACTCATCATAATCTACCACAATATATCCCTCTACCTACTCTCATGATGGTGGATCCCTAGATTTTTCTCATCATCATAGTCAAATAAATCACATAAAACCCTAATTCCTACATGTGGTGCATATATCACCTTGAAAGCCAAGCTAATAGGTATTCTCAAGATCCTATGGATGTCCTCTACAATCATTGAGCACATACTTGTTCGAAGGTGAAATGAAGAATTCTATGAGTAGTGCCACTCACAAAGTGTTGTAAGTAATCATTTTCCCCCCATACTTTGAAATATTTGATTAATATGCACTTTAGTTCAACTGTATCATGATAGCCACACTCCTTGTTAGTCAAGAGATGTTAATACCCCAAGCTCTTGGGATTATTTTCTTAAGTTTTGATAACAAATCCTATAATCTACAAATGCAAGTGTAAAATGCTCAATCAAACACATATGCAGTGCTAAATAACCTATCATATCATCCTAGTCATTCATGTACATAGATATATTATTGAATCACATATTCATGATAAATAAAGAAATTACCTCTGTTATACATGTAAATGCAGCTCAACGTTCTTATTTTAATGACCTATGTTGTCATGCAGTTATAATTTTTTATTTTCCAAATGTGTGTGCTAGTTCAGTCAAGCAATGCATTACAAGACACTAGAAGTTTTGTTTCATGCAATGAAAATTTGAGTCTATTACAATTTTAATTTGAAACTATTAGTTGTGTTTATTTAGTAATACTTTCTATGAATATTACCCTAGATTGCAATATTTGTGAAAAAATTTAAGTACACCTAGTTTTAGATAAGTGTTGATAACAAATCCTCTAATCTACAAATGCAAGTGTAAAATGCTCAATCAAACACATATAGGGCTAAATGACCTATCATATCACCCTAGTCACTGATGTGCATAGTTACATTATGAAATGACATATTCATGATAAATAAAGAAATTAGCTTTGTTATACATCTAAATGTAGCTCAATTTTCTTATTTTAATGATCTATTTTGTCATGCAATTTTATTATTTTATTTTTCAAATGTGGGTGTTAGTTCAGTTAAGCGATGCATTGTAAGACACTAGAATTTTTGTTTCATGCAATGAAAATTTTACTCAATTACAATTTCAATCTAAAAATATTAGTTGTATTTATTTAGTAATACTTTCTATGAATGTTACCCTAGATTACAATGTTTGTGAAAAAATTGAAGTAGACATAATTATTGTAAGCAACAAATTTGAGAAATTAAATGCACTAATTAACACATATGTACTAGTGTTTGGGCCCCTCTAGGTATCTATATGTCCTCACTCTCTTGTAAATGTGTACATCATCCTTGTAACCTTTCATTGATCCACCAAATTTTCCTAGGGACTTCTCCTTTCTTATCAAATCTCAAGAGTGCAAATCAACCTAAACTTTTACACCTGTGATCTATTTATAATCCCTAAGCTTCCTTGGTGGATGTGCATGCATTTCCATTTGAACTATTTTTGTATCATTATATACCTTCCATGATCCATAAATTTCCTCATACACTTTTATTTTCTAAACTATGAATTACATTGTGATCCTAATAATATGGCCAACAAATTGAACCCTCCACCACATTTTTTTCTCTTTTCTTTAAGGGGAAGCTATATTGCCTATTCATTTATTATGATCACTTTAGGACATATTGAGGCATAATCTCACCAATTATTATTAGAAAGACCACTTGAGAATACATCCAAAAAAAAGGACAAAACATAGATACTTGAAATTGTTCCATGACCTATGCACAATGATAACATTGTTAAATTTTATCCTAATTAATTAAATAATCTTAATTACATAATCAATTTGTATCATTCTTCTAATTAAATTTGAAATTCATCAATTCCTTTCAAAATCAATAATTATATGATTTTGATTACTTATTGAATTATTTAACATCCACAACATAATTTTCTCAATTCTTTGCTAATTTTATATAATAATTCATTTTATTATATAATTAATCTCTTTTCCTAATTTTAATTGAACAATTATTATTATTTAATTATACTAACTTTTATTTATGTTGTCATCATGATAAATAACTAATTCACTTATTTAATTAACTTATCTAACTCTTCTAAATTAAGTACAATAATTATTTATTCTTACTTTCCACTTTCATCATTATAAATAACTCTTCTTAAAGTAGATAAATTTTCTCATTTCTTTATTCCTAATCATCTGCACTTAAATAAATTTTAATTTATTCAATATGAATTATTAATCTACTTCAATTTGTTTTGGAGATAACTGTGAATAGTTCAACTATCCAATCAAGTCTATTAAGTTGTCAATGGGCTTGTCACATGTTCATTCTATTTTTATCAAATCTTTCATGTAGTGGTTAACTCCTAATTAGTATGAGTTATCAAATTTATTCTTTCAACTCTCAACCGGTCTTAACTATTAGTATTAATTCAATCAAGCCAATTCTAAAATTATCAATCAATCATAACTTTCTCTTCAAATCTCATAAATCTATATAATGAAAGATATTTTTCATTATTCACAACATTAGTTTTCAAATTCTTATGTTATCATAATTGAAGAAATTTTTTAATCTCACAGTTTGAAAGAGAATTAAAAAAATAGGGAAGGATTTATTGTTTTGATGTGTTCTCATTGGTTTGGTTGTTTTATTGCATGTAAAAAATTATTTATTTTTTCCTTGAATAAGACTATTTTTGTTGGATCTAATTTTGTGTAGGAATATAGATTTGGATGTTGGATCTAATATTGGTTCTTGCATCTATACATAATATCTAATATTTTACCCCTATTGTAGTTATATTCATAGCTTTGAATGAAACCTTGATTTTTTTGCTCTAGTTTTTCTATTGACATCTTATGGCTTATTTGGAAATTTAGAAAAAAAATTATTTTTAGTGGTAGAGATAGATATTTTCTATTGACATCTTATGGCTTATTTGGAAATTTAGAAAAAAAATTACTTTTAGTGGTAGAGATAGATATCTTGTACTAAGTCTCAATGAATGTTCATTTATGATATATTGATGTACAATTAATATTGATCTCTAAGCCATGTTTCCTATTAGTGTTAATTTCTTAGTTATTTCCTAGGTAGAGTTGGTCAATAATCACTACGACTGAGCCATCCAATAGAAGATGAGCTATGTATATTGACTTGTTCACATTTTACTTTGAACCAAGTAGGTCTTCAATTTTTTAGTACTCTAGTTTGGACAAAGTGATAGTGTATGTCTTGGATGTCAGAAGTCACTAAAGAACAACATTCAAAAGCTAGTAGACAACATGTATATCAGTATGGACCAAACATTAGGATATTCAAATGTTGAGAAAATCCATTTTAACATATGCATTTTTTATGGCACAAACATTTATGTATATTATTTTTGGCTTACTTTTACACATAATTTATGGACTTTTAAGATAGCTAAGGATGTAATTATGCATTTTGTTAGAGGAAATCAATCCCTATGAAGAAAGTGTAACCAATCAAAAAAATGAAAGGACTAAATGAAAAAAGGGATGAATTTAGATTGTTGATCTTGATCTAGAAGTTTCATCATTTTTTTATTTCAGCAGGGACATTAACCCTAAATTTAGGAAGAGGATGTGAGTAGAGATAAACTAATAGTGAAGGATGGTATGTTTGTTAGAAGCAAAGAGATTAGATAGAGTAGTTGAGCAGGGTAGTGAAGGGAAGAACATTATATCTTTGATAATTAGATCAAATCAAGATTGGAAAGGGAAGATCTATAATCTAGCAGTAGAGTTCCATTTGAAGGATCAGGTACTAAGACATTCTAACCAGTGTATCAAGGTAAATCTCTTAACATAGTGGTCCTAACAGGCCTATTCAAATCTCCAAATAGATTTCTTACTTAGTTCTATGTTTAAATCCTTTAAGAAAGGTAGACTAAATGAGTCTTGTAAATTCCTAATACAGAAGACCTTTCACATGAGAGATCACTAGAAGTGATCAAATATTGTAGCCTTAATAGGCACACTTTATTGCAACTATAGTGAAGATTTGTGGGTGTCATCCCCACCCTAGTTTTACCTTCACCTTGGAGGGTTTTTGGGTAACCAAATTTCTTGTGATATGTGTGTACATATAATTTTTTTATTATTGAATGTGATGCATACTTAGATCTATTGTGGCATAATAGTTATATGTTTAGTGTTCTAGATATGATATGTGTAAATGGTGAATGAATTTTTTTTTGAAGAAGTTAAAAGTTTTGTAGGTCCTAATTCACAACCCCCCCCTCCCACACTCCCCATGATTATCTCACTTATGAATAAGACTCTAAATAAATTTATAATATTATTGAAGCCAAAAAAGAAAAGAAAAAATTTAAACCTTCTATAGGATGGGATAGTTAGATTTTTATCTAATGGAAAATCTCTCATGATTATACATCGTCTAAAAGTAGCATAGAGTGATGCCCCATTGAAATGGCCATTAGGTAATACATGTAAAAAAAATTTAAAATAGAGGAAGAAATAAAAATAGGCCTATATAGTACTACTAGTAGTAATTTTCATTTTAGTAATTCTTAGAGTAAGTATATGAATGTGTGAAGTGGTGACAGGCTTGAATATATTCAATACACTAAAAAAGATAAAGTAATAATTTAGACTAAATGCCCTTGGGATGGATCATGTGGGTTGGAATGAATGATACTGATTAAACCTTAAAATGATAATTATTTATTGTGCTTTCATACTTTACACTTGTATATCTTTTTTCTATCTATTTGCATTCATCGTATATGTGATTATACTATTGATATTATGTAATTTCCATGATAAATGTTCAAATTAATGAGGATATAGTAAAGACACTTTGTTTTGTAGTTTGGTGGAATCATAAATAAGAAATTTATATTTTTTTGGAGAAATTATAAGATTTGAATGTATGATTATTAAATTCAATGTAGTGCTACGAGAATTAACACTATTTTATTATTATTCACAATATCATCATAGAGTTATAGAGAGGTTATTGATAGCACCATGATTAGAAAAGATACGTCACAATCAATCATAGAAGTTTCTAGAAAGATTTAGAATAACTGGGAGGGGGGTGAATTAGTTATTTTTAGGTCCAGATGTACTAATTAAACTTTTCAACTTATCAAATAACTTAGATCTAACATCTAATCCACTTAATCTCTACAACAACTTATTAGTAACATGAACTTGTAGTCCACTATCCCAATAATAACAAACTTGTAGAATGTTAACATGAAACAATAAACATGTCAAATAAAATCTACATAAGACACTAGGATTTAATGTGGAAAACTAGTTTTGGAAAAACCACTAGTAACATCTCACAAATTTTCACTCTTTTGAAGTGAGCTCTATTAAGAGACAACCCCATTAAAGGTTACAATACACACTATTAGGTGAGATCGTGTTAAAGGATTTAATCACCCTATTATGAGTGGCCTTGTTAGATGACTTAAGAACATTCCATTAGAATGTCACCTTGATTAAAGGATTTACAAATGACTATTATGTCAACCTTAATTAAAGGATTTCAATAGATACAATGGTTACAAAGTAATAATAGGTTGATTTGAATAAATAAAAATCACTTTGTAAATACATCACAATTTAGTTCAAAAACTGATTCATTGACTAGCTTCTATTAACATCTCCATCACTAATTCTCCTACTAACCCTTCAAGAAATCACTCTTCACCTCAACACTTCACTATTTAGCCTTCTACTCAAGTTCAGTAATGAATTAAACCACCAATTGCTCCAACATTTTAAGTTATATTAACCTCTCTAGGTTTGTCCTTATAACTCCTTAAATAGGTAGCTTGATCTTTTTGTACGCTTAAAAACTACTGTTGATCTTAGGTTTAGGTCAAATTCATTGAATCCTTCCATCATTTTTTTTTCCTCCTTCTCCTTATAAAAAATTCTCCAAAGTTCTCTTTAAATCCATCCATATAAATGATCAAACACAGTTTATCTTGCATTAAATGTTCTAGCTTACCAATCCTCATCTTCAACATGCTTTAAATATTCCAAAAATTTAACTATGTTGGCTAGGAATCTCAATTCCTCCACAAACTATAAAATGTAGACACTTTGCCAAAATTGTGTTCCTTGACCTCAGTCATTATTAGATAACTTGGTCAATATTATCTTCTCTTTCTCATCTTACACTGTCTTCACTTGGTCCTTTTACTAGCACTTAGTCCAAATTTTTGAATACATTATCTTTTATTGGCACTCGTGTGTCACGATAATGAATTCACTTAGCTTCTATTGTTCACTCAGTTGACACTAACATAGCTTGGCTTCAACTATAAGTTCTTTAATATTCTTCTTTGAAGCACGATTAAGCCTATGGATTTTTTTCTTCATTGATCACTACTTCTAGGCTTCAACACAAATAACTTCTCGACTAAGTGTCATGATTAAATAACAAGTTATCTTATCAAATTCTAATTAATCAAGTGACCATTGTAATATCTGATAACTCAACCTTTCCATTGGGTCCTCTTGTTATCCCTTCTTCTCATATCATCTTCAAGAATCATCTTGATATGGAACTCTACTTTGGTAAAAAAATATCTTACTAATAAGGTTTGACATCAATTACAATATAATAATTGTTTCAATTGTATTTCCCAACAATCTCTCTCTTTGGCATTGATGGAAACACACTTTGGTCACCATGCAATCCAAAACACTTGATTTTATTCCACTAGCTCCATATGAGTTAATTATTGTATCTAAATTAATATCATTACAAGTTTCATTCTTATTCTCATCTTAGCATCTAACAATTTCTCTGATCTCATCTTTTCGTTACATTTTGATTATCATTCATGCAGCTCTAATATGCAACACCTCTAGTTACAAATCCAATAGCTCCCTCTACCATATTAGAACATGATCTCCCTCTATGATATATGTCCTATGAACTTCTTCACTATATCTTGACAATAATACCTCTCTCTCTAATTATTGCATAACTCTTGAACTACTAAACTAGTCCCTCTTACATCTTACATGTTCTATATTCTCTCCCTCTTAGATGGTAACCTCTCAATTTCTCCTTCTTTACTCATGCTTCCATAATAACTATTCTAATCCCTCCCTCTTTTCTTCTTCATATGGTAATTGCATAATATCTTCCTCTTGAAAACAATGCCAAAGATACTTCTAAAGATACTCCAGCATCCGCAATTAACTCTCTCTCATACATCTTCAACATGTAAATATGTTTGTATTGATTATTGTTCTTCTCTTCTCACTACTTTAGGTAGGTCCTAAAATGTGACCTTCTACATCAACTTGTGAGATATTCTAATCAAAACATTTGACATAGAGCTCCTTCTTAGCTTAAGTAGCCTTAGTTAAGAGAATCACCCCTAGTTTACCTCTTAGATATCCATGTGCATCCTTAGGTAAATATTTTGTGAATATATTAGTTATTTTCTCCTTTTTATTCATATATTCCAATCTCACTTCTTTTTCTTGTATCAACTCTCTCAAGTAATTATACTTGATAGAAATATTCTTGGTCTTAGTATGCATCACAATACTTTTAGATATTTTTATAGCACTTTTGTTATCACATAATATAATAATAGGTTTAGTGATCTCTTCCTTCATTACTTTCAAAAATTACTTGATCCACACTATGTTAGAAGAATTAACTAGTGTTGCTACTATTCAAATATATAGTCCACCAATATAACTGAGAGGGGAGGGGGGGTGAATATTTATCCAAATATTATCACTATTATCAACCTTATTAAATCTTTAACTAGATGAGAAATATAATCAAAATCCACAACAAGATACTCACACACAATAACACTAGATATGTTAACTAGGGAAACCCTTGATTAGAGGGAAAACCCTAGTGGGGATGATACCCACAAGATGATGTAAAAATATAAATATTTCTTATTAGAGGATGAAACCTATTGGGAGTCTATGAAAACATTCAATAAATATTAGTCCTTGCTAGGAGAATTCAAATCCTTTTTAGGAGATTACAGCCCTACTAGGAGTTGTGCCAACCCTGTTAGTAGAAGGTAGATGGACCCATTGCCCAAATAACTTTAGGGGAAATACCAATGAACCCACTATCCAAATGATCTCTATTAGAATTGCACCATACTCCTCCTTCCTCTTTCTTTATCTTGTCAACTAGACTTCTTCTCTTTCTGATCTTGATACCAAATCACAAACTTCTCATCCAACAATCTGTTTGATATTTCACTCGCATTTACCAAACACTCTACTCTTTTTCAGAATTCCTTGGACACTTTGCATATTCATATACTTTAAAATCAAGGAAAATAATTCCCTTTATACAAGGTCCTCAAAACAATTCCTTGAGTTATCCTTGAGGCTTTGCCAGTTAATTATAATAGCACCATAATAAGATAGTTAATAATTTCATAATCATATAATACTATTAGGTCACACTCTTTACAAATTCTCACATGTGTGATTTCAAGACTTGTGCACTCACAAACATCCTCATTAGATTGTCCTCTATCACTATATAACTTTGTATAGCCTAATTATACCTCTATTAAGAGATAAAATGCAATCATCATTTAAACTTCTTAGGTGTTAGTTTGTGGTGACTAATCATGAAAGTAATTTGGTGTTCAGGTTGACATTGTGGCTGACGTATGGCCGACATGTTGTAGCCCTAAAGTGGCATAAAAATACTTGTGTAAAAGGGTTTAGGGTTAGGGATTGTTTCATTATGGTGATGCAAAAATTGGTTCTTGCAATGGTATTGAGCTGTAAGGGATTATAAATTGTAATTAGGTTGTAATCATTAGATTGTAATAAAATTAGGCTTGCTATTTGGTGGACGTAGCCCAGGGTTTGGGTGAACCATGTTAAATCTTGGTGTCTTCTATTCCTTTCTATGTGATCTATTATTTTCTAATATTGTTTATATTTTCATGTAATTATTATTTCTATCTATGGTTTAATCCTAACAAGTGGTATCAAAGCGAGGTTGTGTTTTTCAGTTATACTTTGCAGGAAAGTCTCATAGTTGAGTGTGAGTCTCATAGTTAAGTGGGAGCGATGGCAGATGAGGGTTGATAGGTTTAATGGGAAGAACTTTTAGTTATGGAAGATGCAAATGGAGGGCTATCTTTATCAGATGGATTTATGGAAGTTGTTGGACGGTAAAATTGTAATGCCCCGCCAAGGGATCCAAAGAATTAACCTAGAATTTCACTAAGTTTGGTAGCATTTTTTTTTTTAAAAAAACATGATTTAAGTAAATACCACATATAACTTATGCACCATAATAAAAGTAGTAGCAATGTCCATCTAAAAGTAAACATAACATACACAACAGATTACATTCTTTAAGGATCCCTTAACGTTGAATTACATCTAAATCAACTAAGATTATTGAATCCATCTAATATAACAACCACATGAAATAATAATGATAAGTCCAATGTTTATACATTACATTTCTAAATGCTCAATCATCCACTATACATGTCATAGGGTATGAAAAGCTTAAAAGAATATACATATGTGGAATAAGGTACATCATCCTATTCTAACCCATGATACATCAAAGTAAAGATAATCACATGATACACATGATACATCATCATAGAAGATATATACATCCATCATAAAGATCAAACATAATAAAATAAGTGCACAGTTCCTCCCAATTGTTAATAGCATCATTAGACCATCATGGGCCCTAGCCATCCCTCTGTGTGTAACATTTCAAATCACCGAAGAGATCATCGGTATTAACATAGTAGGAATGTCACTCCTAACATATACTATATCATATGCAAAAAGTAATCTAACATGCAAATATAAGCATAAGATAACATAATCTAACATATGCTAATCATCACTGAAGGGATACATATCCACCATCGTGAAGGACCATCAACCATGATGTCTCAATGAATCTCAAATGATAAGAGTGGAAAAACACTACCACCCGACCGCATGGTACCTAAGTGGTCTACTCCCACCGCGCTGAGGAGATAATCTCAAGTCCCAAATAGGCTATCCAAAATCACATAGCATAAGAATACTCTCTAAGTCTCAGAATCCTAAAAATATACTAACTCAAAGGTTCCAAACACAAAACCTGACATCTAATTCCTAGAGGCACACAAAGACATGTAGGAACCTACTATGCAAGCGGGAAAGTGTCATTTCATATATCATGTAGAAGTTACCCTAGTAGTTAGCTAAACTCCATGGGTCCCTACTGATCCTCATGCGGCCACTAGTATCCTCTCATACTGACAAGGCATACTATGGAATGCAAGGTCACAACCATGTATTCTCTCTACGCCCATCCTAGTCTATACAAGCACTCGAGGCATGGGCGAGAACAAAACAATTATCTTTTTAGGTTCATTTAGTTAGTATTAGGTGTGAATGTTTTCACTTATTAACCAACTTACAATGGGTTACCCTGGTAGCCTCTTAGGGCCCTGACCCCCATTGCAAGCCACTTCCTGACACTACAAGTAGATAACCTACCCTAAGCTCATGGAATCATAAATCTCAAAATCATAAAAGATAATCCATATTAAGAACATCAAATATGCACAATAAAAGCATCAAATCTCCATGAGCAAGCATCCATAGAAAATCGTGACCACAACAGCTCTCTATTGGCAACTGAAGCATCACTGATAATCAAAAGTATCCATTGGTTCTCAATAACCAAAATATATCTCAAATCATACTGATCAAAGACTCCAAAATGGTTGAGTCAAAACATGTCACAACATGACATCATAAATCAACATTTCAATCCCATCATGGCGACTGGAAAATAACCAAGGATAACTGATCGATGACTAAAAAATGGTTAAGTCAAGTGTCTCATAAATATTAATCTCAACTATAACAATCAGTAATTACAAACATTTCATAGAGCATTCCATCACATAACCATGGTTGGGTTTATAAAGATCGAAAATAAGATATCATCATGACATCAATATCATAACCCCCAAGCCTCTGGTAGACGTCCTATAACTGGTCAACACTAGTCAACTCAAAACTCAAAACAAATAGCATAAAGAATACATAATGCAATCACATGTTTTGGTTTTGCTAAAAATTACATCTTTGAATTAAATGCAGAGGTCTCAGTTTACATTTTCAAGTTTGGATAATGAATGGAGGAACATATTGTATTTTTTCCTAGCCCATGTATTTTTTTGATAGATAAAAGTTTCTCCCTATAACTCTTAGAATTGATTTTCCAATTATTCTATTGATTATAAAACATTAGTTGAAAAAGACCCCCATCAAATTTAAATCGTAATTGAGAATTTACCAATTCTTTTTATTAACTTCTTTTCTTCATAATACAAGTCAATTACATAATTTAATTAAACCTAAATTATCAAACTTTAATATTACAACTTAATTTGTTATTAAAACAATGATCTATTTAATACAAATCATTTTTAAAAAAATATAATAATAATTTATTATCATCAATATATATACATATATATTTATTTATATACATATACATATACATACATATATATATATATATATATACACATACATATATATATATATATATATATATATATATATATATAAATATACATACATATATATATACATAAATACATATATATTATAATATTAAAATTTCATATAAATGCAAAAAAAAAAAATCAAATTAACAAAACATATTATGATAACCGCACATTACAAACAAAGGCGAGTTATTTAATAACCGCCAGTAATAGTTGTGTGCATCCTACGGATCGCAGGTACACTACGGTCGTAGGTACACTACAGACTGCAAGTACTTTGCGGTACCGCAGTCCGCAATACATTGCCATAACTTCTAAGAAAAATTTATAGCATTTTTAATAAACATTACAAATATGATTGCGATTTGTTTTTTTTTTAATGTTTTTCGAATAACGTTTTTTTAAAACATATTCGATCAATCGCGATGCGATTTTGGCTTTTCAAATAAGTAAATGTATATATATATACATATGTATGTATATGTATATATAAAGGTATATATGTATATGTGTGTGTCTGTGTGTGTGCGCGCGCGCGTGTGTGTGTGCTTGTGTGTGTGTGTGTGTGTGTGTGTGTGTGTGTGTGTGTGTGTGTGTGTGTGTGTGTGTGTGTGTGTGTGTGTGTGTGTGTATATACACACACACACACACACACAAAGTTTATACAGCATGAACATATATATTTTATAAATGTATTTTTATACAGATCTGAAATTATATGTTTTTCCACCAAGTATATATATACACAATTTTAAGAATTTCCTATATAATATTTGCTCTCTAAATTTACCCAACAATTCTTTTAATGGATTTGGCTACAATTTAAACCCTAGGCCCGTGTTCTCTTAAGATCTATGCATACAAGGTGTTTTCTCAAATATATTTAAATACCCATATTGAAAAATGCATACAACCACAATAGGAAAAATCCTCAGAAAGCATATGGAAGACACGAAGAAGATAGGAAGTGCAAGATGCAGAAATAGCATAAGCAAAATCATAAGAGTCTACCCAGATTCTAATGCTAATTTGCTCTTCCTCAGAAAACCCACAGAGCAAGCTCCTCCCTTCTCCAAAGTTCCTGAGTCCTCCAATGCTCCAAAACGCTCTCCAAATGCTATGTCTAAGCTTCTAGGAATGCCTGAATATAAAGAGTTCTTAGGAAGCACCTAGAATGTCTCTAGAAACAACTAGAAGGTGTCACCAACTAAGCATGTGTCTATTCCAACCTTCTAGATGATTCATAAGGTTGTAGACCCCATGTGCTTAATTGGTGCACTGACCCCCGTGTTGTTGACATATGAGAAATGAAAAAGGTGCATTTACTCCTAGGCAAGCTTATAACTCTTATTTAATTTTTTTTTATAACTTTTATTATTATTAATTATTTATTACTTTATTATTATTTTATAATTATTATAAATTTTTTGATTTCTAATTTTCTTTTATTTAATTCTTTTTCCTCAATTAACTCTCATTTAATTAATTATAATCAAAATATCAAAGATCATGATATTATATTAATTTTCTCCAAATAATTAATTTATTAATTAAATCTATTTATTAGGACTTAATTAATAGAAAATTCACCATAGACCTCCAAGATAAAATATAAAAACCCATCATAGAATAATTCACACAAAATCAGTCTAAAGGGTTAAAAATCACAAAATATGTCATCTGACACATTCGGTAGGTAAAATATCCAGATACTTGTCCTACCTCACTAGGACAAATAGTTTAAGGGTTTGGGATTTGGACTTAATAATTTATCTCCCTTCTCTTATCATTGAGATAGTGTAATAGGGTACGCTCATCCTGGCAATTCAGAAAAGTCGATACTCGGTACCTATAACTTGCATAAAAACCATGCATGTACATACAATATATAATGCTAAGCTAAACAAGCAATGGCAAGAAGTGGTGCATCATGTAGATCCCGACTAGCAGGTGACTATGACTCCCTTCCTTAACCACATCAAAAATGCCATACAATAAGAGCAAACATGCACACCATACACATGCAAGTATGGGGTAAGTATCCATAATAAACCACATGAGATAATAAACCATCTAACTAATCATCATCAATAACTGAAAGCAATACAATGATCATCATGCATACATGAAATGTAAAATCTAAATGATCTCATCATATACCAACTGAATCCATAACATATTATCCGATAGTCTCAAAACAATACCACTAATCCATAAAACTAGTCTAACATAGTCTGATAATGATAACAACAATGTGTCCAAAAAGATGTGAACAAGGGCAAGCACTACAAAAACCGAGAATCAGAGATCTATGTCAAATGATGACTAAGATCTTTTTGATAGAAAGGCACTTGAAAGCATTTTATTATGCCTAGTACCATTAGTGGCATTTAATATAAAGATGAGAAAAGAGTTGATGCAAACCCTAGTGAAACTATATGAAAAGCCCTCTACTTCAAACAAGGTATTTCTCATGAAGTATTTGTTTAATATGAAAATGGAAGAAGGTGGATCTATTGCAAATAATTTAAATGAGTTTAATACTATTACTAGTCAGTTATCTTCTATGGCTATCAATGTTCATGAAAAAATTAGGGCTCTCTTGATTTTGTGTTCTTTTCTTGAGAGCTGGAATGGCTTGGTAATGGCTATGAGTAATGTTGTTTCTAGATCTGGTACATACCCTAAAATATGGTGACGTGGTTGGTATTATTTTGAGTGAAAGAAACTCATAGGAAGTCCTTAGGTGGATATACATTAGGAAGTGCTTTGAATGCACAAAAAAAAGGTAGAATGAATGAAATAGGAAATAATTATGAAAATCATGGGAAATCAAGAGGAAAGTCAAAAGGGAGGAGGTCTCGATTGAGAGGACTGAATGACTATTGGTACAATGGGAAACAAGGGAATAAAAAGAAAGATTGTTGGACTCAAAAGAAAAATGAAGGAGATAAACTAGATGGAGACAAGGAGGAAAATGTAGTAAGTAACAAATCCAAAGAGGATGCTTTTCTTCTATCTTTAGAAAATGTTGACGATTCATGGGTTTTAGATTCTGGTGCTGCATTTCATGCTACATCTCATAGAGGTTATTTCATTAATTATATCCAAGGGGATTTTGGACTTGTTTATTTGGTGGATAATGAACCCTATTAGATTGTTGGAAAGGGAAAAGTTAAGATTAAGTTGTAGAATAAAAATCATTGGTTACTACATGAGGTAAGATATGATCCAAGACTAAGTAGGAATTTAATTTTAGTAGGGAAACTTAGTGATGAGGGTTGTGTACTTACTTTTAATGATAAAAATTAGAAGGTTTCAAAAGGATCCCTTGTAGTAACAAAAGGTGCGAAAGTAGGCACCTTAGATCTTTTTATAGGTCATATTCTTCCTTCTACTTTAATTGTTTTAGAGAAAAACGAATGTTCAAGAACAATTGTTGCAATTGAGCAAGGAGAACCAATAGCTACTAAAAATTCTAATATAGCACTGCAACATAATGAACTTGGGTATATGAGTGAGAAAGGTATGAAAGTACTTCATTCAAAGAAATTTTTATCAGGTCTAAAATGTGTTAATATGGATTTCTGTGAAAGTTGTGTGTATAGAAAATAAAAGAGAGTGAGTTTTGTGAAGACTAGGAAGGAAAACAAAAAGAAAAAATTAGAGCTTGTGCATCTTGATGTATGGAGATTGGCTTGGGTATCTTCCCTTGGAGGCTTTCATTATTATGTTACATTTATTGATGATGTAACTAGAGAGGTATGGATTTATTTCCTTAGACAAAAATGTGATGTATTTCAAACTTTTAAGAAATGGACATGCTTGGTTGAAAATGAGACTAGTAAGAAATTAAAATGTCTTAGATCTAATAATGGTGGTGAGTATTGCAATCATGAATTTGAAGATTATTGCTCCACTAATGGTATTCATAGACAAAAAATTGTTTCAAGGATTCTATAGGAAAATGGAGTGGCTAAATGCATGAATAGGACTATAATGGAGTGTGCAAGGATCATGAGGTTGCATGCTAGGTTGATCTTACACATGTGGGCAAAGGCTATCAAAACTATTGTATATTTGATTAATAGAGGTCTCTCTACTTCTTTGGGTTGTGGTATTCTAGAGGAAGCATGGACTAGTAAGAAGGTGAGATATTCTTTTCTCAAAACTTTTGGTTGTGAAGCATTTTTTCACATAGGTTCTAAAAATAGAACCAAGTTAGAACCTAAGTCAAAGAAATGTGTATTTTTTGGATATGGCATTAATTAATTTGTCTATAGGCTTTAGGATTTTGAAAATCATAAAATTGTAAGAAGTAGGGATGTCATATTCAATGAGAAAGTGTTGACCAAAGATTTGTTGCAGCAACATGAGAAGAAAGAAGATGATTATGTAGTGCTAGATGATACTCCAAAATTTGATGCTCTAGCCATTCCTCATGATGTGCAACAACTACAAAAAAAAATACCACACACCCCAGTGAATGTTAGATGGTCAATAAGGACAATTATACCTCCAAAAAGATTTTCTCCCTCTTTGTATTCTATTTTACTTATTGATGATGGTGAACTTGAATGTTATGATGAAGCTATGAAGGTGGATACTAATATTTAGTAGGATTCTACAATGAAAGATGAAATGGACTATTTGCTAAAAAAATAAGACATGCAATTTATGCAAGTTGCCTGCAAGTAAAATGGCTTGATAGAATAAGTGGGTTTACAGGTTGAAAGAAGAAGATGGAGGTAAGAAAATATTTAAAGCTAGGTTAGTTGTAAAAGGATTTGCACAAACAAAGAGAATTGATTTTGATGAGATATTTTCTTCTATTGTTAAAATGACTTCTATCCATACTATTTTAAGTATTATGGCTATTGAAGATTTGCATTTAGAGTAGCTTGATGTTAAAACAACCTTCTTTCATGGTGATTTGGATGAAGAGATATATATGGCTTAGCCACAGGGATTTGATGTCAAAGGTAAGGAAAACTTAGTTTGCAAATTGAAGAAAAGTTTATATGGCTTGAAGCAAGCACCTCAGCAATGGTATCTAAAATTTGATAGTTGTATGCATGAGCATGGTTATAGTAGGTGTCATTCAGATCATTGTGTCTACTTTAAGAGGTTGGATGATGATAGCTACATTATTTTATGTTTATATGTTGATGATATACTTGTAGCTGGGTCTAACATGGATCACATTAAGGGGCTAAAATACTAGTTAACACATGATTTTCCTATAAAGGATTTGAGGGCAGCAAAACAAATCCTTGGTAAGAAGATTTTTAGAGATTGGAAGAACAGAAAATTGACGATATCTTAGGCTAATTATGTTGAGAAGGTGTTGCAGTATTTCCCAATGGAGAATGCTAAAGCTATCAACACAACTTTACATAGTCATTTGAAGTTGACTATGGAGATGTGTCCCAAGACATAGGAAGAGGAGGATAAGATGTCAAAGATACCCTATGCTTTACCTATAGGAAGCTTGATGTATGCTATGGTATGTACATGTGGTGGGAGTTGTTAGCAGGTATATGAGTCATCCAAGAATCAAACATTGGAATGCAGTCAAGTGGACTCTTAGATATTTGAGAGGAACATCCAATATGTGTTTACTCTTTGGGGGCTCTACTACTAATTTATAGGGCTATCATGACTTAGATTTAGTAGGGGATATTGATACTAGGCAAAGTTCTATAGGTTATATCTTTACTATTGGTGGGGTTGTCATGAGCTGAGTTTCTTGGTTACATAAGGTTAATGCTTTATCCACTACAGAAGTAGAGTATGTTGTTGCTACAGTGATGGCTAAGGAGATGATACGGCTTCAGTTCTACTTGGAAGAATTGGGACACCCTCAAAGAGATAATTATTTGTTTACAAATAGATAGAGTGCCATTCATCTTGCGAAGAATTGTACTCTACATTAAAAAATGAAACACATACAGTTGTGGAACTATTTCATTTGGTCAATTTTGGGTGATGGATAGTTAAAGTAGGACATGATACATACAGATGATAATCTATTAGATGTTTTTACAAAGATAGTAACAAGGGAGAAGTTGAACTCCTCTTCAACTTTAGTTGGTCTTCTAGACTAAACATGAATAAATGAACAACAAAGTCCAAGGTGGTTTGGTCTAGTGGGAGACCCATGTAGTAGTGCTATTGCTATAGGATCAGTCTCCAAGTGGGAGATTGTTAGTTTGTGGTGGCTAATTAGGAAATTATTTTACATACTTCATATATTCTTTGGGGTTCAGGGTAGCACCCTGAATTTTTTTTGGCTTATAGCTGATGTATGGCTGACATATGGCTAACATTTTGTAACCCTAAATTGGCATAAAAATACTTGTATGAAAGGGTTTAGGGTTAGTGATAATTTCATTGTGGTGATTCAAAAATTGGTTCTTGTGGTGGTATTGAGTTGTAAGGGATTATATATTGTAATTAGGTTGTAATCACTAGATTGTAATAAAATTAGACTTTTTGTTTGGTGGATGTAGCCCAAGGTTTGGGTGAACCACATTAAATCTTGGTGTCTTGTGTTCTTTTCTGTGTGATATGTTATTTTATGATATTTTTTATATTTGCATTTAATTGTTATTTTTGTTTGTGGTTTAATCCTAATATTAGGTACTCCATTTCTATATTGCTCTCTGTAAATAATGTATAACTTCTATATCTCTTCGACTTAAGTTACATAAACTTAGCCTCATCATAAAGACATAGTGTAGAACTAATCCATAACCACACGTTACCTGATCATCAAAACTCTATTCATATGACTATGATCTCTATCTGCTACTATGCTAGTCTTTGAACATAATTATTGCTATGTTGACATCAATGAAAAACATAGTCATGAATGCAACATGTCACTATTTCCACATGCTTTCTAATGCTCAAGATACTACCCCAAAGGAATACCATCAACATTCATGCTAAAAATATGCCCCTTTGGCATTAATGGAAACATAGATGAAAAACATTTAGGGTCTAGAAGAATAACAAATAGTACTCTACTGTTATTGTTGTTCTCATCTTTTCAAATCCTCTAGAATACTTCTTTGTTCTGCATCTTGTTAGTATTGACATCATTTTTCATATGCTAAACAAATCTCAGCTTATCCCCCATACATTATGACTCTTCATGTTATATATCAACCCCATAGACATATTCCTTCTCCTTAGATGAATCTTTCTAAATATTGCTAATAAAGTATATATTTCCATGCACACTTCTATTCTCCCACATTCATACTTAGGAGATGTTTTTCATGCATTCTCTCCCACATTGACATCAATGTCAAAGACCTCATTATGTCAATCAACTGCTCCAAGTCTTCAACCAACTCAAGAGTCCAAAGACATTGTTCAAAACTAATTAGAAAGCATCCTTAATGACTCATCTCATTATGGATACTCTCCCATACAGTAAGCATCAACATTTAGTCTAGTCAAACAATAGTTCTCTATACCACTCGAGTGATGCAATATTTGCATCATCTACTCTAAAGTAGGTATTGTAATTCCACAATGCATGCCCCATTCCCTGCTAGAAGTGGGGACCCCCTACTTTTTTTGCATCCTTGGACTCACAATTCAAGATCTAGGAAAATTCAAAGAGTCAAAAAAGTGAAAAATAAAAAAATAAAAAAACCAAAAAAATTGAAAAATGAAAAAAACAATCAAAAATTTTGAAAAATTGAAAAGTCATAAAATATATATAAAATTTGGAAAAATATTAAAAATGATAAAATTCAAAAAAAAAATTAGCACACTCACGCACCCTACATGATGCGCGAGGGGTGTACCACCCATGGTGGTGTGCAACACCCACATGTGCACTTGTGTAGGGTCACATCGCACACCCTGAGGGTGGGCGTGGCTATAAAACCTGACACCCCTTGAACCTCCTCATTGTTTTCTCATGACCTCACCTTAGTTTCAAACTTGCTTTCTTGTCACACCCTCCACATTTGGCTTTGGACCTACATCAAGGTGCATAAACACGCAAAGCATGAACATGAGAAAATAAAATGCAAGGCACCTGCCATTATGCACCACATACTTCTATGCCACACATGCCCTGCCATACATCTCAATCTTCCCATGTGCCACGCACCCCATGCAAACTTCACAACCCCCTGTGTACTTCACATGGTCTATGCATGCTTGACACCTCTCGCACATCCTCTTCTCACCCCGTCCCATGCCATGTGTTCTCACAAAGCACTGTGCATGCCATAAAGTGCCACGCTCACACCTTCAACCACACATCATGTTGTGCATCACACACAAAGCATCGTGTGCACACCCCAATAAGTGCCTCGTGCATAGACATCACATTGTGTGCACACACATCACTCCACGTGCCACAAAGCACTACACATGCCATCTTGTGTGCACATATTTTCCACCAAAATTGAAAAGCCCTAAAAAATATTAAAAAAATAAAAAATAAAAAATAAATGCACCTTATTTTCGTTAATAATTAATTGAAGAGGAATTACATGTTTTTGTGTTTTCTAATTTTTTTTAGGTTTTCACTATTTTGAATTAATAAACTTTTTTTCTTATGTCATGTATGTAGATATAATGGCATCCACATTCAGAGAGAAAATGACACCTAAGCCCATTGTGTTCAAATTCCAAGGCATGCCATCGAAGTCAAGATTTCAGGATGAATACACAAAAATTAAAGATACTAATTTGGGATATACAGACTTGAGAGAGTTCCTAAAAATCTACAATAAACCCATGGAGAGATCTACCCTAATATCCACCTTAATCTAGTCAGGGTTGGTGAGTGCAACTTTGCATCCTATATTAGTGCAATCAACGAAATTGATCATGACACTAGCTCAACATTTTGTTCCTGAAAAGAGAGTGGTTAAGAGTGTAACTAGAGAAGTTGTACTAGACCTATGAATTGATAATATTGAAAGGGTCTTTCATCTCCCAAGGGAAAATTAATTCATAAGACTCTCCTATGAAGCTATAGAGATGTGGTATAGGGAGTACTTGAAAGAAGCATTAGAAATCATCCAATCCTCCTACCTCATTGAGGAGACTCATCTAGGTAGGGTCATAGGAAAGGTGGACATGACTAGGGGATACATGAAGGAGGATATTGGCTATTCTATCACTCTTTTGAGTAGAGTCATTAGTTTACTAGCAGCTGGCCATCTCAGTGCTTTTATGGTCAATTTCATTGAAACAATCAAGACAGCAAGGATGCCATTGGACTAGGCCACCACACTATGTGAAAAATTGTGTGAGCAATTAGGGTTAGTTAAAGAAAAGAAGAAGTTCTATATGACTTCTTATTTGGTATATTTTCTAGTAGCAAGGGTGATAAACTACCTAAGTTTATACAAAAGAGGCAATATGCAAGATCCTAATACCTAGCCCTACATTTTCTACCCTTAATTGGTGAGGAAGAAGCTCTTGGTATAGTGCAAGGAATACAAAATTGTGAATGCCGCATTTATTTTTGTGGTCATCTGATTCATAGAGGGAGTTTATGTAAAGAGGCTATTTGATGAGGCAATAGTACAGATAATAGCTCTTGGGGCCTATTACATCCAATTTAAGACATTCACATATTTGTGGGTAGTTGGTGCATCTGTCAACCCTAAGAAGCTCCCCAGATATCCAAGTGAAAAATTGGTTTTATTGGAGATTGCATGGGAGATTGAGTCTACCTATGATAGGGTCAGGAGGTAGCAGAGACCATGTTGGACATGGCCCCTAGTCATACAACCATACCAAGTGAAATGGAAACAAGATATTCCATCCTTTGAGTGGGAGTGGGAACATTATCCCTTAGATGAATACAACTCTCCCTAGCCCTATTTTGATAACATTGGCAAAGTAGAGAGTTTGGTTGGTAAAGAATTCCATCATGAGGAGGCCATTGAAGATCATTGGTTGAACACAACAAATGACTATGATGTTTTCATAAGGGACTATTGAAGGATGAGTTTGTATTTAGCAAAGAAGGCTCTCAAATTGAAAATTCCAAAGGAAATAAGGCAACAAGGTTTTGGGAAGCTGCTAGACCCCTTATTCAACTTGGATAACATAAGATAGAAACCCATCATGAATGTCAAGGTTGACAGGGAGGAGGGTGATGCTATTAATCATCAAGTAAGGCATGTCATTAGATTGAAAAAGGATTGGATCAATAATCCTTTTCATCTTGATCCAATACCTAACACCATGATCTTTCATGCTCAAGCCCACCCAAAGAAAGGTAGAGGGAAAAATGTTACAATTCTTACCTTTGTGGCTTAGTCTCCCATTAGGCTAGAAATAATATACCAACCACCTGGTTGGATACTATCATCCTTTAGAGAGGAAAGGAAGGAACAAAAGGAAGGGGACCTCCCCTCAAAGGATTGCAACAAAATAGAGTGGAGTGCAAGCACCTCCCCAACAATAGAAAGAGAGTGTACAAGGGTCTAAGGATACTAGAGTTGCTCAAGTCCAAGATGACCCTCAATTGCCTCTCTTTGTGCCAAGCTAGTTAGAAGAGGGAGAGAGTCAATAAGTTTCTATTCCTCCTTCACAAGAAGAGCTAGCATCCCCTTCTACCTCTATGAAACAAAAGAAGATTAAAATCTAAATGAAGAAGAGGTAAAGGGTGACTAAGAGAATGGTGCCTTTCCCATATGTTCCTAAAACTATTCTATAGGAAGAGGAAGAATAAGAAGAAGAAGAGGATGAAGAGGAATAAGTGCACTTATATAGAAGAACCTAGCTAGCTAGAGCCATAGATAAAGAAAGGAGAAGGAGTACCACAAGCACATTGCCATCCACCCAAGTAGGACCTTTGGAAGTCTCTTCTTTAGAAGATGAAGTACAAAAGTGGGTGGATGAGCAAAGTGAAGAGGGTGATGACATTTTCAAAATGTTAGATTTTTATTTTATGCCCATCAGAACAAAGCTAGTTAGGGATAAGATCAGGGATACCCCTATAGGCGAAGCCCAACAAGAAGACTAGATGCAGATGCCACCAGACTCGCAAGGTCCTAATCTTACTCCTCCATCTCCACCACAAGTCATAGTGGTAGATAAAGGCTTGGTTACTCCTCCACCCCAAAGTTCAGAAGAGGAATAGGTTTAGAAGGAAACATCATGTAGTGCTTACCCTTGTTCACATCTTTTTCTAGACATAATGTTGCTATTATCAAACTATGTTAGACTAGTTTTAGGTTGATGGATTAGTAGTATTGTTTTGAGATTATCAGACATTATGTTATGGATTCAGTGGTATATGATGAGATCATTTAGACTTTACATTTCATGTATGCATGATGATCATTACTTTGCTTTGTTTTCAATTGCTATTGATGATTAGTTAGATGGTTTATTATCTCATGTGTTTTATTATGGATACTTACCCTATACTTGCATGTGTATGGTGTGCGTGTTTTCATATTGTATGGCATTTTTGATGTGGTTAAGGAAGGGAGTCGTAGTCACCTGCTTAGTCGGGATCTACACAATGCACCACTTCCTGCCATTGTTTGTTTAGCTTAGCATTATATATATTGTATGTACATGCATGGTTTACTGAGTATCGACTTCCTTGAATTGCCAGGATAAGCGTACCCTATTATACTATCCCAATGATAAGAGAAGGGAGATAAATTCTCAAGTCCAAATCTCAAACCCTTAAACCATTTGTCCTAGTGAGATAGGACAAGTATCTAGATATTTTACCCACCGAATGTGTCAGATGACATAATTCGTGATTTTTAACCCTTTAGACTGATTTTGTGTGAATTGCTCTATGATGGGTTTTCATATTTTATCTTGGAGGTCTATGGTGAATTTTCTATTAATTAAGTCTTAATAAATATATTTAATTAATTAATTAATTATTTGAAGAAATTAATATAAAAATATCAATATCTAAGATATTTTGAATATAATTAATTAAATGAGAATTAATTGAGGAAAAAGGTTTAAATAAAAAAAATTAGAAATTAAAATTAATAATAATAAAAAATAATAATAAAGTAATAAATAAATAATAATAATAAAAGTTATAAAAATTAAAATGAAAGTTATAAATATTTAAATAGAAATTATATAAAAAGTAAATTGGAGTTATAAGCTTGCATGGGAGTTAACACACCTTTTCATTTCTCATATGTCAACAACACGGGGGTTAGTGCATCACTTAAGCACATGGTGTCTACAACCCTATGGCTCATCTAGAAGGTTGGAAAAGACCGATGCTTAGTTGGTGACACCTTCTAGCTGTTTCTAGAAACATTCTAGCTGTTTCTAGAAACATTCTAGATGTTTCCTGAGAGCTCTTTATATTCAGGCATTCCTAGAAGCTTAGACATAGCGTTTGGAGAGCAATTGGAGCATTGGAGGACTCAAGAACTCTAAAGAAGGGAGCTTTCTCTGCGGGTTTTTTGAGAAAGAGTGAATTAGCATCAGAATCCCAGTAGATTCTTGTGATTTTACTTATGCTATTTCCGCATCTTGCATTCCCTGTCTTCTTCATGTCTTCCATATCTCTTCTGAGGCTTTTTTCCTATTTTTATTGTATGCATTCTCAATATGGGTAGTAAATTTATTTGAGAATTTTATATGCATAGATCTGAAAAAAAAAACATGGGGCTAGAGTTTAGATTGATAGGAAAACCCATTAGATCAATTATTGGAAAAATTTTGAGATCAAAGGTTTATAGGAAAATTCTAAGGATTGGAATTTATATATATATATATATCTTGTGTATATATATGTTTATATTTTTAATTTGCATACACATATACATACATACATACATACATACATACATACATACATACATACATTCATATACTAAAATGTCCCTTTTCTGATTTTACATGATATTTCCAACCTTTAATCAGATCTTTAAGATCAAACAACTAATATCACAAAGATCCTCCAAATTTTTCAAGAAACCCCAAATCGGGTATGCCAGAAATTGTGCCAAAAGCTTCACAGCTTCACCAATTATTAATGAATCTGAAAGTGGACATTTTTACAGAAATTTCAGCAGCATAATAGCCTACAAAATGACATTTCTAGATCCGTATAACCTTTACACAACAGTTCTCAAATGTAGGACAAAAACTATGCTCATCGAGCTCCCGAAATTAACACAAAAATGCTTGAAAACACCACACAACACTAATAAACTATCTCAGAAGTTTAATCACATCCTAATACATATATTCAGCTCTATTTTAACAGCTTAAAGTCTGAAATACAGCAGCAACCAAAACTGATATGAAATGCTCAACTGAAAACACCAAACTCATGCAAAAAACACACCCAAAAACCGACAAATCTACACTGTTCAGCACAAAGGCAAACTCTGTATGAGCATGCACATGGAATGGCTTCAAACTCCCATCCTTAGCCTTCCTAGAAACCTAAAAACTCCCGTTCTTGGGTCTCCCTGGAAACCTGCAAACTCCCATTCTTGGGTCTCCTTCTCCACAGGTTTGGCAGCCTCTGAAGAATAACAAAGAAATCAGCAAAACCAAGTTCTGGAATGAGCCCAAAATGGCTCCAAACTCCTTAAAAGAGGGCATAACCATAACTCACGTCCAAGAGAGGTTAATGAAACATATTTTAATAATAATTTTATTTATTAGTCCAACGGTTTCCAAAGATTAACCCCCCCTTTTTTCGAAACTTCACTTTCTTGGGCCTGCCTCTCTTAGCAAAGATTATTATTTTTTTATTATTTGAAAAGGGGACATGACAAGTCCTCCCCTCCCCAAAAATTGCTTGTCCTCAAGCAATGGCTCAACAATAAACCAATCAATCCACCTGGATCTCAAATGTAGTCATGAACTATACTACTACCAATTAACACAGGCTCCTGCAATATCCTCTGCAATATGACCAGGAGGAATCCATAATCAAACTGACAATTATAGCTCAACCAAACTCCAAAATCACCACCACCATAGTCAAAGACCCATGAGACACAAACTCTTAGAACATCAAAACCCAAGTAAAGTGGACAAATCAAACTACCAACACAATAAATACCATCAACGCATCCCACTGGCCTATACGAAATGTACAATCCAACTCTGCAACAATGGTGAATGCTCTCATATGAAACTATACCAAGTATGGAGAATCCACACACTGTACAACTCCTGCAATCAACACAACTCTGTAGATCATTGGCCACTATCTCATAACCATAACTCCCATGCGCCCCTGATGGTGAAAAGCCATCACAAGATGAACAACAAGAAATGGAACCCAAACCAAATTTTCCTACCATCAACTCCTCAACACAAGGATCAATTGCTAATTGATGTACATACCCTGCTGAAGCATCACTCCAAAACTCCTGCTCTAAGTCATGTATTATCAAGCTATCAACTGCAGGACCTATCACCATGTCGTACCCATCACAACTCTCATCCCGAGGCATCAAACTATTCCATAACTGATGATAAGCACTAGGAACCAAAGTACATCTCTGTATCATAATCTCATTAACATGGTCATCAAAGGTAAATTGATGAGCATACCTCACAGTGTAATGCTGATAGAATGCGCCAATCTCAGTCAGTGGCTTAGACTATAATCCAGATGAAACTAACTTCAATTGATCATTAACCATGTTGGAATTGACTACTATCTCTGAAGATATCACCAAGGGAGTAGTATTACTAGCAGTAACCATGCCAACTGTCGACTCACCAACATCACACATGCTCTTTGATATATCTCTAGTCTCTGTGCCATCAGTACTAGAGGCCACCGCCATGTCAGGCATACAACAATCTGCTACAAAACCCAACTCAACTAAACCTGACTCTAGTGGGAATGAACTTGATATGCCAATGTTAGTATCAAGGATGGATGCATCCCCATCTCCACTGTCTCTGACAATCTCAGCCATGGACATCCTCGAATCACTAAACACCATAGCTTGTGACTGTATAGAATTAGGTAAAGACTATAGCCACTCTAACTCCATGGTCACCTTAGCTAAATGAAACTGTGACTCCTTGAAAGCCAACTGTGTACTCTCAAGAATCTCAGAAGTCACCTCAAGTTGCTCAGTAAGCTCACTCACCTCATCTTCCTTGGCCAACAATGCATCATATGCTATACTGCCCCACTCCATAAGATAATCTTTGTCAGCTACTAACTGCATATAATTCTGTCTCAAAATCTGAATAGCCTCCCATAAAGAGTGGATCTCTATCAAGGAAAGATAACTGCCTTCCTGCTCATCAGTAGTAGGAGAACCCCATCCATAAACTGCTAACAACTGATGAGCAGCATCAAAATGCTGGCAAGTGATAGCAATGTCTCGGTCACTAACTCTTAACTGATTAGGCACATGATGGCACTGGCTTGACTGTCTCCTACAAACCTCCTCTGATGCACTATCTAAAGGAGTATCCTCAAAGTCACTAGTCTCTAGAGTATTACAATCCATACCCTGTGAATTAAATCTAAAGCTCATATCAACATACGGAGTATCAAAAACATTAGCACTATTGTCCAACTCCTCTGTACCCACGGAAACTAAGTCTTCAAAATTGCCCACTACATCCTCCTGGATGTCATCAATGCCAATATGATCCTGGAACTCATCTGTACACACTGCCAAATATGAAATATCATCAACACATTCTAGCAAGTATGGTCGACTAGATATATGAACAAAGCCCAATACTGGTGTATAAAAACTAATACCAACATCGGATAAGCTCCTAGCACAAGAAAAGATAACACCCTGCAATCTGCTAATCAAATCCATGGTAGCACCCAAAAAATCACTGCTACCAAAAAGTGTTAATGATTTACAGTCAACTGAACCCCAAATGCCAATATAAGAATCTCGAGTCCATATCTGTAAACTAGAATTAGCTGGTAACTCAAGCAAAATCCTGACTTGAGTAATATGACCAATACCAACTAACTCCACATACCTATCATGATGAGATAATGTAGTGACAATACTATCTTCACACACCTTCAACTGGCGGGATAAATCATGTGAAGTACTACTAGCCTCAACCTTATGTGACGAAGCATCTAACTGTGCCCAGTACTCTCTCTCAAAAAAGTCATGAATGCTCAATGTTTGCTCATCTACACTAGGTATCTCACCATCATGCACAAAAACATCCTCATAATCATCATCCTTGAGGTCAAATCTATCTATCACTCTTTGACTAAAATCATCAAATGTAGTTACCTGATCATGACCTTGAGTAGTCATTCCATGATACCACCAATCATACGCTGCATCTTCCAAGTGTAGACTTGCAATTTGAACAACATCACTCTCCTTCATGGGATTAAGTGTGAAGAAGGTCTGTAATTTTTGTAGCCATGCTCTAGCTGAAATTTTATTTGTTCCATCAAAAGTAGGTGCTATAAACTTGCTTATTTTATTTTTGAGCTCTCTTCCACTTATGTCATGCTCCCTTCTGTACTCTTTCTTGGGCATCAAAGTGTTCATCATATCCACATATTCTCTAAAAGGAACTGAACTACGAAAGTCATCATTTAAGCCATTATAAGTAGCTCTTAATGTAATCAAGTTACCTGTAACCTCTTCCATAGGATTAATGGCTGGATTTGGTACTGGTGGCTCATCTGCAGGCAAGAAAATAGTTTTGGTTGATTTAGATGGTGTGCATTTCAGATTTCTTGGCTCCTCTGAAGTGCTCCCTTTCTCATTAATAGATGCAACTCCTTGTAGTTTTTCTGTCAAAATTTGCAAAGCCTCTCTAGTTTCTGCCAAACTATCCACTGTTTGCTTCTGAGTATTTTGGATGTCTTGGAAGAATTTCTTTGCCATCTCATCTAGATCAGCCATACTTTTCCCTTCCTTGGATTTTGTAGTTTTACTTTCAACTGGAGGTTTGATCAAAATTTCTTTATTCTTTTCTCGCTGCAAATATATTTTTTCTCTTTCACTTAGTTGCATGCAACCATAAATTTTGACATGCAGCTGATTAGAAGCAACATGCAACCACCAAATTCATCAAGAACTAACATGCATATGATTAGAAGTAGAATTCAACCATAAATTTTGACATGCAAGATTTGGGTAGTTATCAAAACTGACATTCAAGATCTGGGTAGTTGTCAAAACTAACATGCAAGATCTGGGTAGTTGTCAAAACTGACATGCAAGATCTGGGTAGTTGTCAAAACTGACATGCAAACTTCTACAACCACCAAATTCACCAAGAAGTAACATGAAAATGATTAGAAGTAGAATACAACCATAAATTTTAACATACAGCTTATTAGAAGCAACATGCAACCATAAATTATGACATGCAAAATCTGGGTAGTTGTCAAAACTAACATGCAAGATCTGGGTAGTTGTCAAAACTGACCTGCAACTTCTACAAACCCTCAGGCTGGCAAGATCATGGCTCTGATACCACTGAAATGTCCCTTTTCTGATTTTACATGATATTTCCAACCTTTAATCAAATCTTTAAGATCAAACAACTAATATCACAAAGATCCTCCAAATTTCTCAATAAACCCCAAATCGGGTATGCCAGAAATTGTGCCAAAAGCTTCACAGCTTCACCAATT
The DNA here is from genome assembly GCA_028749045.1 of Cupressus sempervirens. Lineage (NCBI taxonomy): Eukaryota > Viridiplantae > Streptophyta > Pinopsida > Cupressales > Cupressaceae > Cupressus > Cupressus sempervirens. The sequence continues at coordinate 301,477,600 of CM053786.1, read as the reverse complement.
ATTAATGGATCTGAAAGTGGAAATTTTTACAGAAATTTCAGCAGCATAATAGCCTACAAAATGACATTTCTAGATCTATATAACCTTTACACAACAGTTCTCAAATGTAGGACAAAAACTATGCTCATCGAGCTCCCGAAATTAACACAAAAATGCTCGAAAACACCACACAACACTAATAAACTATCTCAAAAGTTTAATCACATCCCAATACATATATTCAGCTCTATTTTAATATCTTAAAGTCTAAAATACAGCAGCAACCAAAACTGATATGAAATGCTCAACTGAAAACACCAAACTCATGCAAAAAACACACCCAAAAACTCACAAATCTACATTGTTCAGCACAAAGGCAAACTCTGTATGAGCATGCACATGGAATGGCTTCAAAATCCTATCCTTAGCCTTCCTGGAAACTTGCAAACTCCCATTCTTGGGTCTCCCTGGAAACCTGCAAACTCCCATTCTTGGGTCTCCTTCTCCACAGGTTTGGCAGCCTCTGAAGAATAACAAAGAAATCAGCAAAACCAAGTTCTGGAATGAGCCCAAAATGGCTCCAAACTCCTTAAAAGAGGGCATAACCATAACTCATGTCCAAGAGAGGTTAATGAAACATATTTTAATAATAATTTTATTTATTAGTCCAACGGTTTCCAAAGATTAACCCCCCCTTTTTTCAAAACTTCACTTTCTTGGGCCTGCCTCTCTTAGCAAAGATTATTATTTTTTTATTATTTGAAAAGGGGACATGACATATACATGTATATATGCAATTATATATATATATATGTATACATGTTTATATGCTGTGATGTTTTTAATTCTGCATGTATATATATATATATATATATATATATATATATATACATATGTATATATAGTATATATTTATTAAAAAAATTGAATATTATACCATTAATTGAAAACATTTTGAAAAAATGTTAAACTTTATTAAGAACCAAATCGCATACCGAATGGAAAATCGCATAAGCGATTTTAAAGAAAGTAATATGAATAAGTGGGCGGGGACGAGACCCACGCCCCCGTGCCACTGCGATCGCAGTGTACTGACCGTCGCAGGTACTGCGATGATAGGGGTACACAGTACCCACTGACATCGCAGGCCCTACGACCGTAGGGTCCTACATACCGCCGGTGGTTTATATGTTATATGTATGTTTATAACACTTGCCACATATGAAGTCAATTTTTTTTTATTGTTATTAATATGTTAAATGGTATTAATCGAATTTATTATTTCAATTTTGTAAAATGTAATAATAATTTATATATTTATATATGTATGTATATATATTTAAATATAAATATAGATATATATGTATATATATAATATGTAAATATGTTAATAATAATTTGAATTATAATTATATAACTGATAAATTATTTATACCAAAGCTTCATAATGGTGAACTCTTGTTTAATTTTTAAGATTTAATTAATTGTTTTATAAAGTATATGAAATTTAATTGATAGTTTGGTGGGGGACGTTTTCAAACAAAGATTATAATTGGAAGATGGATTTTAAGGAAAAATTCTATTCATCCAAAACATACAAAATGTTCCTCCAATTCATTCTCTAAACTTGGAAACATAAACCAAGATTTCTACATGTAAATTCAAGTTTGTAAATTTAGCAAAACCAAAACATGTGTTTGCATTGTGTATTTTCTATGCTATTGTTTTGGGTTTTGTGTTGACTAGTGTTGACCAGTTATAGGATGTCTACCAGAGGCTTGGGGGTTATGTGATTGTGATGTCACGATGATGTGTTAATCTTGATCTTTATAAACCCAACCATGGTTATGTGATGGAATGCTCTATGTATTGGTTGTAATTACTAATTGTTATAGTTGAGATTCTTATGTATGAGACACTTGACTTAACCATTTTTGGTCATCGATCAGTTATCCTTGGTTATTTTCTAGTCGCCATGATGGGACTATAATGTGGATTTATTCTTGATGATGTCATGTTGTGACATGCTTGACTCAACCATTTTTGGAGTCTTTGATCAGTATGATTGAGATATATTTTGGTTATTGAGAACCATTGGATACTTTTGATTATTAGTGATACTTCAGTTGCCAATTGAGAGTTGTTGTGGTCATGATTTTCTATCAATGCTTACTCATGGAGATTTGATGCTTTTATGCATATTTGATTATTTAATTATGGATTATCTTTTATGATTTTGAGATTTATGATTCCATGAGCTTAGGGTAGGTTATCTGCATGTAGTGTCAGGAAGTGGCTTGCAATGGGGGTTGGGGCCCTAAGAGGCTGCGAGGGTAACTTATTGTAAGTTGGATTAATAAGTGATAACATTCACACCTAATACTAACTGAATGAACCTAAAAATATAAGTGTTTTGGTTCTCTCCCATGCCTTGAGTGCTTGTACAGGCTAGGATGGAAGTAGTGAGAATGCATGGTTGTGACCTTGCATTCCATAGTATGCCTCGTCAGTATGAGAGGATACTAGTGGGCGCATGAGATCAGTATGGACTCGTGGAGTTTAGCTAACTTCCAGGGTAACTTGTACATGATAAATGCAATGACACTTTCTCGCTTGCAAACTAGGTTTCCTACATGTCATTGTGTGCCTCTGGGATTAGATGTCGATTTTGTGTTTGGAACCTTTGATTTAGTATACTTTTAGGATTCCTGGACTTGCAGAGATTTATGTTATGTGTTTTGGATAGCCTTTTTGGGACTTGAGATTATCTCCTCAGCACGGTGGGAGTGGACCACTTAGGTACCACGCGGTCAGGTGGTAGTGTATTTTCCACTCTTATCATTTGAGATTCATTGAGACATCGTGGTTGATGCGTCCTTCATTATGGTGGATATGTATCCTTTCATTGATGATTAGCATATGTTATATGATGTTATCTTATGCTTATATTTGCATGTTAGATTACTTTCTGCATATGATATAGTATATGTTAGGAGTGACATTCCTACTATGTTAATACCAATGATCTCTTCGGTGATTTCAGAATGTTACGCATGGATGGCTAGGATCCATGATGGTCTAATGATTCTATTAACGGTTGGGAGGAACCGTGCACTTAGTTTATTATGTTTGATCTTTTATGAGGATGTATCATGTATATCATGTGATTATCTTTACTTTGATGTATCATGGATTAAAATAGGATGATGTACCATTATTCTACATATGTATATTCTTTTGAGCTTTTCATACCCTATGACATGTACAGTGGATGATTGAGCATTTGGAAATGTAATGTATAAACATTGGACTTATCATTATTATTTCATGTGGATGTTGTACTAGATGGATTCATGTATGTTAAGTGTTTTAGATGTAATTCAGCATTAAGGGATCTTTAAAGAATGCAATCTATTATGTATGTTATGTTTACTTTCAGAAAGATTTTGCTATTGCTTCTGTTATTGTGCATAAGTCATATGTGGTATTTACTTTCATGTTAATAAAAAAGAAATGCTACCAAACTTAGTGGAATTCTAGGTTAATTCTTTGGATCCCTTGGTGGGGCATTACATTTGGTATCAGAGCCCGAGTTTCTACATTGGGAGCTCTGGGTATTTTGGAACAATTAGAAACTTTGATCTAATAAGTATATCTTTTCAAACTTGAAACTAGGTAAACTGAAACAGAACTTGAATTGTTACTTGCATATGTTTCATGCTTCAACACTTAGTTTCAAAACTAGAAATTTTACTTAAACATAAACATAGAACTAAACTTAGTACCTTGTACTATTGTAGGATGGTATCTGGGACTAGGTCTTCTGGTAGAGGCCATTGTAGAGGTTGTGGTCGTGGTAGAGCTGTCAGTGTCCATGAGTCTGTCCATGAGGGATCGGCTCATGTAGAGAGTAGGGAAGAGCACTCTAGTAGGAAGTAGGGAGAGAGCCATAGAGAGGACCAAGCTGAGTCTGAAGAAGTTGGTTTGAGATAGATGATGCAAACTATTCTAGATCGTCTACCTCTTGTTCAAGAGCAGCCCAAAGTGCACCAGACAGAACAAGAGCATAGACCTAGATCTAGGAGTCCTCAAAAGGATCGTCAGAGGTCCATTGTGTCCACTCAGATGAAGGATCTTTCAAGATCCAAGGTTAAGCCTTTCAATGGGAAAGGTTCTGGTTATGTGGCCAAGTAGTGGCTTATTTCCCTTGATAGGATTTTTGCCATGCAGGAGTTCGACAGGAATGTTAAGGCAAGATTTGCGATCACTAATTTAGAGAATTTTGGGGCCACTTGGTGGACGATTGAGGAGAAGAAGTTGGGAATCGATATGAGCAATGTCACATGGGAACTATTCTTAGAGAGTTTTTGTGAATGATTCCTACCAGAAGAATGGAAACAGTAAAGGGAAAATGAATTTCATAACCTCAGACAGTACACTTTGTCAATGACCAAGTATGAGCGTAAGTTTTATGAGCTCATGTCTTTTTCAGGGTTCAGTGAAAATTCAGCTCAGTTGACACAACATTTTATTAGGGGTTTGAACAACCGTATTATTGGGGGTGTCAAGATATTTTAGCCAAAAATCCTCAGCAGAGCAATCCTTGTTGAGAAAAGTGTCAACCTTGGTCAAGGTGGTTTTGTAGGAGCACTAGGAGCATCAAGATTTAAAGGAAACTACAATTTAGGTGGTAACAAGAAGTTTTCTTTCTCTAAGGGGAAGCAGTATAAGCAGTAGTCTCAGCAAACACAGCAATAGAAGGGATCGAATTCTCAGGCTCAAGGTGGTGGAAAAGGTTCTAACACCAAGAACAATCGCAATGCTCAATGCAATAAACAAAATCATCCCAATCAACTAGCTCAGAGTAGCCAGTCTTTTGTTAGCAGGAACAGTAATCAGCAATCAAATGTACCACCTATGGAAGAGGATCTAGCAGAAATACAAAATGTTTTTCATGTGGTCAAATTGGACATTATGCCACTCAGTGTCCATAGTGAGCACCTCATTTTTTAGGACCTAGGCCTACAGTTTCAAAGCCTACAGTGGGTGATGCAGGTAGAGCTCATAGAGTTTTTGCAAAAGTAGATCACCATTAAGAAAATGACTAGGGAACAGTGGTTGAGACCACAGGTGCTATTAGAGGTATATCTCTTTCAGTATTATTTGATTCAGGAGCTATAGATTCATTTATTTCACCATCTATAGTTTCTAAGTGTAAGATAGATGCGGTGAAGCATGATCATGGTTGGAAAGTGGAACTAGCTTCAGGTTTTAAGGTCTCCATAGATTTTGTAGTTCATAAGTGTGGGCTTAGCTTAGGAAGCTTTGATACTACAGTGGATCTTTGAGTCATACCCCTTGGTTCCTATGATGTGGTTTTAGGCATGGACTGGCTTGGATCTCATAGAGCCAGTATAGATTGTAGGAAGAAGATTATATTGTGCCAAGATAACCAAGGGAATGATGTGAAGATAATTGGGATACCAAGGCCTATATCTCTATGGATGGATTTTGCTATGCAAATGAAGCAAAGTCTCTATAAGGGATGTCAAATATTTGCTGTTATGGTAAATGATCTTGATGAGGAAGATCCTATGAAGAAGAATTTAGATCACCCAATTTTACAGGAGTACGCAGATGTCTTTCCAAGTGAGATTCTAGGCATGCCTCCAAAGAGGGACATTGACTTTAATATTGATTTGATTCTTGGAGTGGAGCCTATCTCTAAAGCTCCTTATCGCATGACTACATAGGAATTAGGTGAGCTATGTCTTCAGCTTGAGGAACTTCTAGCCAAAGGGAGCATTCGACCTAGCATATCACCATGGGGAGCTCCAATGCTCTTTGTGAAAAAGAAAGATGGTTCTTTGTGCCTTTGTATTGACTACAGACAGTTGAATAAGGTGACTATTAAGAATAGGTATCCTTTTCCTAGGATTGATGACTTATTTGATTAGATCAAGGGAGCTACAGTATTCTCCAAGATTGACCTTAAGTCAGGATACCACTAGCTTCACATTAAGGAAGCCGACATTCACAAGACCACTTTTCAAACTCGCTATGGGCATTATGAGTTCACAGTGGTACCTTTTGGGTTGACTAATGCTCCATCAATTTTCATGAGTTTGATGAATGGTGTGTTCTGATCTTATTTGGATAGGTTTGTACTTGTGTTTCTTGATGACATATTGATATATTCTAAGACTCAGAAAGAGCATGAGGAACACCTGCAGTTGGTATTGCAGTGTTTGAGAGGCAATCAGCTTTACGCCAATGCAGCTAAGTGTGAATTCTTCAAGTCGAAGGTTCAGTATTTAGGCAATGTCATTTCGGGTGATGGTATTTCAATGGATCCTGCAAAGATTCAAGCGATAATAGATTGGTTGACACTGACTAATGTGTCATAAATTGAGAGTTTCATGGGTTTAGCTGGTTATTATCGCAGATTTGTCCAGAACTTCTCTAGGATAGCACATCCTATCACTTCTCTTTAGAGGAAAGGAAAGAAGTTTGTGTGGATGGAGAAATGTGAGGAAGCTTTCCAGAACCTCAAGGAGCTTTTGACTACTGCACCAATTTTAGTTGTACCTAATCCAGAAGGTGATTTCATGGTGTGTACAAATGCTTCTCTTGAAGGGATTGGGGTAGTGTTGATGCAGAATGGACGAGTGATTGCATATGAATCACGCAAGCTCAAGGATCATGAGCTAAATTATCCTACACATGATCTTGAGTTAGTAGCAGTAGTTCATGCTTTAACAAGATGGAGACATTTCTTGTTGGGGCATAGATTTGAGCTACACAGTGATCATCGTAGTCTTCAGTACATTTTTACTTAGCCTAATTTGAATCCTCCCCAGAGACAATGGATGGAATTTCTATGTGAGTATGATTTTGAGGTTAAGTACATTCAGGGTAAGGAGAATGTGGTGGCGGATGCTTTGAGTCATAGGAGACATGTAGTATCATCGATGACTCTTAGTGTGGACTTGAGGAGTCGGATTCTTCAAGCACTTCCTACGAATTCTTGGTATTAGGAAGTGTGTAGAGAGATTCATTCAGGAAGACCTTTGGCAGGTAGGTTTGCAGGTTATGTTCGAGAATCAAATGGTCTTTTGAGACATTTGGGGAGGATTTATGTGCCATTACCGGATGAGCTTCGCACCTTGATTCTAGCAGAAGCCCATCGTACACCTTACTCAGCACATCTAGGTGTCAAGAAGATGCATGCTGATTTGAGACATTTTTTCTTTTGGTCTGGGATGAAGCGAGACATTGTTGATTATGTGGCTAGGTGCCTTGAGTGTCAGAGAGTTAAGGTAGAACATCAACACCCGATTGGACTTTTGCAGCCTAATCTCATTCCTTCTTGGAAATGGGATATCATCTCCATGAACTTCATAGTAGGATTACCTATGACTGTTCAACATCATGATGCTATCATGGTCACCATTGATCAGTTGACCAAGGTGGTGCATTTCTCCTCGATTAGGTCCTCCTACACAGCAGCTTATATATATGTATGTATGTATGTATATTTATAATATGTAAATATGTTAATAATAATTTGAATTTTAATTATATAACTGATAAATGATTTCTACCAAAGGTTCATAATGGTGAACTCTTGTTTAATTATTGAGATTTAATTAAATTTTTTATAAAGTATATGAAATTTAATTGATAGTTTGGTGGGGGACATTTTCAAACAAAGATTATAATTGGAAGATGGATTTTAAGGAAAACTTTTATTCATAAAAAACGTACAAAATGTTCCTCCAATTCATTCTTTAAACTTGGAAACATAAACCAAGATTTCTACATGTAAATTCAAGTTTGTAAATTTAGCAAAACCAAAACATGTGTTTGCATTGTGTATTCTCTATGCTATTGTTTTGGGTTGACTAGTGTTGACTAGTTATAGGACATCTACAAGAGGTTTGGGGGTTATGTGATTGTGATGTCATGATGATGTTTTAATCTCGATCTTTATAAACCCAACCATGGTTATGTGATGGAATGCTCTATGTATTGGTTGTAATTACTAATTTTTATAGTTGAGATTCTTATGTATGAGACACTTGACTTAACCATTTTTGGTCATCGATTAGTTATCCTTGGTTATTTTCTAGTGGCCATGATGGGACTGTAATGTGGATTTATTCTTGATGATGCCATGTTGTAACATGCTTGACTCAACCATTTTTGGAGTCTTCGATCAGTATGATTGAGATATATTTTGGTTATTGAGAACCATTGGATACTTTTGATTATCAATGATACTTCAGATGCCAATTGAGAGCTATTGTGGTCATGATTTTCTATGGATGCTTACTCATGGAGATTTGATGATTTTATGCATATTTGATGATTTTATTATGGATTATCTTTTGTGATTTTGAGATTTATGATTCCATGAGCTTAGGGTAGGTTATCTGCATGTAGTGTCAGGAAGTGGTTTGCAATGGGGGTCGAGGCCCTAAGAGGCTGCCCGGGTAACTCATTGTAAGTTGGATTAATAAGTGATAACATTCACACCTAATACTAACTAAATGAACCTAAAAAAGATAAGTGTTTTGGTTCTCGCCCATGCCTTGAGTGCTTGTACAGGCTAGGATGGGAGTAGTGAGAATGCATGGTTGCGACCTTGCATTCCATAGTATGCCTCATCAGTATGAGAGGATACTAGTGGCTGCATGAGATCAGTGTGGACCCGTGGAGCTTAGCTAACAGCCAAGGTAACTTGTATGTGATAAATGCGATGACACTTTCCTACTTGCAGAGTAGGTTTCCTACATGTCATTGTGTGCCTCTGGGATTAGATGTCAATTTTGTGTTTGGAACCTTTGAGTTAGTATACTTTTAGGATTCCTGGACTTGCAGAGATTTATGTTATGTGTTTTGGATAGCTTGTTTGGGACTTGAGATTATCTCCTCAACATGGTGGGAGTGGACCACTTAGGTACTTCGCGGTCGAGTGGTAGTGTATTTTCCACTCTTATCATTTGAGATTCATTGAGACATCGTGGTTGATGTGTCTTTCGTGATAATGGATATGTATCCTTTCATTGATGATTAGCATATATTAGATGATGTTATCTTATGCTTATATTTGCATGTTAGATTACTTTTTGCATATGATATAGTATATGTTAGGAGTGACATTCCTACTATGTTAATACCGATGATCTCTTTGGTGATTTCAGAATGTTACGCACAGAGGGATGTCTAGGATCCACGATGGTCTAATGATGCTATTAACAGTTGGGAGAAATCATGCACTTAGTTTATAATGTTTGATCTTCTGTGAGGATGTATCATGTATATCATGTGATTATCTTTACTTTGATGTATCATAGATTAAAATAGGATGATGTACCATTATTCTACATATGTATATTCTTTTGAGCTTTTCATACCCTGTTGACATGTATAGTGGATGATAGAGCATTTGGAAATGTAAGGTATAAACATTGGACTTATCATTATTATTTCATGTGGATGTTGTACTAGATGGATTCATGTATGTTAAGTGTTTTAGATGTAATTCAGCGTTAAGGGATCTTTAAAGAATGTAATCTGTTATGTATGTTATGTTTACTTTCAGATGGATTTTGCTATTGCTTCCATTATTGTGCATAAGTTATATGTGGTATTTACTTTCATGTTTTAAAAAAAAAAAATGCTACCAAACTTAGTGGAATTATAGGTTAATTCTTTGGATCCCTTGGCGGGGCATTAAACATCATAAGAGGATGAACCTAAACAAATGGGGACCAATGAAGTGTCAAAGTAGGGACAAATGGTAGAATATTCTTGACCACCTTCCCAAGAAATTGAGGTGAAGCTATAGGTTCAACTGAGATAGAGGCCGCAAAAGGAGACCCCTCACAAAAGGAAACAACTCTGAGGAAGAGTGATCAGAGGAAGGAGGTAGCAAAGTATACTCCTTCATCCTTGAGAGATAGGTCTTTATTTGAGCACATCCCAAGATGACTCTAGAAGGAAATAATGAGTACCAAACCTCAATTCTACAATGATGAGGATGATATTTTGAGATTGCTGAGATTTTGAATAAGCTTGAGTCCCCATTATATGAGGCAAGACCATTGGCATTTGTCAACAATACACGAGACTAGGTGTTGTTCATGCAAGTGGTTGTTCCTCCTGAAGACACAGATGTAGAATGCCTTGGTCCCCAAATTGTCAACTCAAGGAGGTTATGCTATGAAAACCTACATGGGATATAGCCCGATTGATCGCGACTATGGGAATCAAAGAAGTCTTCAAGAGGATGGAGCAGGAAGAGGTCAAAATCTAAACACTTCAAAGGAAGAACAAGATCCTAAGGGGATATTTTCCTGAATTGGTTGATCCTCTTGATCCTGAGCATCTCAAGGAGACATTGAATACCATACTTAGAGAAGGGGGAGCTATACATGTGGATCCATTTTTGAAAGCCTATCAGCAGTGGTGGGAAAGTTTTGAGGATAAGGAAATTTAAATTATTTAGGGTAAGCTAAAGTTACTGCATGCTACACAAGATAATGTGAATAAAATGGTAGTGATTTGGAAATAGGACTTCAATTTAGGGGAGGAGTTGGACATGATTTTATGATTGGATAGAGAAAGCTACAAATAGTAATAAAGTAATGGAAACATTACACACATAGATTCGTGAGGAGGAGTGAGAGAAGTTGTTGCCTATAGAGGAAATAGTGGAAATTTTTAAGAAGATTTGTGTGGAAGCTACTAATGATGAGGATATCTAACAAGCCTTTAGGATCGAAGAAACTTTGTTAGAGTTGGATACTAAACTTGAGAATTTTGCTGACACCCAAATTGAGGTAGATAATAATAGATAGAAGGTCAAGGAAAAATATGAGACTTTAGATTTGCTAGATTCAGCTAAAATTACTAAGATTATAGAGAAATTCAAGAGAAAACATCCAAACATAGCTTTCGGATGAAGAAGAACAAAACCTAGATGCCAGAACTTCAATTTTGACACTCAGTAAAATTTTGAAATTTTGGACCATTTTGAGGTGCATAGCTCCACAAGTTTGCAAGTTTGTAGATGCATAAGTCTACTTCTTTTTAGGTCCATAGATGCACATTTCTAGAAGCTCTGCTAATAGTTAACTACCAGTTCAAAAAATAGAGCTTTCCATTTATTGGAAATACATTCTAACGACAATTTAACTCTGAAAAATGCCCAGTAAAGGATCAACTTCCAATTTTGGCACTTCCAGACACTTCCACATCAACTCAAAGATTTCTCTTTCTTTCTTCTCTCCTAATTTCTTTGTTTTTGACACATAAAGGCTCATGCATCCAATTAATGAATAAATTATGGATGGAGTCCTAATAAGCACCAATTAGATTAGTTTGTTTGATTAAATTAAAAGAACTTCATTACATGAAGAATATCTCTAACTCTCAACACAAATTGAGGAGATTATTTATTATAAATACCCCATTGTAATATGTAATTAGGGCCACCATTAATTTGCAATAAAATTATTCTTTTGGTGCTCGAATTTAGAGTGTAGTAATTCTTCCCTGAATGTGTCATACTTTTGTGAATCTTGTTCATGGAATTGTGATTGAGCCAAAGTTTTATTGCTTTGTATCTAGTTGTGCAATTCATTAGTTTTGGTGTTTATTATAGCTTTGATGAATTTCATTGCATAACTAGGTTGAGAAGAAATCATCAAATTGTTCTCACATAACTTTTCATCTTGCATGAGTGCACTTTCCATGACCTTTTGATTTGATGAAGGTGAAACATCATACGATCACTAAGTTTATCACCAATGATTGCATCAATGGAATCAAGGAAGTTCTAGTCATTCTTTCATTGGTTATTTACTGATCTCTTTGAAAGCTTAATTCATAGACGTATTGTTCTCCATAACTTATGTATGTTAGGAATTTTTAATTTCATGTTATTTTCTTTAAATTTTTTTTATTTTCTTTGCTAAATCCTCCTTTTTAGATTAAGAATTCATACTAGTTGCATTATTAGATTGCACTCATTAAAAAAAAACATAAAAAATACAAGAACATAGTTCTCTGTGTTTTTTTTGAAGCAATGTGTAGAATCTTCATCTCATCCAAAAATCAGAATGAACCAGTAAAGGTGTCCTTGTGAGGAATCACATTTATCTTCAACTAAAAGGATTCTAGTAGGTCATGAGATGAACCTAGAACCTTGGAGTTGATTCACAAAATTAGCTTTTCAAGGGGGGAATTTGCAAGAATTCCTACTGTTTGGCATCATGCATAAAAAGAGCTCAATAGTTGGTATGGTAATAATCCCAAGAATACATCCTAAGTACTCAAATGTATCTTTAGGTAAGGCTTTTGTAAAGATATCTGCAATTTGATCTTTAATATTAACACTCTAATCTAATCTCTTTCTCTATAGCCTTCTCTCTCAAAACATTAAACTTAATAGATATATGGTTAGCATTAGAATGCAATACATAACTCTTCGACATACTTACTATACTTATGTTATCACAATATATGATAATAGGTTTTGAAAATTCTATCCCAATATCCTTCAACATTTTCTTCATCCACATAACTTGATTACATTTGTTAGTTTCTTCTCTATACTCTGCCTTAGTTGTTCTAGGTGGAATACAATCTTGTTTCTTGCTTACCCAGGAAATCAATCTTCCTCCAAGAAACAATGCTTGACTAGTGATGCCTTTTCTCTCATCTATAATGCATGCTCAATGTACATTAGTATAAGCACATAGAGTGGAATCTCTTGATCTATCATACTGTTAGAGCTTATATTTTTTTTGTGGCATCCTAACATGTTTCAATCCCAAGTCTTCCCATCTTGAAGTTGAACTTGAAGTTGTAGTTTACTTCAACTTCAAGTTCAAGGTCTCGTTAGCCCAATAGATAAGTGCACTTCTTTTTCTCAGGTCGATCTTAGTAAACTTGAGGCCAAAGTTGATATTGAAGCCCAACCACCCAAAACTTCAACTCCAATTTTAGTGTTGGTTTTGCCCACTAACAATTTTTGTATGCAGATCAAACATTGCTGAGCCAAATCAAGGTGGGTCCCAGGACAATATTTCCCAAAGCATCTGAAGTCATAAGTGAAGAAATTTAAGGTAGTACATGTTTGGGTCTGGCAAGATTTAATGGAGTATTAACAATCTCATTTCATGATTACTTGTTATGGGAAAGTATGTGCGGATTTAAAAGGGTATTTAAAATACAACACTTGCGGTGCCTTTTCCAATGAATGTCACACGAATGAGTAATGATGGCATTTATTTGCTAAATCTGTCCTACGATCCTCTGTGCAAATCATTCCTTAAATACATTCATTTTACCCTTTCCAACTCATCTCATCTTCTCTAGAGAAATCTCAGTGCTTTTGGGTAAGAAAGACAAGTTTTAGGCTGTGTCTTTGCCAAACTGTAAGTGCATCTCCATTCCCCTTTGCATTTTGATTGTGCTTTGCTTTGTTTTGAAAGTATTTCAAGCCATGTTCTGTAGACTTGGTTTTTTTTATAGCGATCATGAAACTTTTCTAGCCAAAAATGCCCAAGTTAGAGAAGCCGCCATTACTTAGTTCCTTGCCTAAAATTTGTGATACATTTTTGGTTGGTAAAAATTTATTTGAGGTTGTTGAAAGAACCCAAAACACCTAGTCAAGTCCCATCTACTAGAGGCTAGTTGATAGTGGTTTATTAGAAGCCACTGCCTTTCCCACTGCAATTCCATACCTAGAACTCATCCTCGAATGTGCAAACGATTATGACCCTATTTCAAGATGCATTAAGAAAGCCTCGGGGGAAGTAGTTGTCAAAATCAACAGAACTAGTGTCAATTCTGCCCTCAAGACCCCTCATAAAGAACCCTACGAGTCATGGATGTTTGAAGTAGCTGAGCACCTATATGCAACAAACAAAACTAGCTACGACAACAAGATTACTCAGTCCTAGCTCTTGAAGCCTGCAGAGGGAGGTTCTAGGTTGCCTAAACCATTGAGCATCGAGCACTTCATCAAGGAGATTGCAAACTTTGTAATCCGGCTGAATAGAATTAAGGGAAATGAACATGCTTTCCACTGGGATTCTTGGATGCACTTCTTCATACAGAAGATAGTTGAAGGTGTCAAATTCATTGATTGGTCAGACCTAATGGCAGAGAACTTGCATAAGGACTTGATAGATGTTACCAACTGTGGTCCATTTTTCTTGTCCTCTTATCTGATTTACACCCTAGCAGCATCTAAAGATTGGGGCTATCTTCCACATATACCTTGGGTAGATGACATGCCTATCTACCAATATTATAGAGATCTCCAGGAAGATAGAGCATGCAAAGAGTTTAAGAAGGTCAATGATGTTTTTTTAGGGAAATTGGTATTTGAACTATGAGGTCGAGAAAATGATAGGATGTCAGAAGAAGCCATGCAAGTTGTGAAAATTTATGGTTGTTATTTCATTCAATTTCCCAGATTTACATATATCAGAGTGGGTGGTTTTCTTGGTGAACCTTTGAAATTACCACGCTATTGTTCAGATTCTATAGTGTTGTCAGAGATGTGTATGCAGTTTGCTTCTCTTGTTGAGTCCTTTCAAATTTCCAAAAAATCCTCTTCAGTATTCTTCCCAATTGAAATTGGACATTATACATGCCCCAGTTTGAAAGAAGCCATATTGTCAGCCAAATCATTAACCCGCTTATGTCTTAAGTCTTTCACCTCTCAGTTAGATTTTGACTACACCGGTTTTATTAGAAACAATGTCAAAAATGTGGCCTCTCTCTTTCATTCCCCGCAATTAGAGGATTTTTGGCGAACTATCATAATGAATTTGAAGTGAGGAAGAGGCTATGGTCATGCTTGACCATTAAATAGGTCATCATGTTTAATGTGGAGTTAGATACCTTTGGGCTGAAAGATGATGATTCTAAACATGTACTTGATCAATTTTACATGGACTAGATTGAATACATGCCTATCCCTGAGATTGATTGGGAGAAAAGGGAAGAAAATGATGTATATGCCTGTACCAAAGATGTAATAGTCAAATGGATAAAATCAAAGGCAGCGACTACTCCAAGCTTTTCTGAGAAGTCTTCAAGAAGCGGAGATAAAAGAACTACCCATAAGAAAACTAATCGAAGTGTCCCTGATTCTATTATAGGTCCAATTGAAGTTGAACTTGAAGCAGTTCCAAAAAAACTTCAACTTCAAGTTCAAGAAGAAACTCCAAAAGGAAGGAGAGTAACCCGCTCAAGCATGAAGAAGGCATTAGCCGTCAAAAGTAAGAACACCATAACCATGGACTTGAGACAGAGAAAGACCTATCTATGGTGGATAATGTACCTGAATCCCAGAATTTTGCAATGGCTACCAAGAATCAGGAAAGTAATCTCCCCTTAGTTAAATGTTCCCCTGCTACCATAAAGGATCAAACTACTCCTAAATGGATGGAGACATCAATGGAGAAGAAGAGAAGTATAGTCCCAATATCTATGCCTATTGACGATCTGGTCAGTAAGTGCCTTGGTAAGGAACCCAAAGTAAAAAAAGCAAGGACCAAAACAAGAATTAATTTTGACAAAAGTTCATGTCGATGGGCAGCAAAGACAGTTACACCACCTGATGGAAGCTCTCATGATTCTGTAGTACCTCAAGATTTCCAAATAACAAAGGCTGATTTGGTAAAAGGAAACCGGAAGTAGATATGGAATTCTTTGAAGTTTCTAACAAAAAGATCACGCACAGAGTATGGAAAGATGGGCAAGATAAGCAAGAAATGAAGGAAACAATAAAGAATATGGCACATTACATTAACACTATCTTGTATCCTGAAGCAAAGCCAATCCGTGAGATGTCAGCCATTATTGATGTATCCTCCGCGACCAATCTACAATCATTAGAGAATCTGCATAAGTGCAAAGCAGTAGCCAAAGTAGCAGGTGAATGGGTCCAAGATGTTCTGCTTAACACCATAAAAAAAATTGGACATTTAGATCATTCTTCAAAGGAGATATCAAATATTGCCAAAAAAGTGGAGGTAAGTAATGAAGGATACGAAAAGGAGAGGAATAATTGGGCAAAAGTGGTAATATCGCTAGAGGATGTGCAAGAATTTGGTTTGCAGAAATTCCAAGCTGAATGCCCTGTAGTTGGTCTTGACGAAAAAGCCCTGTATGTCATCAAAGATTGCATTGAATGGCAGAATGAAGCACTAGCACAAGGGGTATCTAAAATCAAAGAAGCATTACAAGAACTTAAGGTTATACATTAGATTATTCAAAATGACCTTAAGTGGTTTGTGAAATAGTTCATGGAAAGAGAAGATGACTCCATTGCCTAATCAGATGAGATAATCAAAGAAGTCCAAAAGAAGTTTCAAGAATGGCAGGACAAGAAGACACTAGCTAAGCAGGATTTCTCCAACGTGGCACACACCGAAGCTATGTTGATTATCAATCTGAAGCACTTGGAAATGCACGAGGAAAAGGCTGTTGAACTGAAGAAGATGAAAGAAATTTGGAAGCAACGGCTCGCCTACATTGTTCTTCCACATCAATCTATTATTTCTACCTTTTCAACTGCCTATGAAATGTGGAAGATGACAAAAGGTGTGGTTGGTGGAGACAACACAACCTAATCAAGAATTGCTTAGCTACAGTTTCTTTGTCATTTTGTTTTCTTGCAATTTTAGATATCAATTATTTTTAAAAACAATTAACTCCTGGCGGGGTAATTTTGGCTAGAGTCTAGCCCCATGCCTATAAATGTAATAATTAGTATGGTTTTTGAGGGTTTTTTTCTCCAGCAGACCGATAGACAGAACTACTTTTGTTTATGATGTTATTTCTAGTTTAGAAGGAACATTTTTAGAATTTCAACAGATACATGAAACTCTATAGTTTGATTTTGGGTTGAAAGCTTTGTATGTAGATACTATTAACTTCTTATTTTAATTAGTATTTCTATAAATACTATTTAAGCTTTTAAGTTGTGCCTGTTATTGATTTTGAAACTGTCAATTCTGAATTTGGAAATTTTGTGAGAAACTGGTTTATGAAATTTGCCTGCTTGATGATGTAATTTTCAATTATGTGGATCATTTTGATAATTAAAATCAAGTGGTTCTTTTGCATTAAAGTTCGTTTCATATCGATGAGATGAAATAAGTTGTTTCAACACCTCCAACAGATTACATTCTTGGAAAGTTATTCTGTTGAGTTTATTTGGTTAAAACTTTCACTACAATAAAGGTAGTTGCGCTTGTTTCCATTGAAGAAATTTTAAGCAGAGAATTCCTAAGTTTCTTGGAAAGGAATTCGTTTGTTAGTTTACTTTCTTTTCTCTATTCTAATATATGAACATTTATGGGAAAAATTATTCACTAACACATACCATATCCCAAAATTAGATATTTGCTTCAAATATTTGAATATCCTCTTTACTACTACATAATGATACTCCTTAGGATCAGCTTGAAATCTAGCTATAATCCCAACTATATTTTCTATATTTGGTCTAGTGTGGGTCAGATATTAGAAACCTCCAATCATGAATATGTACTTCTTATGCTCAACTATAGGTGTCTCATCCTTGCTAGATAACTTGTGACCAATTATCATTCGTGTACCAATACGCTTACAACTTTCCAAGCCAAATCTTTTCAACAAGTCTTTGAAAGTGCCATTATTGTTTGGCCCAATCCACAAACCTAGAAAGAACTTCATCTCTCATATCATACTCATTTCAAACTCATTCTTCTTTTTTTCAACAAACTTATCACTTGCTTCATCATTTCCTCCAAAAATTATGTCGTCAATTAATATCACTATTATCAAAAAACCATTCTCAATATCTTTCAATTGTAAGGTACTATTTTTTGTACCTTTAGAAAATCCAACCATAGTTAAATACTTGTCCAACCTTGCATACCATGTTCTTGGAGTTTTATTTTGACCATATAAAGCTTTCCTTAATCTACATACCATATCTTTTTCTTCTATCAAAGGGAAACCTTAAGGTTGCTCAATGTATACCTCTTCTTCAAGTTCTCCATTCAAAAAAGCTAATTTAGCATCCATCTGATACACTTTAAAATTCTTATTTTTTGTGTAAGCCAAGAACATTCTCACTACTTCCATTCTGGCTACAGGGCCATATGTTTCCTCATAATCTATTCCTTCCTGCTGTAAATAACCTTTCCATACTAGTCCATCTTTGTTTCTCACAAGTTCACCTTGTTCATTCATCTTGTTTTTGAATACCCATTTCATTACTATAACATTCTTGTCTTTAGGATTAGGAACCAATTCCCATGTCTCATTCTTTACAATCCAATATAATTCTTCCTTTATTTCTTAAATCTAATGATCATCTTTGTATGCCTCATCTGTACTCGTAGGTTCAACTTGAGATATCAAAGACAATTCTTCATTAACTCTATTTCTTGTCATTGCTCCTTTTTCTTTTCTAATTATCTTCTCGGATGGGTGATTCTTTGTCAAGTTCCTATTAGAGGTAGGAGTTACTAGCTCAACTCTTACTTCTTCTCTTGGTTTAGATCTCTATTCTCCTATTTTCTCAACAATTTGCACATCATTTTGTAGATCACTATTAGTCTCAAAGAAAACTTCTATATTTTGTCTAACATCATCATGTTTCTTTATGTATCACTTGCTTCCAAATATTCTAAAATAATTCACTAAAGGCATATGACCTTGAACCATAATTCAAAGGGGTCTTATTCATAAAATTTTTGATGTATACTCTATTCATGGTGTATACTATTTTATTGAGTGCTTCTCTTCAAAATGTCTTAGATACATCATTCATAAACATCATTGCTCTTGTTACCTTTGATATTGATATGTTTCTCCTTTCTTCTATTCTTTTCTACTTAGGGGTCTTGGGTGAAGATAATTTTATCTTAATTCCATTCTCTTCACAAAACATGTTAAATTCTCTAGAGGTCAACTCTCCTCCTCTCTATGATCTTAAACATTTTATCTTAACACCATATTCATTCTCAACTATATTCTTAAATATCTTAACTTCTCAAATTGTTTATATTTCTCTTTAATTAATTATAACCACATCATTTTAGTGAAATCATCAACAAAAATCATGAAATACCTTTCTCCATAGAATCCTCTTTTCCTAGTAGTGCCACTCAAATCCATGTGAAAAATTTTGAGTTTCTCTATAGTAGTGAACCTCTTGGTAGGAAATCATACTTTCTTTCATTTAGCCATGATATTCTTTGTAGACAACATTAGTAGGCTTCATAGTATTAGGAAGATCTCTAACTACAAATGTGTTACTAACCTTCATAACGTTATCAAAATTTATATGAAAAAACTTCCTATGCCATAACTAACTATTATCCACTTTAGCAACCAAACATGTCATCTCAGTGGGATTTGACTGAAATAAATTACCTCTTGATCTTGTACCTATTCCAATCAGCTTACCATCTTTATCTTTGATAATGCAAGCCTTTTCTATGAATTTCAACTAATAATCTTTATCAACCAATTGTCCAACACTCAACAAGTTATAATTTAAAAAATCAATAAAGTAAACATCATCAATCTTAGTCTTTCCCTCAAGAGTAATAGATCTTATCCCTATAATGTGATAGGATACATTGTTTCCAACTCTAATAGTACCTCCATCATGATTCCTGAATTTAACAAAATTGTTCATATCACCAGTCATGTAATGTGAACATCAATTGTCTATTACCCAATTATATTTCTTTTCAACTTGAGAAACTAGAGCCTTTTCTTCTTTAATTTCTTTAAGCTCTACTTATTTTATGGCTACAAATCCTAGCTCATCATCACTTTCACTCTAAACTCTTTCATCAAATTCTTCATCTTCATTTGCATACAAACAATTTCTAGGTCTTCTAGGCTTAAACTTTCCCCTCTATTTTTTTCTCTCTCTTTTAGGACATTTAGATGCATAATGATAAAATTCATTACAAGTCCAACATTTAAGGATATTCTTACCATCTAGTTGTCTTCTTACAACAAGGGTTGTACCCTCTTCAATCCTCCTATCTTCATTAGATCTAGTCCTACTGCTACTAGGAAAATCTCCATGAGTGCAAGCTTGCACTTATAGATATATATGGATGAACACTTAAGGCACTAAAATATGTCTCCACTCTTGTCAATTCTCCAAATTATCTCAAACCAGCTTTTGTTGCTTCCAATCATCCAAGCAAAGTTTCTCTAGTGAACTTATTAGTACAAGGTATCAAAAGCTTAATCATCTAAGCTACTTGCTTGAATGGTGGTCTCAAAGTTTTCAAGATCTTCCATACAACCTTATCTTCTTCCTTGGTTCCACCATATGATTTGATTCCTACAACAATATCAGCTATCCTAGCAACATAGCTTCTTAAAGATTCATCTTCCACCATTTTAGCATCTTGAAACAAAAATATCCAATTCTACAATCTTATCCTTTTTGTATGTGCATCTCCTTCAAAAGTAGACTCTAAAGTTTTCAAAATCTCATGAGACGTTTGAAGTGACTTCACCTAAATTTATTCATTCTCAAGAAGGGTTTTCAGTAAGGATTCTTTGGCTCTTATATTTCACATGAACAAATATAGTTCCGCTTCACATCATTCTTCAAGCTTGGCATCCTCCACAATCATTTTGTTGAGTTTTGTCAAAGTCCAATATTGTAGACCCATACACAGTGGATAATTATTCATCTTCTCTTTCTAGTTGTCATAGTTAACTCCATCAAACTTAGGACTATCCTTTTTGAAATGACTTTCCATTGATCTCCCAAAGTTGTTAAGGTTTCCCTTCAAGGACTTGAAGCTTTGATACCAATTGTTAGAATATATGGTCACCAATATAACTAAGAGGTGGGGGGAGGGAGAGGGTGAACCAATGTTCCAACTATTATCACTATTATTAACCTTATTAAATATTAATCATAAGAGCAATACAATCAGAAACCAAAGCATGATACTCATGCACAATAACACTAGATATGTTAAATATGAAACCCTTGATTAGAGGGAAGACCCTGGTGGGGATGGTACCCACAAAATGATATACTAATATAAATATTCCTTGTTAAAGGATGGACCCTATTAGGAGTCTATAAAATCATTTTCTATATATCAGTCCCTGTTAGGAGACTTTGAATCCCTGTTAGAAGATTCCAACCCTTTTAAGAGTAGTAGAAGGAAGATGAACTCACTGTCCAAATAGCTTTAGGAACAATACCAATGAACCCACTATCCAAATGATCTCTATATTATTCCTTGTAGAATATTAGAATTGAACTGTACTTCTCCTTCCTCTTTCTTTTTCCTATCAATCAAACTTCTTCTCCTTCTTTTCTTGGTACTAGATCACAAACTTTGCATTCAATAATCCCTTGGATTTCTTACTCATATTTACCACACTCTTCTCTTGTTCACACTTTCTTGAACACTTAACATACTCATGCACTTTACAATCAAGTAAAATACATTATTTTATACCAATTCCTCAAAATAATTCCTTTATTTGGGCTTGAGACTTTCCATATTAATTATAATAGGACCATAATAAGATAATTAATAATTTTGCAATCATATAACATTGTTGTCTAAAAATATTTACAACTTCTCACACATGTGACTTCAAGACTTGTGCACTCATAGATATCATCACTAGACTATCCTCTATCATTGTATAATTTTGTATACTCTGATTATACATTATTAAGAGATACAAAAAAATCATCATAAATTGCTTCTTAGGTACTCTTTTTCTATGTTGCTCTCTGTAAATCACATATAACTTTGGTACCTCTTCAAATTAAGTTACACAAAATTAGCCTTGTCATCAAGGCACTATATAGAATACATCCTTAACCATGTGTCACCTTATCATCAAAACTCTATCTATATGACAAAGCTCTATATTTTCTACTCTGCTAATCTTTATAGAATTACTTCCATGTTGACATCAATGAAAAATGTAGTCATGAATGCAACATGTCACTATGGCTGCATGCTCTCCAATTATTAGGATACTCCCCCAAATTAATACCATAAAAATTCATGCTAATAGCTACATATACAACTTGAGTTGTAGATTGCAAGATGCAATTTTGCTTCGTGCTTGTCCATAAAACTAGTCTCTTTCCCAGAAAGAATGCTCCACCACTTGTACTATTTTTTTCATCAATATTATGAGTTCAAAATTTTCATTATTCTCTTAATATAGTCTATAATCTTTTGTTCCTTTTACATATCTCAACATTCTTTTTATAGCCATCATATGATTCTCCTTAGGAATTGTGTAAAATCTTGCAATAATCACAACTGCTAGTGCAATATCTAGTCTGCTATGAAAAACATATTGTAACTTTCCAATCATTGATCTATACAAGGTTTGGTTCACATTAGTAGAATCATGATTATTTGAAAGTTTATGTCTAGATGCTATGGGTATTCCAACTGGTCTTGAGTCTTCCATACCAATTTTTTTTTAGTATCTTCTTGATATACTTTGATTTTGTCATGTAGCTACCTTTCTTCATTTAATACACTTGCAAGCCAAAAAATAATTTAATTTCTCCAGACATGGACATCTCAAACTCTTCTCTCAATATACAAATGACTTATAAAATGCATCCTTTCCTCCAAATATGATATCATCAACAAATATCTCAACTAGTATTATCCCTTTTTTAGATTTTGTTTTCAAGTGTAGATTTCCATGATCATTTTTCTATGTAAAACTAATCTTCACCAAATATGTGTGCAACATTTCATACTAATATCTAGGGTATTATTTAAATCCATAAAAATATTTTTTAAAGTTACATACCATATTAAACTTTTTTTGGGGGACCAAAAAATTCTTTAGGTTGTTTAATGTAAACATCTTCCAACATTTCATTTGGAAATGCAGACTTAACATCCATGTGGTACACTTTGAATCCTTTGTAAGAATAATATGCAAGTATTATTCTCACTCCTTCTAATCTTGCAACAAGGGAAAATGTCTCTTACAAATTAGCCTTGCTTTATTTCTAGTGACCCAACCTTTCTCATTCATCTTGTTTCTAAATACCCATGTTGTACCAATAAAATTATTGTCCTTTGATGTAGCTACTAGTGACTACATTTTTATTTTCTCTATCTTCTCAATCTCTTCATTCATTACTTGGATCTAGTGTTAATTATCTAAAGCATTCTTCACAAATTTTGGTTCAAATTCACTTAGTAAGCATGTGTCGCTCCTCAATTTCCTTGTCATAACTCTAGAGTCTTTGTCTCCAATTATTTTATCAAGTGCATTATGCCTTTTAAAATACTTTGATATTGTCAATTCCTTCTTTCTTCTTCTTTGGGTTCATCTTGTAGATTAGCTTTAGGTAGTACTTTATGTATTTGTGCTTGTTCTTCTAGTTGTTCATAAAAAACTTGTTATTGCTTGGCATGCTCTTCTTGACACTTAACATTCATTTCTTGATGCTTGATTCCAACTACTTAATGCTCAACATGAATTTCCTGATGCTCAACACATTGTGATTGTAACTCAACATGTACTCAATGTTTCTGCTCTAGATATTTCTTCTCATGTTTGGATAAGGTGTTTGGCTCACCTTGATTAATCTATGTGAAGCTATTTTATTCTTTGGGTTCCTTCTTACGTTCAACCTCACTCTTTTCTGCATATATATCAACTACCACATTTGCACTTTCCATAACCTTGTTAGTGTCAGAGTTCAAACACTTATCTACTTTGCTCTTAGTGGAATATCCTAAGAATATTCCTTCATCACTTTTAGCATCAAATTTTTCAGTCCTCTTATCTTTCTAGTATATAGAATTTTCTTCCAAAAACTTTAAAATATTTCACATTAGGTACATAACCATACCATAACTCAAAAGGTATAATATATGTAACTTTTTTGACTAGTAATTTGTTCAAGTTATAAATAGCTATACTTACAACTTCTCTTAAGTACTTAGGTGCAAAATTCTTCTCCATCATCAATGTCCTAGCATAGTCCATGATTGATCTATTCCTCCTTTAGCTATACCATTTTGTGGGGGTCTTAGGCATAGACATATATCTCTTGATTACTTTATCATTGCACATTGTGTTGAATTCCCTAGATATGAATTCACCTCATCTATCAGATCTTAAACACTTCAAGATTGTACCTATTTCATTTTCAACTCTAATAAAATACCACTTAGACATTTGAAATGCATTATATTTTTCCTTAAGAAATGTCACACTCATCATTCTAGAGTAGTCATCAACAAATAGAATAAAATATATATCACTATAGTATCTTTTCACACCAATAGGTCCACAAAGGTTAGTATAAACCAGCTCTAAATTAACATCAGAATTATAGGTCTTGAACTTGAAAGTATACTTTGTCATTTTCCCCAATTGGCATGGTTTACACATCATATTATAAAAGTTCACATGACATGGCCTCTTATGTCATAACCATATATCATCACATTGTACCACTAAACATGTATCATCAAATAGGTCTAGATAGAAAAAAATTACCTCTTGTCTAGTCTCCACTTTCATTCAATTTACTAGAACCTTTGTGGATCTTAGCCTTCTTGTGTTTAAATTTAACTTTGTATCCTAAACTATTCAATTCTACCACACTCACCAAATTGTAGCTAAATCCTTCAACCCAATCAGCATTATCACATCTGATCTTATCAATTAGTTTTATTGATCCTTTACCTTTCACAAGGCATGGTGCATCAATACTAAACTTAACACTATCTCCTTTTTAATGTTCTATGTTTTCAAACTTACTTTTGGGTAAGTGCACCAAGTTGTGGTGCCAAAAGGGGGATATAAGTGGACACCTTTTTTCTGTAATCAACAATTTTTGAACTTCAACAAGAATTTGAAGCTAGTTATACTCAAAATTTTAAGATATGACAAAAACAAAAGTAGTAGTCCTTTGAATTTAGTTTCTAAACTAATAATTTTTTTCAAAATGGTTTAATTTTAGGTCTTCAAAAAGGGGGCCATAGAAAGTGGTACTGTTTATTCAAAAAAACATAACACAGTACAAAGTGTGGCCCCCTTAAAATTTTAACATTTTTTTTTTAAAAATTCTTTAATCACTCTAGTAAAAAGTTACCTAACACTATGTAGTTTATCTCAAATTTTTTGGGTAATTTTATAATGTGTATTTTTTTCGTATGAATTTTTTAATTGAACACATCCCAAAAACATGAAATATCTGTGTACTACCCCTAGAAATTATTAAAAACTAATCTAAAATCAAAACTTCTCTTTTTCAAAGTGTGTAGAATGGACTCTAGCTTCTTTAAAACTAAGTTCTTGCAAAATTCAATGAACGAGCTAAATCTAAAACCCAATTAGTACATGTTTGTTTTTGACAATTTATGGACATACATTCAAAAGAAATTATAGTTGAAAATCTTGAAATAGTTCAAATAAAAAATTAATTATATGGTTATATAGCTAACATAGAGACCTAAAATGTCATGTAACCTAATTTTATCAACGCTCAACCACAAGGTAACTTGAAGGAGAGCACACAAGAAAAATAAATCATTTTTTGTATGTTTGCAGCAAAGCACGTCTTAGACTAGTTTAGAGACTCCAAACCTTCAATTTGGATCCCCAAGGCAAAACCAAGCCTTAGGCTTGATAGAATGCAAAGATTTGAATAGTGCATGCATACTATAGAGCCCACATGCTATTGAAAGCTTTTTAAAATTTGGGTCTTAATATTGCATATGTGCTTTAGTGTGCACACACTATTAAGACTAAATTTAAATAGAGAGGGAAGGAGAAAGGCAAAGAGGGTAGAGAATGTGTGTGTGTGTGTGTGTGTGTGTGTGAGAGAGAGAGAGAGAGAGAGAGAGATTAGATAAGGTGGGATAGGGAGAAAGGGACAAAGAGAGATAAAGAGAGAGTAGGGGATGGGAGAGAAAGAGAGAGAGAGTAGGGTTTGGGAGAGATAGAGAGAGTAGGGGAGAGAGAGAGAGAGAGAGAGAGAGAGAGAGAGAGTAGGGGATGGGAGATAGAGAGAGAGGGGGAGAGAGTACGAGGTGGTAGAGGGAGTAGGGAATGGGAGAGAGAGTAGGGAGTGGTAGAGAGAGTAGGGGATGGGAGAGAGAGTGAGAGTAGGGGCGGGGGAGAAAGAGTCAAGAGAGAGAGAGAGTAAGAGAGAGAGTGAGAGTAGGGGATAGGAAAGAGAGAGTAGGGGATGGGAGGTAGAGAGAGAGGGAGTGAGATAGAGAGTAGACAATGCAAGAGGGAGTGTGAGAGGGAGAGTGAGAGAGAGAGAGACAACGAGAGAGAGAGAGAGAGAGAGAGAGAGAGTAGGGGATGGAAGAGAGACTGAGAGAGAGAAAGTATGGGATGTAAGATAGAGTAGGTAGTGGGAGAGGAAGAGTGTGAGAGAGAGGGGATGGGAGAGAGAGTGAGAGTGAGAGAGAGAGAGAGTAGGGGTTGGGAGAGAGAGAGAGATTAGGGAATGGGAGAGAGAGTAGGGGGTTGGAGAATGAGAGAGAGAGTAGGGGATGTGGGAGAGAGAGTGAGAGAGAGTAGGTGGTGGGAGATGGAGAGAGAGAGAGAGAGAGAGAGAGGAGGGGGGATGGAAGTGTGTGTGTGTGTGTGTGTGTGTGTGTGAGAGAGAGAGAGAGAGAGAGAGAGAGAGATAAAGTAGGGGATGGGAGAGGGGAGAGAGAGAAAGAGAGAGAGTAGGGGATGGCAAAGAGATAGTGAGAGTAGGGAATTAAAGAGAGAGAGAGAGTAGAGAGGGAGAGAGGGGGGATGGGAGTGTCTGTGTGTGTGTGTGTGTGTGTGTGTGTGTGTGATAGAGAGAGAGTAGGGTATCAGAGAAGGGAGAGAAAGAGAGTAGGGGATGGGAGAGAGTGAGTGTAAGAGATAGAGTAAGCAGTGGGAAAGGGAGAGAGAGGGGGGAAAGGGAGTGTATGTAAGAGAGAGAGTGAGAGAGAGTAGGGGGTGGAAGAGAGAGAGTACAAGATGGGAGAGAGTGAGTGAGAGTAGCAGATAGGAGAGAGAGAGAGAGTAGAAAGGGAGAGAGTGGGAGTGAGAGAGACCATCAGAGAGAGTAGGAGATGGGAGAGAGAGTAGGTGGTGGGAGAGGGAGTGGGAGAGGGAGAACAAGTGAGAGAGAGTAGGTGATGGGAGAGGTAGTGGGAGAGGGAGAGAGAGAGAGAGAATAGGGGATGGGAGAGAGAGATTGAGAGAGAGAGTAGGTAGTGGGAGAGGAAAAGTGAAAGAGAGAGTGAGAGAGAGAGTAGGTGGTGGGAGGAGTGGGAGAGGGAGATAGATAGAGAGAGTACCCTAAGAGAGTAGGAAATGGGAGAGGAGAGAGAGTGAGAGAGAGAGTAGGGGATGGTAGAGGAGAGAGAGCAAGAGGGAGAATAGGGGATGGGAGAAGAGAGAGAGAGAGTGAGAGAAAAAGTAGCCTAAGATAGAGACATTAGGGGATGGGAGAGGTCCAAATAATGAGAGAGAGTAGGTAGTAGGAGAGGGAGTGGGAGAGGAAGAGTGAGAGAGAGACTAGGGGATACAAGAGGAGAGACTAGCTTGAGAAAGAGAGTAGGGTATAACGTTTTTGAGAGAGTAGGAAATGGGAGAGGGAGTGAGAGAGGGAGAGAGAGATAGGTGGATGGGAGTGTGTGCAAGAGAGAGAGTAGGGGATGGGAGAGAGAGTGAGAGAGAGAGTAGGTGGTGGGAGAGGGAGTAAGAGAGGGAGAGAGGGGGGGGATGGGAGTGTGTGTGTGTGTGTGTGTGAGAGAGAGAGAGAGAGAGAGAGTAGGGGTGGCAAAGAGAGAGAGTACATGATGGAGAGAGAGAGTGAGAGTAGGGGATGGGAGAGAGTGAGAGAGAGAGTTTGCAATGGGAGAGGGAGTGGAAGTGGGAGATAGATGGAGAGATAGTAGCCTGAGAGAGAGAGTAGGGGATGGAAGAGGAGAGAGGAAGTGAGAGAGAGTAGGGGATGGGAGAGGAGAGAGAGCAAGAGGGAGAGTAGGGAATGGGAGAGGAGAGAGAGAGGGTGAGAGAGAGTAGGGGATGGGACAGGAGAGAGAGAGGGAGAGAGAGTAGGGGATGGAGGATGGTGGGATAGGGAGAGATTATTTTTCATATAGTGTGTATGCACTATAGTATGTATGCCCTTTATAGGGCATACATGCTGTAGTGTGTATGCACTTTATAGTGGGTACACACTATAGTGCATACACACTATATGAAAACACCAAAAAATGGTCATAACAGAAGCTTGGGTCCCTACTAATCCATATTTTGATTTTTGTCTGTTGTGTATTCTATTGTTACAATAGAAAACATGGATTTCATGCTATTGGAAGTTAGCAAACACTATTTGAAGGCTTTTTGAACATTCTTTCATTCTATTTGAAGCTAGCAAACACCAAATTCAATCATTGGATACACTATTTGAAGGCTTTTTGAATATTTTTTTTATAGAAAAGGTTAGTGCAGTCCTTTTAAAATATTTTTTGTTATCATATAGATACAATGATTATAATTTGACATGTTGTTTAATATATAGTGAATTCATTGAAATTTGTATGTTTGGATGAATTGTTATTGGAAAATGGTTAGAAATTTGACAAGTTGTTTAATATATATTTTGTATTCATTGAAATAATTGTAATTTGTATATGTATTTGAATGATTTTTAATTTATAAATTGTAAGTAATTCAGATGTTTGAATAATTTGACATATAGAAATCATCATCATGCTAAGGAAGAAACCAAAAACTCAAACAATAGAAGAGAAGGAGAGATATTTGGAAATTAAAAGAGATAAAATGAAACTATTATTTGAGCAAAGAAAATCACAAAGAAATAATGAAGAATTGTCTTTTGAAGAGGAACAAGAACCACCGATACAAAGAAACAAGGAAGATTTGGAAAGAAAAAAAGAACGAATGAGACTATTACACTCAAGAAGAAAATTGAATTGCAAAGCTACACTATCTTCTAATGTTGGAGTTGTATCATCATCTCATGTTGAAGAGATGCTAATTTGTAGATTTGATGACATACACACTCCATCATGTCATGTTGAAGGCACATCATCAACATATCAATAGGTAATATTCCATCTTTTGCATCTTATTGCCAAGACACATCATCTTTAGTTCAAGGTACACAAAGTACTCAACCTTATGTTGATGTTCAAAATGTTGAGGGAATGGAAGATATTATAACACCTTCTAGAATTCATTGTAGAAGACCAAAATATTTGATTGATATTGATACTAACATTTTGAAGTCAATGCCTAAGAAGATTAGCAAGCATACTTCTCGAAGAGAAGTTGATTGTATGTGGAGATTATTCTTCGAAGAATTAAATATTGAAGTCAATACCAATTATTTTTTGAAATGATGAGCAATTCAAAATTTAGGTCTATCATGAAGATTCTTGGGCTAAAAACAATGGATGACTAAAATGAAAAAAGTATTGTAAAGAATATAATGAGTGCTTATGAAAAAGTGGGTTCTAAATCATGCACGAAAGATAGTAATATCACAAGATTAGTACTTACATTAGCAATAATAAGCACCAAAATAAAGAAAGCTCTACTCATGAGAAAGACAAAAAAAACATTGAAAATCGGTAGAGGTACTCTAAGGAGAGTCATGCTAAGATGTGAGAGATTGGAAGATCCAACAAAAAATGAGTTATGGACATTTAGTGGTAGACTACCATGAAAGGATAAAGAAATTAGTGAAGCTTTGAAATCATTGATTAAATATTTTTGGACAAATAACACACATGTTTCCCCTAATCAAAGAGATATTGTAAGGAGGATTGGTAGCCAAAATCGTGACCCACATGCAAAAAAAATTTGTACTCAACTCAGACACATTTTTTTGCAAATTTATCGGTATGTATCCTCTAATTTGAATAATTCAAAGATTTTTTGACATGGGTAAACCTTTTTATGTGAAGGTAAATCACACACACAAAACTTGTTATTACAGGATACATATTGAATTTTCTAACCATTTTGACATTTTTAGGCATATATGTGTGTGTTTGCATTCTAAGTTTGTTTTGCAAGATTGTGACATGAATGAGCCACCTAGATCTTCAAGGGAATTCATATCCAACATTCTATGTGAAATAGGGGATGTCCAACAATTTTACAAGACATCATGCTTGGATGGTACATACTTATTTTGCGGTTCTTTGCAACTTTTATCAACTTGTGAACATATGGATAGTACACATGCATTATAAATGAAATAGTAGATTATAGAAAATATAAGATAGTGACATATTCTCTAAAAGATGGGAAACAAAATAAAAGATGTGATTTAGTCATTGAAAATATTTCAGTGTATGAGTTCATGAAGATTTTTCATGAAAAGATTATTTACAAGTATGCAAGGCATACACATAGAGCTTGATGGCTAGATTTGTAATTCAAGTTGTGCAAGGATACATTTCCACTGGATCCCATTGTTTTTGTTGTAGACGTCGTAGAGAACTACACACTACAACCACAAGATGAGATGCAAGAAAAGTATTATACTTCTCAATATGTTTCCATACTTTTTTAAATAACACTCATGCATTCACCTACAAGTATAGAGGATGACAAGAAAATTTTGAGAGAGTACCATTTTTACATCAGCAATGATTGATCACATTCTACAGAGTTTGTACATGGTTGTTTTCAACTATTTTATGGAGATTTGGCTACCAAGGGCATACCATATCATTAACACATTATTTGGTTAGATAATTGCGCATCTCAATTTAAGAATGCACAAATGTTCTATTAATTGAGTAGGATACACAAGTTGTCTAGAATTCAATATATATGGAATTTCACGAAGGTTGGTCATGGAAAGAAAGAGCACAATGGTGCAAGCACATGCATCAAAAGATCCTTAGCTCATGAAGAACTAAACTACAAAGATGAAGCAATATTAACAAATGAAAAATTTAGCATCCAGTGTTGTAATGCTACAATGGGTCTAGGTAAGGAAGGTGAGTCTATGATTTGTAGAATTTTTTATTGATAGATAATACTAACATTGTACCATATGAGGATTGTTGCACACTAAAAAGATCAAGTGAGTTGCACTCTTTTAAAAACTCTAATGCGGGTTCATGGAGTATCCACACACAAAAAATAGCATGCTATTATCCATCATGTGCAAGGGAAAATTGGGATGAGTGTGAGTTGACTGAATGGGTGGACAAATGGGATATATAGGTTTTGGACCCAATTGACACCTATCATCACCCATAAGCATTTGAAATGGTAGATATGGATTTTTCCATTGACTTTGACCACTTACCTTATCTAGTGTAGCCTGGATGACCACATTTTGTGCATTTATCATTGCAGGCCATATTTTTGTTGTTATTGCACCTGAAGAAAATGAAGAAGGGATAGATTATTATTCTTATAATTGTGTCAAGCCAAACAAAAATTGGATCACTTGGTTATATATGGTTAAGGTTTAAAGTACCATATCAATGTGGTGGTTGTAACCAACACATGGCTTAGACTATATTCTATGAAGAACCCTAACTTGTGGTTATTTGAGGATTGGAAAATAGAAAGGAATATTATTCATTATTCAAATATTGTTATCACATCAAATTTCCACTTGATGAAATATGGTGGAAAACCAAATAATAAGACTCTTTGAAAATTTTATGAGTCAAACCATGAGGCAATGCTCGAGACATTAAACTGTAGAGTAGATCTAGTTGGTTCATTAGATTGAATAGGGGGAGGGAGAGGGAGAGAGAGAGAGAGAGAGAGAGAGAGAGAGAGAGAGAGAGAGAGAGAGAGGTGCAGGGGCACCTTGAATCATAGGGCCCTCACTTTTTCATTGTTTTTGTGTTATGATCCAAGTGAGCCTTATAAGTAAAATAAGGGTCATTGGACCTAGGTGTGGTAGTTAGGGTATTATAAGAGTCACTATTTTGGCATAAAAATCAAGGCATACCTTGCCATAAGGTAATGATTAACCTAAGGGATAAGTTATTAGCTTAGGGAAGGGTCCCTAGCATGGAATTGCAAAGGGATAGCCTAAATAACAAGTGTTAAAAACAAGCAAGAAAAATTGCAAAAGTTGCTATATTGCAATTTTTGCAAAATACTGATTTTGAAAGAAATTGTGGATTTTCCTTTTAAAAAATGGAGGAAAATTCAAACCATGAGGATGAAGGAGAAAGACCTAGGAGAAGATATAAATACTTTCCAAACCCTAAAATTAGAGAATTTAATATCATTGTTTATAGTCAGCATGCTATAGCATGATATTTGAAGGTAAAATTATCGAGTTTCTAAGATTTAAGATATTTTTGACATTGTTTTTGTAGATTGTACTAGTTTCCATGGTATATTGGGTTGTTTAGAACAATTTTGTTTTAGGAAGTTTGGTTTGATTGTCTTTCATTTCATAGTTTCTCAAAAAGTTGTTTGACAACTTTTGAACAACTTCTTAAAAAGTTGTTAAACTTTCAAAAACTCTTCCCCAAATAGCTAGTTGGTTCAAACCAACCTTGTAGCCATTGGGGACAACCTATATTATCCCTTAGAGGAAAGTGATAGGTATGATGTACTTATTTTTGCAAGAAATCAATAAAATAACCTATTTTTCTACAAAATTCCATGTTTTAGAGTATTGTATGTATTGGTATGGATGTTGTGATATGTGCTAGTGACCCCAAGAGTTAGAGAGGTGAGTTACCTTTCATTTGTACTTGGTTTCATTTTTTGATCCTTTGTATTTTGCAAGTTATTCAAGCTTTGCTGAAGGTGCCAAGAAATTAGCATTAAACCAAGGGTTTCACCTAGGGCCTTGTTTTTTTGGCACTTTATACCATGGAAAAAAGATGCCCCTTGGTGGAATGAAAGCCCTATCAGTGAACTTCATTATTTTGTAGGTTTTATAGATGGCCAAGCAAGGAATGAATTTTTCCACCATACCCTAGGTGTATGGCTCCATACATGCACCATTCAACATTTCACCACACTCATTATAAATTTTGCTCTAGAGTGATCCAAGGTATGTAACTTTGGATTTGGACTTGTTTCAAAAGCCCTAGATGTTTCAATAATTGTTTTGCACATTGGCATGTGTGAAAGGGTACATGTAGTGTAACTACAACCTAATTAGGCCTATCAACACTTCCCAAACATTATTACAGTAGTGGCTTCTAGTCTCTTCTATTTTGTGAGGTTTACATATGATTTATATGTCCTAAAATGGTGTTTGAATCTCACTTTAAACTATGTCTTCATCTCAGTTTTTTCCAAATTATATTCAATTTATAGTTTGAAGGGCTACTAACCTTTTCAATGGAAAACTATTGTAATTGTATATCAATGTTGTTTGGACACAAGAGAATTGCTTTATCTATTGTATACATACCTTAATAGGTCTAAGGTGTGTTTGTATTCCATTCCATGCTCATTGTTCCCTTTTTTTTCATGTTTGGGGGTATGTTCCCTTATTAGGCTTTTTGAGAATCCTTATGTCTTGCTGCTTTTGAACTTAGGTAAACCTAGTGATTAGGTTCCCTACCTTGTTTGGGTTGTGATGACCTATGATAAGTTCATTATTGATGGTTGTAATAAGTGTCCCAGCACTAAACCCTCTTTTTGGGAAATTTCAAGGATTCCAATCTTCTCTAATTGCCTAGTGGCTTTCCTTTAGAAGCTTCCACCATACATTGCTACATCACAACCTATCCTAAGTGAACTATCTATGATCATTAGGTGAATTCTTTGATGAGTCTAGAATGGGTGCTCCTACACTAGTGATCTACATAACTGGGACAAGTTTGGGAACTGACAATCTCCATTTAAACTCAAGTCTCCATTTAAAGGTGGCAATGAGCTTTTTGTTGTTCTGTTAAGATCATTAATATGTTTTGATGAGAACTTTGAGGGATCATGCCTAGCTTGAGTATCCTGGCTTCCCAAGTCCTATAAATGCAAGGCCATTAATGAATAGGAATTTCTAATTGAAACATTTGTTGTATTGGAATGAATTGCATGACTAGATTCTTTGCCTACTAATGGGCCAATTTGAGGCTTCGCTTCACGTTGCTCTGTGAATAATTCTATAGCACTTTTTACTTCTCTATCTAAATGTTTTGTGTCTATGTACATGTGCACTCTTTCCCCATTGCTGTAGGTTTTGTCTCTTCATCCTAAGTAATTGGTATACCTTGGATGACACTAAGATGACCATTTTCTTCAAAAATGTCCTTTTCTCTCAAATTAATCTCTCTATTAAGTAGGTTTTTTATATCTTCCTTTGTATATTTAATAGATGTATCTATAATTACTCTGTATATTAAGCTTTCCTCCATAGGAATGAGAAGGCATGGGGATTGAGGCCAACTATTGGTTCCTATATTAAAAAGGTAGTTTTTGGCCATGCCATTGATGGGAATCATTTCAACCTTATTTTTAGAATTGGTACCTCATTTTTTTTGAAAGAATAGTATATATTGTTTTTGATGTCTTTGAAAGATCTATAGCTGGTAGCCAATTACTTATTTATTATCTTTGAATATTCATGGGAAACTAAAGTATTTGGTTACCTAATAGGTCCTAGGAATCTTAACTAGGGTCCTAAAAAAGCCCTAGATGGACCCATTTGACCTAAATATCCAAAGAGCAAAAATTGCTCCAAAGTTGCAATGTTGCTCAAAAAGTTGGTTGAGCAACTTTTGCAATTTCTGCAAAAAAGTTGCAAATAGAATTTTTGGAAGTTGTAACTATCCATGCTCAAGTATATGAGCATGGGAAACATATTTTCAAAGGTTAGAAGGTTTCTAGCCAGATTTGCATTTTTAAGAAACTTTTACAACTTTTGCAATTTTGCACAAAAAGTGCAAGTTTTGCAAAGTTCACTAGATTTCACTTCTAGGACTTGGAAAAGGTTCCAAATTATTAAAAGAAAATTAAAAACACCTAATCTTAGGTTATCTTGACCAAAAACTCAAAAAGACAATTTTTTTCCTAATTAGCAACTTTTGCTCATATCTTGCATAAAGTGGCTTAGGCATACATATCTTGCTCATATCTCTCTCACCATTCATCATGGGATCAAAATGTCTATTTTTTTATCTCAGCATGGCTAGTTAAACCCTATCCCCAAGCTCACCTTATTCTATTGAGAACTTGAACATTCTCAGGCACACTCAACTAAAACATCCCTAAGAGTCACTAAATGTCATAGGGTAGTGATCTTTGATAGAGCATATCTTGGAGTTTGTGCAAGGTATGGATACAATTCTAGGTTCTATAGGACCATGTTTTAGATACCTACAATAACCTCACTCTCTTTATAGAGATCTCATTCCATTTTGGTTTTGCAACTCCATCTTGGGTGATGCTGAAATTTGTAGTGTTGGCCAATACAAAGTTGCCAGCTGCCTTAATCTCCCTCACCGTTTATGGTGGGATCAAACTATCTATTCTATTATCTCTAGGTGGCCAAGTAAACCCTATTCTAATGCTCATCTCATCCCATTAAGTTCTTGACCATTCTCAAGCACGTCTAATTGAAATGTCCCTAAGAGTCACTAAATGCCATAGGGTAGTGATCTTTGATGGGGCATATCTTAGAGCTCATGGAAGGTATGGATGTGATTCTAGGTGCTATAGGAAAATGTTGTGGAGACCTACAATAACCTCTCTCACTTTTTGGAAATCTTATTCTTTTTTGATTTTGTGACCCCGTCTCAAGTGATCTTGAAACTTGTAGTGTTGGCTAGTACAAAGTTGCCAATTGTCGAATCTCCCTCACTATTCATCGTGTGATTGAACTACCTCTTCCATTAGCTCAAAGTGGCTAGGTAAAACCTATTCCAAATCTCATCCTATCTTGTTGACTATTTAAACATTCTTCAAAATGCTAAACCAAAATGTCCCTAAGAGTCACTAAATGCCATAGGGCAGTGATCTTCGATAGGGCATATCTTAGAGCTTGTGTGAGGTATGGATATGATTATAAGTGCTATAGGACTATGGTGTGGAGACTTACAATAACTTCTCTTACTTTTTGGATATTTTATTCCATTTTGATTTTTTGATCACATCTCAGGTGATGTTGAAACTTGTAGCATTAGCCAATACAAAGTTGCCAACTATCGAATCTCCCTCACCATTCATCGTGGGATAAAACTATCTATTATGGTAGCTTTGGGTGGCCAAGTAAATCCTAGGCCCAAGCTCTCCCATCTCGTTGAGCACATGAACATTATCTGGAATGCTGAAAAA
Source organism: Cupressus sempervirens (assembly GCA_028749045.1). NCBI lineage: Eukaryota > Viridiplantae > Streptophyta > Pinopsida > Cupressales > Cupressaceae > Cupressus > Cupressus sempervirens. The sequence continues at coordinate 301,441,279 of CM053786.1, read as the reverse complement.
AATCATCCCTAAAAGTCACTGAGTATCATAGGGCATCAATCTTTGATGAGGCATATCTCAAAGCTCGTGTGAGGTATGAATACAATTCTAGGTGCTATAGGACCATGTTGTAGAGACCCACAATAACCTCTCTCAGTTTTTGGAGATCTTATTCCATTTTTATTTTTTGACCCCATCTCTGGTGATGTGAAACTTGTAGTGTTGGCTAATACAAAGTTGCCAACTGTTCAATCTCCCTCACCATTTTTCATGGGATTAAATTGTCTATTCTACAAGCTTTGGGTGGCCAAGTAGACCCTAGCCTAAAGATTTTCCTATTCTATTGAGTGGTCGAACATTCTTGAGCATGCCTAACTAAAATGTCCCTAAGAGTCACTAAATGTCAGAGGGCAGCAATCCTTGATAGGGCATATCTTAGAGCTCATACGAGGTATGGATATAATTCTAGGTACTATAGGACCATGTTGCAAAGACTACAATAACCTCTCTCACTTTTTGGGGATCTTATTTCATTTTTATTTTACGACCCCATCCCGGGTGATGTTAAAACTTGTAGTGATGGCCAGTAGAAAGTTGCCAACTATCAAATCTCTCTCACTGTTTGTCATGGGATTGAACTATTCATCATTAGCTCCAAGTGGTTGGGTAAACCCTAGATCCAAGCTCATCCCATCTTGTTGAGTGCTCAAACATTCTTTGACATGCCGAATTGAAACATCCCTAAGAGTCACTAAATGCTATAGGGAAACAATCTTTGACATGGAATATCTCAGAGCTTGTGTGAGGTATGGATTGCTATAGGAAAATTTTGTAGAGACCTACATTAAAATCTCTCACTTTTTGGAGATATTATTCTTCTTTTTTGTGATGCCATCTCTTGTGATGCTAAAACTTGTAGTGTTGGCTACTACAAAGTTGCCAACTATCAAATCTCTCTCACCTTTCATCGTGGGATTCAACTATTTATTTTGTTAGCTCTAAGTGGCTAGGTAAACACTATCTCCAAGATCCTCCCATCTCATTGAGTGCTCAAATTTTCTCAAGCATGCTGAACCAAATTGTCCCTAAAAGTCACTAAATTCTATAGGGCGGCAATTTTTGATAGGGCATATCTTAGAGCTCGTGCAAGATATGGATGTGATTCTAGGTGCTATAGGACCATGTTGTAGAGACCTACAATAACCTCTCTCTCTTTTTTGAGATATTATTCTATTTTAATTTTTCAACCCCATCTCAAGTGATGTTGAAACTTGTAGTGTTGGCTAGTATAAAGTTGCCAACTATCGAATCTTCCTCATTGTACATTGTGGGATCAAATTGTCTATTCTATTAGCTTTGGGTGTATAGGTAAACCCTAGCTCCAAGCTCCTCCCATCCTGTTGAGCACTTGAACATTCTCAAACATGCCAAACCAAATTGTACTCCCTAAGAGTAACTAAATGTCATAGGGCAACAACCTTTGACAATGGCAATTGCATATGTCATCTCATCCAATGATGGAGACTCATGATAGAAGGTAAAAGGGTGATCATACAACTCATTTTGAACATGTTATTTTTTATGGTAATAAGGTAATCCTTGTTTGTAAGGTCAAGGAACTTGAGGTCACTTATAAGCCCAAGTTGCCTTAGTCCTAATGATTTTTCTTTTTTTGTTATTTTTGTTAATAAGTTGACTCAATAAGTGTTTTGAGAGTAATTAGACCTTATATATTGCCTATGTGTTATCAAAAACCACTTGGTTAAGTTCTACAAAGAGTTGGTGCAAAAATCAACAACTTTTTGGCAATTTTAGTAGTTTTTTGGAAAACCTTGAAATTAACCTTGTAATCAACCAAACCAACTAGTAATTGGTTGGAATGGATGTCAAATGATTAAAATACCCACTATGAATTTAGAGGAGGCATAAGGTGTTGGTAATTATTAATTTTTTTTTTTATATGGCAAGGAATCATTGCTGATGTTAAACTCGTATATAGGATCACTAAGTTATTGTCAAATATCATTACTTCCTATTTGGAATAGAAAACTTGTACTTTGTTAGAATGAAACACCACATTAGCTACATGTTATCATTGAATGGAGTTAGTGGAAGATGTTAAGGATCTTCTTGGTTGTCTTAATAGCTATTTCATAGGTTTGAAACATAATCACTTCCCTTTGTGAAGAGTTGTCTGAAAATCAACAAATTACATGTTGTTGCGAAGAAAATATAGTCATAGGATGTTGGAAGATTATTTTAACTCATAGGATGTTGAAGAATCTCTTGGAAGGATGGAATAAATGACAAACTAAAGTTTGTGAGATAGTTATTAGGTGTTCCTTGAAGTCTTTAGGATGTTAGTATGAGCAAGAAGTTGATTATGATCCATTTCTCAAATTTGCTTATTTTTGCCTTATTGCTTTCCAAGTCTTGAATAGAGAAAAGTGATCAAGTAGTTTTATGAAGTTGGGTAGAATTTTTTTCAATGTTCTAACCAAGTTGGAAAGAGTCTTTGAAGACACTTAGGAAGGTGGGAAAGGTAGTTTTCCTTAAAAGTATTCTTGCTAGGAACCCACTAGCTTTTGGTGTGAGCACTTTGCATCATTTTGGATGCAATTTACATTAAAATGAAATGCATGAAATGTACTTAAAATGTAAACAAGAAAAAAAAGATATATATTATGATAACCAATTATTTCATACATGAACAAACATATAATATATTATGATAACCAATAATTTTATACACTAACAAACATATAATATATTATGATAGCCAATAATGTCATACATGAACAAACATATCATATATTAACCAATACTATCATAAGTCTAATAATATCATGTGTCAAATACATGTCATACATCGAATATAAAATGTCATATATACATCAAATGTATATTGAATATGTCCACTAACATAAAATCCAACATATATGTCCACTAATACCTATACATGTGTATTTATCAACTATATCTTCTCCATCCTACAAGGGGAAAGAAACAAATCCCTAGAGGTTTTTGATCATTGTGTGGAGGGAGATAATAGGGATGATGGGGTCTTCCTTAGATGCTTGCTCATCCTCTTGTTTAGGCTCTTCTCGAACTCAAGCTGATACAAAAAAATTAGATATAAATTAATAATTATTATACATTGAAATCAAATATATGTATACACAAAATTAATTATTTTCTTATCGCCATCAAATAGTCACTCTATATGTCCACCTCAAAGGCTCGAGGATGGTTAGGTGTAATAAGGCCCTACAACAATTCAATCAATATAATCTCTTATAAATAAAATTAGAAATTTTGATACTAACTATTATAAACAACAACTAAAACCAAGAAAATTCTTTCATACCTTGGTCAATGGCTCTGAATTGGCCATTGCTATAGCAACTCCATAATCAATGGATTGACAAAGATAAGGAGTCTCAAACGTCAATAGTTGCATGCCATATAATATAATTTACATGTAACATGAAACATAAAACAAATATAATCAAATGAATTAAATTAACATGAAACAAATGTACTTCTATGAAGCTCATATGATGCTTAGGCTCAGAGTCCCTTGTGAATGTTGATGGTCTAATAAAGAACTAATGCACATACATAAAAAAAAAATTTCAATCCTTCATATGATTACTTAATAAATATATGTCTTAACTTAAATGATTAAATTGATATATGCCTGTTGACTTGTCGATGTGATGAAAAGTGGGGTCAAGGAATATGTACTAGGGCCAACAACACTCTTACCCTAAATTTTGAACAATGTCAATACATGCTAATTAATTAGTCATTCACTATACATATGAAATGTGAGAAAATTAGTTTATTATAATTGTAATTTACGTGTGTGTCAATGCCAAATGTGTCACTTGGGAAATCATCAGTGACTAGTTCATCATCCATACTTTCTCCAACATGACTACAAAATGTGCATAAGGATCCACATGATGTGAACATGTGACCATGATGCATAGAAGGCTCCTCCTCAACTAATGGATTGATGCAATCAATGAGGGTCTGTGTAAAAGTTGATAGTCCCTAAAGTGCTGGTCTTTACATGTTCCTTCACAACTGAAGAAATAATCACATGCTCACCTTGTGGTTTGACAACAGGTGTCCTAACTACATTAGGGTCATAGTGTGGCCCTAGTCTCTCAAATGATGACCCCCCACCTCTACCTTGAGATTTTAATATATCAAAATAATTGGGGATCTCCCCAAGGACAAATCCACAATACAATTTCTTTAAGGAATACATTGGAACCTTGTGATTATTACAGGGAGGAGCATCAAAGACCATCTACCATCTATTACAAAAGTTATTTCCAATACCATCATGTATGCACGAATTCATGGGGAACCTTTTAATTGTATGTTTAACAATTTCTTATTCTACAATCTTTTTAAACAATACACAAATGCTACCTTTTTCTATTTCCTTTTTAATTTACATCTTGATATGATAATTTTTTTGTATAATAACTTCTTTGTTCATCCCTCTTAACATGCCAAATATCCAACTGACCACTAACAAAAGCTACATGGATCATAATGGACTCAAGGGAGGATGCCAATTATGCTATCATTAGATTGGTTTGTCCATAAGATTTCAACCTACCAATGAGTACTTTTAATTCATTTTTCCCTCTTTCTATTTCATTCATTATGTTGTCTTGGGTGCCAGGAGGAGGTCTTCCAATCAGTGGAGGTTGTGAAATTTCTTTCTCTTCTTCTGTAGGGTTTTGATTTTCATCTTGTGGAGGGTTTTCATTTGGATTTTTTTGATCCAGTTGGGGATTTGGCAATTCATTATTTAGACTTCCTAAGAAGAAACCAATTGCAGTCTAAATAAATAAACAATTTTAAAGCCAAACTGAAAAAACCTACAAAACAATGCAAAAACATACAAAAAGATGCAAAAACAAGAGTAGAAAACATAATATATGATCTTGATCTTGATCTTCGGTGATGAGGAGGCATTTTGAGGAGGCAGATGACAAAATTCTTCAACTTGTGCAACCCACGTACATGTTGTTGAGGAGAAAGAATGTGATACTAAAAAATGATGAGATGGTTCATGGGTTTGCATCTCATATATAAAAATTCATGATTTCACAAAGCATGTGCGCACTATAGCGTGTGTTCCCTATAGCACATACATGCTTTGTGAATTTAAAAAAGAAAACTTTTGTGTGTCATGTTTTTGGCACCACAGCTTGCACTTACCCTTTTATCACCAGTCATGTGATATGAGAAGCCACTATCAATAAGCTATCTATCACCTTTAATCACAAATAAAATAAGTGCATCTCTCTTATCTTCATCAGAATGATCTTTCATAGAAGCATAAACAACTTCTTCATCATAACTAATAGAATTATCAACACTTTGTTCTTCAGCAATGTAACAAGATTTATTACCTTTGCGTGTAGTCCTTGTAGTTTTTTTTGTGTTTTCCATTTATCTTCTTCTTTTGAACTTGTTGTCTTTCTTCTCAGCATTTTCATCCCCATTAGGACATCTTGTAGCAATATGACCAACTTTATTGCATGAAAAATAGATTATAGGGAGTTTACCTTTGTATTTTCCTATGCCTCTCGGTAGTCTCCTAGACATTAATTCTTCAAGATCCTCAAGATCTTCATTACCAATTATGACTTAAGAGCATATTCAATAGAAGGGGCATTAGAATTATCAAAATTTGACAATTCAAAAGCACTGAGTCTAGCAACGAGACTATCCAAGGTTAGGTCATTCCTAGGAGTATATCTTAGTTCTTGTATTTATGAAAATCTAATTGCATTTAAATAGGAAGTAAATTTCTCAATACTTTGTTGATCATAGTCTCATCATTAATATTTCCATCAACTCCTTTGATATCATTCACAACTTCTTTGATTCTTCCAACATATTGAGCAATGTCCTCTCCTTCTACCATCTAATTCATTTCATCAAACTTTTTTCTCAAGTTTTGTAATTTAGCTCTAAGTACATTTTTATCTCCTTCATAAATCTTTGCAATTTTTTGACAAATCTTCTTTACAATATCACAATCTTTTATATCATCAACCTCTGAATAGATTAGGGTAGATGTAATCTCCAACATTGCATGATTGTGCTCTTGTTTCTCCTTTATCTATTGGGATGTCAAAGGTGTAGGCACAACCACATACTCATTCTCCAAGTAGAATACTATTGAATCTCCAATTCTAGCAACGTGCAAATTTATCAAACTTTTCCATGTAGGGAGTTCTTGTTTATCTTGGCTATCTCCTTCCAGTACATCTTGATATTTAGCTTTATTTTCTCTACAAGAACCAAAGCTCTTAAACAAATTGTTATAATAATTTATAATAATTTAGGGGAGTGGGGCTGAATCAATTATCCTCGAGTCTAGATGTATCAATTAAACTTTTTAACTTATCAAAAAAATGTGATCTAACATCAAATCCACTCAGTCTCTATGGAAACTTATCAATAACAAAAACTTGTAGTCCACTATCCCAATAATAATAAACTTTCAGAATGTAAACTTTAAACAGTAAACATCTCAAATAACTACACAAGTAAGACACCAAGAATTAATCTGGAAACCCAATTTGGAAAAAAATCACTACTAACATGTCACAATTTTTCACACGTTTGAAGTGAGTTCTGTTAAGAGCCAACCTTATTAAACATTATAATACAAATTATCAGGTGATCTTGTTAAAGAATTTAATCACCTTATTAGGAGTAGGATTGCTAGAGGAATTAAGAACATTCCATCATAATGTCACCCTGATGAAAGGATTTACAAATGGTTGTTAGGTCAACCTTGATTAAATGATTTTAATTGATACAATGATTAGAAAGTAATGCTATGTTGATCTAAATAAATACAACTTGCTTGGAAAATATAGATCACAATTTGGTTCAATGATCAATTAATTGATTGGCCTCTGTTAAAATCTCCATCACTGAATCACTTGGTAACCCTTCAAGCAATCACTCTTCACCTCAACATTTTAGTGTTAATCCTTTCGCTCAAGTTTTTCAATCAACATAATCAATAATTGCTCTAAACTTTCTAAGTTTTCTAACCTCTCTAGGTTAATCCTTGTACCTCCTTAAATAGGAAGCTTGATCTTTTGTCACTTAAACACCATTTTTGATCTTAGGTTTAGGTCAAATTCATTGAATCCTTCCATCTTTTCATTTCCTTCGTTTGCTTCTAGAAATTTTTCCAAACTTATCTTTGAATTCATGAATAGAAATGCTCAAACAATGTTTCTCCTACATTGAATGGTCCAACTCATCAATCCTTATCTTTGACACACATTACATATTCCAAGAATTCAACTATGTCAGTTAGGAATCTCAATTCCTTCACAAACTATAAAATGTTGACACTCAACTAAAATTGTGTTCAGACATCACCAAGTAACTTTGATAATTACTATCTTCTCATGCTTGTCGTACATTTTCTTCACTTACTCCTTTTACTAGCACTCAATCCAACTTTTTTGATACTCTATCTTTTACTGGTGCTCGGTTGACACTAGCATAGCTTGGCTTCAACTATAAGTTCCTTAATCTTCTTCTTTGAAGCTTAGTTAAGCCTATGGATTTGGTCTTCATTAATCACTTCTTCTAGGCTTCAACACAACTATCTTTTCCACTAAGCACTATGATTAAACAACACAGATTATCTTGTCAAAGTCCAAATGATCACGTCTCCATTGTAATTCCTCATGACTCAAACTTTGCATTAGGTCCTCTTGTTATCTCTTCTTCTCAAATCCTTTTCATCAATCATCTTGATATGGAACTCTACTTAGGTAGAAACTATATCACTAATAAGGTTTGACATCAATGACAACATAAAAATTATTCCAATTATAGTTCCCAAAAGAAGTTTATTTACATAATGAGTCGATTGAATGAAAGATGGTTAAAGGTGCAAAGTTATCCAAATGTGGATTTAATGTCCGAAAAATAATTTGTAAGGAGTATTGTTAGAAAGGATTGCTAAATCATTGTTGAGGGCATCCAACCTTTGTTGAAAAATAGAGAGAGGACATTTCTCACTAATATAAAAGAGATGAGAGGTTGGTCACACATATGGCCTAGCTATAGCTAGTTTGGGAAGAGAATGTAGAGCTATAATGTGTTCTCTCATCTTAGAAAAGATGTACTTGAGTTTCAAGGTGTTCTATTTTGTGTCCCCTTGCACTCTATCAATAAGTTCCCTAAAAATATAGACTTTTGATTATATTATAGTCATTACCTTATTCTCCATCTTAAAAAAAAATATGGGTTTTCTTGTGCAAGGAAAAGAGGTCCAAGAGGAGCTTAGGTGCTTTTGATGTCTCACTCAGTAGGTGAGTTCAAGAAGAATATGTAGCTACAATTACACATTAGTATTCATTATGAATACCAATTAGTGTAGAATCAAAAGCACAAAATTTGAATAATTTGATTGTCAGTTAGCAAAAGCATGATGATTGTACTCTATATGACAACTATATACTTTATATGACGATAAATGCACTAGTCTAATGTGGAAAAAAATGTGCAAAAGGTTTGTAAAATAATGTACAAAATAATAAAAAATTTGAAATTAAAAACATAAACATTTCCATGCTTTTTGACTTGTTAGTCCAAAAAATTAGTGTAATCCAAAAGAAATTTGCATGTGTCTATGGAAGAATTGTTTTGAAATTTACAATGGGATATGGAAAGTTTTATATTTAGTACACAAACTAATAGAATGAATTTGAATTAGGGTTTAAATTCAAAACCTTAAATTTGGTTTAGGGTTCAATAGAAACCATAGATGACAACTTCATAATTGAAATTTAGCTACATGACATTTGAATTAAGGTTGTTTAAAATTTATAATGCATCATGGAAAATGGAAGAGTGTAAATGTAGACATAATCCTAATACATGACTCTTAGAATTACTAGGAAAATAATTCTCACTTCACGATGTCAAACAATGATACAATATTAAGTGAAAAAAGGAGAAATTCTTGCAACATTTGGATAGCAAAAATATATAATGTGTGGACTCTGAATTCAATGGACACATAAGCTAGCATGGGCTCCAACATAGCGAGTGGGAAATAAAAATTGAGCATAAAAGAAGAGGGAAATTTAATATCAAGTTAAACTACATTCATTACATCTACCATGTACAAATTTGTTAGCTAATCATACCCATGGTAAAATCCTCTGTGTGTAGACACATCCACCACTCAACGATTTTAAAATATTAGTATTTAATTTAGTTAGATGTTTGTTTATGAAAACCTAAAATTTTAGTTAGTTTTTTTAAATGAAAATTTTAAAAATGACTAGGGACTATCTAAAAAACCAATAAAAAAAGATTAAAAATTGTAAATTGAAATGTCAATTAAATCACTAGCTAAAACAATGATGGCTAGTCACAAATTGAGAGGATATAGCAATAAAATATATTAATGCAATGTAATTATTAGACACCATAGGTTAAGTGAAATATGCACAATTTTAGAACATTTATTAATTGATGAAAAGTGATGCACAAAAACACAAATCTCCACTTATAGCTAGTTAGAACTCAAAAAGAAGGAAAGGTCTTCTAGAAACATAAACAAATAAATATTCTTTAAAAAAATATGTTTTAAAAGAAATTGCAAAGAAAGCATATGTGCTATGAAGGGAGCATTCTAACTTATCTCAAACGAATCGTTATAAGGTTTCCTACAAGAACCAAAAAACTATTATAGGATTAGTATAAACATATCTCAAATAAATCATTATAAAAATTCACAAAGTGGAGCTATAAAATATAGTGGAGGAAGAAAACACGATATGGTTTAAGTTGGTTTTAAAAGTATTTGTCGAAGATAGACTGCTAGTAAACTTCAAAAAGTAATTTGATAAAATGAAAGGGTTTTTTGGTTTTCTAGTTTGTTAATGTTTAGCATTATGTTTATTACAGTTCTAAATCAATAAGGAAATAAATCTTCTAGAGTAAGAAATAGTAAGGATTATTGATTGGTATTTAGGAAAATATTATAGAAATAACCTATATTTGGGTTATAAATAGAATAATTAGGTAGTTATGGTAGAGTAGTAATTGTAAGTTTTGATGGAAGTCGTGATGGAAGAAATTGTTGTCCTCCTTTCAAGCTTAATTTTTTTTTAAAAAGAGGACAATACTGTCATTAGAATAATAATAAGATTCACCATCTAATATAGTAAAACATTATATATTTCTTTTAGACGATAAACAAATCTGGTGGAAATATTTAGTAAACGATCAATAGTTTAGAAAATTCTACAAGTAAAAAAAATTTGGGAAAGGAAAACAAAAAATTCTACCTAAATAATTTATTCTACTAGTGCACAATGGCCTATTTTTGTTTACAAATAGCTAAAATGAGTTTATCTAAAACACATTAAATTGGGTTAAGGGTATGTGCAGAATCATGGTCAACCAAACTATGGCCTTAAGTGGCAGTGAAAAACTAGCAAATCAGGGTTATGTCAACTTGACAGACAATTTTAAAGTGGTTTTGGACTTTATGTCAAAAAGTTGTAAGAAAATAATCTGTAGAAAATTGAATGTAGTTTCTAAACTACTAGGCCTTATCTAGATAAAAAATTATTTGATTGGTCAAAAGTTTGGATTTTAATACAGTACTGCAAAATTTTTAGGGTGAAAATAAAAAGTAGGTGTATGTTTGACCACTTTAATCAAAATCAAATGATAAAATTTTTTAATATAATTATAGATAAAAAAAAATCTCATGTCTGACCACCTTAACTAATTGAAAATTTTACCAAATTATTATTATTACTTTTTTCCTTATACTAGGTGAAGCATAGAATGTGATGCAACTTTTGGATTAAAAAAACTATTATATTGTTTGAAATTTATAACTATTTTTCAATCAGAATGTCAATTAGCACTTTACAATCATCTTCATTGGAAATTAACTAATAAATACTTATCGAACTTGGAATTTGATAGCAATTATATTGATGGAATCTTGATAGTGTTATAACAAAATCCTTTTCATTTCATTCAATTTTGATGAAAATATCATTGTGAGATGGCTACTTGAAGTCTAAGTGTCAGTGATACCCTTCTCAAACAAATATTTTGGGTTGACCAAATAGGCTTGGTAAATACTGAGCCTAATTGGATACTCGAAGTCAAATTGGGTATCCAATTTGAAATTGGATACCCAATATGAAATCGGGTATCCGATTACTATGAATTTTCAATTCAAAATTTTGGAGGGAAATTTAAGAGGAAAGTTTTACAGGGAAACTTTAGAGGGTTTTAGAGGGAAATTTATTTTTGGGAAGTGTGGGCATTAATATCATTATTATATATGATTATGATTATTATTATTAACTATTATTATTATATATGATTATAAATATTATTATATACAGTAATATGTATGATTTTTATTATAAAATATAATATAGTTATAAATATAATAATAACAATTATAACTAAATATAATACAGTAATATATATGATAAATATTATTATTATTATTAAATATATATATAGTAATATTATATGATTATTATTATATATAATAATATACAAGGTTATTATTATTAAATATATAATCTAGTAATATATATGATTATTATTGTTATATAATCTAATAATATATTATTATTATATTAAAATATACAATATTATATTATTATTAAATATATTATTTTCATGAAATGCATCAAAACCTATGACCCCTCTTGATGCATTTCATGACAACATATGTCCTTAGAACCCCTAGGGATATACGTTGTCATGAAATATGTTGAGAGGGGTCATAAGTTAGCCTATGACACCTCTCAATGCATTGGAGCCAACCAAATGGGTCCCTAGTGGTCCTAGGGCCCCTAGTTACATATGTTGTCATGAAATGCATTGATAGGGGTCATAGGTCAACCTATGACACCTCTTGACTAATTGGAACCAGCCAAATCTGTCCCTAGGGGTACGTTGTCATCAAATGTGTCAATAGGGGTTATATGTTAACTTATGACCCCTCTCAATGCATTGGAACCAACCAAATACATCCCTAGTGGCTCTAAGACCTGTAAGGACATACGTTATCATGATATGTGTCAAAGGGGTCATAGGTTAACTTATCACACCTCTCAACACATTGGAACTGACCAAATGAGTCCCTAGGGACATATGTTTTAATGAAATGTGTTCATAGGGGCCATAGGTTAACCTATGACCCCTCTTGACACATTGAAACCAACCAAATGCATCCCTAGGGGCCCTAGGACTCCTAGGAACATATGTTGTCATGAAATGCATCGAGAGGGATCATAGGTTAATCAATGACACCTCTCGATGCATTGAAACCAACCAAATGCATTCCTATAGGCCTTAGGGCCCCTAGGGACATATGTTGTCATGAAATGCATCAATAGGATTCATAGTTTAACCTATGACCCCTCTTGATGCATTGGAACCAACCAATTGTGTCCCTAGGGGTCATAGGGCCCACAGGGACATGTTTTCATGAAATGTGTCGATAGTGATCATAAGTTAACCTATGACCTCTCTCAACGCATTGGAAAGAACCAAATGCATCCCTAGGGGCTCATACATTGTCATGAATGCATCGATATGCATCATAGGTTAACCTATGACCTTTCTTGATGCATTAGAACTAACAAAATGCATCCCTAGGGGTCCTAGGGACATATGTTGTCATGAAATGCATTGATAGGGGTTATAGGTTAACTTTTGACTCCTCTTAATGGATCAGAACCAACCAAATGCATCCCTATGGGCCCTAGGTCCCCTAGGGACATATGTTGTCATAAAATGCATCGAGAGGACCTATGACCCTTCTTGATGCATTGGAACTAGGGGCCCTAGGGACATATGTTGTCATGAAATGTGTCGATAGGGGTCATAGGTTAACCTATCATTTCTCTGAATGCATTGGAACCAACCAAATCTATCCTTAGGGGCCCTAGGGCCCCTAGGGACATATGTTGTTAGAAATTATATCGAGAGGGGTTATAAGTTAACCTATGACCCCTCTTGACACATTGGAACCAAGTAAATGTGTCCCTAGGGCCCTAGGACCCCTAGGGACATACATTGTCATGAAATGTGTTGATAGGGTTCATAGGTTAACCTATTACACCTCTCAACGCATTTGAACTAACCAAATGCATCCCTAGGGGCCTTAGGCCCTCTAGGGACATATGTTTTCATGAAATGCATCGAGAGTGGTCATAGGTTAAGCTATGCCCCCTCTCGATGCATTGAAGCCAACCAAATGTGTCCCTAGGGGCCCTAGAATCCCTATCGACATGCATTGTCATGAAATGCATCGATAGGGGTCATAGGTCACATTTGGTTGGTTACAATGCATCAATAGGGGTCATAGGTTAACGTATGACCCCTCTCGATGCATTGGAACCAACCAAATGCATCCCTAGGGGTCCTAGGGTCCCTAGGGACATATGTTGTCATGAAATGCATCGATAGGGGTCATAGGTTAACCTATGACCTCTCTCGATGCATTGGAACCAACCAAATGGATCATAGGCCATAATATATGTTGTCTTTAATATATTTAATAATTATATTAGAAGTCAAAATAATATAATATTATAATCATATATATTAATATATTATATTTATAGGTCATAATAATAATAACATATATTACATTATTATATTTAATAATAATATAATGTAATAACCATAATTTAATATAATATAATAATCATATATAATAATAATTGTAAATAAATTATATATAATAATAATCCTATATATATATCATCATCATCATCATCATGCATTGCCCATAATTCCCTCCAAAATTTGGGCATCAATATCGGATATCTGATCTAAAATTGAATATTCAATTTATTATTGAATATATAATTTATTATCATGTATCTGATATCAAATCAGATACTTGATAAGACTTGGGCCTACTTTTTAGCTTTGGTATTAGGATGGATGGAAAAAAGTCAAAGTGGATTTTGAAACACTTTTAGACATTTTTCAAACTCTATTTTTTTCACCTCGCCACTTTTTAGGACACCATGATCCTACACATACCCTTAACATTATTTTAAATTATTCATTTAGTTTACTCTAGTGGTGTTCTACATCTATTAGAGTATCAATGAATTTTAATATATCTAGTCTTTGGATTTGACAATAAGAGAGTTATATGAATATAATCTAAATTTCAAAGAAATGTGTGAAAGGTAGAAGAGCCCAATTAAAATCGATTAAAATCCATATGTAGATTATCTTGTTAGTCCTTGCCTTATAGGCAAGAGACTATAGTTTTTGCCCTATTTATACTATTATTACATTTTTCAAAAATTTGAAAACATTACCAAATGTTAAATGTCTCTTAACATTATTATTAAAATACATATTTTTCACACTTAAATGCTATTTTTTATTAGTTATTACTATTTTTGCTAGTGGTTTAAACATTTTTAAAATTCCATTCAAATTCTTTTATTGCTATGTGAAAGGAAAGTGGCTTAAATAAAGGACCGACATTTAATTTGGCCTTAGTGGTTGCATTATATTCATTAAACTTCCATCATATATGCATTTTATTGAGTAGCCATATATACATTTTATTGTGCATTGCATTTCATGCCTAACTCATGATTAAAACTTATTGTTTTTACAAGTTTTAATTTAGCATTTTCAAATTTAATTATAAAATGCATATAGTTAGATGCAAGATTTTTAACTACATAATTTCTATTAAATATCTTTTGATGATTTGATTGGGTGAATCATTTTGAGTCTTATATGTGTAGGATTGAAGTTAAATATGTTTACTTGTGAGTAAGTTAGTTTAGATGTTTATACTTTCAATATTCTATTTTTAAGAATTAATTTTTTCCATTCAACTAAAATATTTTTAAAAATATTATCTACACTTATATTATCTAATATTTTAAGAAACACTATTATATATCATTATTATTAAAATATTTTTATTTTTATATTATAATTTATTTATAATAGTATATATGATATATATGAATAGAATTTAACTATATAAGATTTGTGTTGATTAAAATATTTTATATACTATGATCAATTTATTATTTTAACATTTTACCCCTCTTTTTACAAAAAAAAAAATTATTATTTTAACATTAAATTTATACTAAAAACTATTAAAACTAAGGTAAGTACTAAGCCATTATATTGCACTTGTTTTATATTTCATACTTGCTTTTTCGAATACTCACAAAGCTTTGGTATTTTTTTGGGTTGGGTTGGAGATAAGTAAAACCAATGTCGTTGTCTTTCTCCATTTTCTCCATTATATTCTATAGCTCATTCTGCCTTATGGCTTTCTTGTCTTTTATATTATTTGGATTTTTTTTGTTCATATCACATCAACATTGGATTTGTATTGTATTGCAACATCCTTATATATTTTTATAAAGGGTTCGCATTTATTGCAGGGATTCCATTCTCAATAACACATCAAAATAGAGTTATACAAAGTTCATAGTCTTTAAGTAATGAAAACCCCAAGTCAGAGTGGTGTGTCATGTACTCCTTGGATAAAAATGGTGTTCAACATCATACTTTAGGAAAAGATGTCTACTCTCATTATGAAATTAATAGTACATAGTTTTTATCATTGTATGGAAGACTCCAGACATCTTCATTCTTCTTCTTTCCATAATTTTCTATCTTCTGGGCATTTTTTATATTTGTAGTTACTAACTTTCAGTTTGTGCTACCATTCAATGTGAACCTCCTCCTTGGCCACATATCTATTCTCCTCCTTAGCCAGGTACATATTCTTTGACATCTCCTTTTAAAGGAAATAGTTTTCAAAGATAGGGCTTTGTTTTCACGGTGAATATTCTAGTGTTTGGCCCGTCTTGTAGTAAATTTCATAATGTCTTTCTGCTATCCAATTAATCTTTTTCTTGCCTTCAAATTTTTAAACTAATTATTACATGTGATATTTTGAGGGACAAATTGGTGTATTCAGATATCTTTTCTCTAAAACATCAACTATGAATATTTATTGAAATAAGTATATACAATTAATTTTTTATTGTCTATCTTAAAATAAATTTATTTAAAATAACTAATATTAATATTGTTGCCATAAAATTGTTTGCAAGAAATGCATTAGATCTTATCCATACTATATATTTGTACATTATGTTCTAATTACATACTTATAGATTAATATTTTAAAATATATATATGATTAATACAAAATTTGACAAATCAATCACTAAAACAATCATCTATTTTTTCACCAAAAGGCAGGGACTCTAGCTCTTGTAGAGCCTTTGTTCAAGAATGTTTATTGTTCAAATTGTAACGTTCACACATACCTTAAGATTCAATTAAAGATAATTTAGTAATAAATACTATAGTAGATTTTTTTCATACTTTTTCCTTTCAGTTTTACCTTGTGATTGTTATATATTACATGCGGTGGTTAGACTTTCACAAAAACCTGTTTTAGTTTGTTTTTAAATGTTGAAATATATTGAACAAGAAATTAATTGAAATAATATTTCTACCTTATCTCCATATCTATCTAATATTTCAAACTAGACCACTTACTCTCGTAAACTCGATAGCTACATTAGTTAATATGATAATATACTCCGAACTCTATGATTGCACCCATCAACTGAACCATAATCCCTATATCCAGTTTGATTTGATCCATCCTATATTTTAAAATTAAAAAATCTATTTCTTAAGTTGAATATTCATTTTAGATACCAAAAAAACAAGTTTTGTTTTTTACTTCATAATTTTGCCTAGCATATCCAAACTCCCACACCAAGTCAAACTAAAATAAACGCGTCCTTGAATGCTGCAAATCTAATGGATAAAATAAAAAGAGTAGACTCTGCTAACAGTATAACCTTCAATTGTCATCTGCAGGGTACAAATGAAGGTAGTAAACGAAGTGTATTAACGTAAATCTCTTCAAAGTTTAAGTTGTCAGATGAAAATAACACATAACATATTTAATGAAATACTATATGAGCCGAAGAATTTATTACAGATATCAAGTCACAGATTATATTTCATAATCAAAGATTTGTTGATAATATCATTATATGCTTGAAATTTTATGTATCAAAAACAATATACACCATAATCTATGAGAATACCATTTGTATGATTTTATTTTTGATTGGGACCTCTAAATACTCATGTAGAAAAAAATGACTTGATTGAGAAAAACTAGAACATTAAAGACACCAATTTTTGATTGTATAAGTAGATCCACTTTATTTACATGCTATTCATTTATCAATGAACAATATCACAGAGTTGAAAGTCTGAGATCTATACAAGGGCCTTCAATTCCTACTATGATAAACCTTCCATTTAGAAGATTACACAATTGAATAGATCTTAAGCCTAATTTGTGCTATGATAAATCTTCAATTTAAGCCTAATTTGTGCTATGATAAATCTTCAATTTAGAAGATTATACAATTCAATAGCTGTTAAACCCACCTCTCACCTCTGATGGGTTAATTGCAATAAACCCACCATGCAATAAAGCAATATTTTTTGATTTCTTAAATACATGAAAACTATTCAAGAATATTGATCTTTATCAATAGATTCCGCAACACCCAAAGACACACCATGAAAATTAGGATGTGCAAGAGATGATCCTGCCACATGAATTGTACCAAGAGGACATGAACATCCTGTTTTTCCTTTGGAAGATCTGTAATTCTTGCACCCACTTGCACATGATGGTGGAACTGACCCTCTTGGCAATAACTGAAATAATTCTGTTCTTTCACCTCTTTTTTGCAGAGGCCTTCCAGCCATGGAGGATTCCAATGACACAGCAAACAAAATTACTGCAATTATGACCAACTTCTTCACCTTTCTCTGCATTTCGATTCTAGTTATCGATAGAATCATTGAAAAAATCGATGACATGATATGAATTGGATAATCCTCGAATAAACTTTTTAACATGACCAATGACACTGGTATAACAAGACCTAAACTAGAGAAAGTTTAGACCTTATGAGTCCAAAGCAAAAACTGCCTTTCTGATATTGATGGATCATAAAAAGACCTTGAATGCAGAAAGCCAGGAAGTTTTTTTTTTTTTTTGAATTTGGTTGTGAAATGGATGAATAAAAAGCTTGCCCAAAGATGGGTATAAATAAGAATTCTTGAGCTGCAGAGTTTCCAATTTGGGTAGTGTGAGATTGCAGCGTGGAAATTTCTTGAAGAAACTGTGGGCAACACGGAAAGATTGAGCGGACAGAGCAAATGATGACATCTGGAGATATGTTATTAAATGGTGGGATTGTTAATATTGACCGACTTTATCAGTTGTGATATATTATTTTTTCCTTGCCGGTGTTAATGACTTCTGTAGTAAACGCGTTGTGTTTGTAGTTAGAAGTCAATATATTCTTCGGTTTTCCAGTTGTCATGCGTTGACAATTAAAATGAAGGAGATTTTGCCAGTAGGAAAAAGTAAAACATGACGGTTTGAAATTGGTATACTGTAAAACGATAGGATTGCGGCCATTTTCATGATCACGTGTTCTCGCGCTTTGACTTGGAAATCAAAGCTCGCATCTTTTAACACCAGATGAAATTGTAAAATGTCTGTTTTCTTCCACCGTCAATTTTTTTACTGCGCTGGAGTATAAATATTAATCGACGACTTTGTCAATTTGATCCCGACTTTGGAAAAGTAGCATATTTTCATTCTTGAATGTGGGAGATTTTTGAATCAGTCTACACGGTTTGATTGCGGTGTAATGTCAGCGATGATTAAATTTTCAATTATTAATTTCTAGGAAGTTTTAAAAGTGGTAATCAAAAGTCTATCAATATATCATTGAATGGCTTAAACATCACATATCAAGGTTAGAATCTTAGGCTAAAGGTGTTAAATAGTTAAAGTTGACTGATTTTGCCAAGCTTAATTTTTCCATTAGTGTGTGATGTTTAAGGGTGGCCATATATTATTCATACATACTAAGAATTATTTCAGGGGAAAGTTCAATTTTAAGAAATCTTATATGTATCCAAAGTGGATGATTGGATGGGATTTGCGATATTGCTAATATGATTCAACTATGCAATTTTTTAGTCAAATTCATTGGCTCATGTCTTTGGAGTAGTGGTTCACATAAACCATCTCCTGTGAAAATGAATTGAACACTTTACACTGATTGCATCTAGGTGATGCTCAGACGGGTGACGCATTGAGACTCTCTAAGAGGTCACCCATCCCATTACTACTCCAATTCACGAATGCTTAACTACTGAATTTCATCCATGGTTAAACCCACTCTACTTGCCACCACATTTGTGAAACTTTCAAAAAGTGTTATGCTTTATGAATCATTCATTGGAAAGTCCCTTAAGCTCATCAACTCATAGGTAAGAGATATTTTCCACAACAAGTCAAATTGTGATATTGCCATCAAGATATAATAGTATAGTTTTTTTAATCAAGCTCACTAGTGAAACAATTAGTGGGGCTCTATGCATAAGTATTACTAAAATAATTGTTCAAGGAAAATGCATTGGTTCTTTGGGGAATGTATACCAGTTTAGTTGTAAAATTTTTTTGAGGTGATTGTAGTGCATGATCATTGGGGAATCTTTAAGTACATATCAGACAACACTCCTAAATTTCTATCTTTTGACCCTCATCTACACAATGAATCTCATGACATTCATGTTGATTACACAAAAGATAGAACAATAGCTATAGGACAAGTTACATGCAAAGACATTAAAAAAATGTTTGAATTCAACATATAGTTTAAAAGGATAGAAGATGCAAAGTTGGTTGTAACAACTACTAATGTCGTTTCCCTAGTATTTGTTCTTGTGTTTTGGTATTTCTTATGATAAATTATCTTTTCTATTTATTTACCCATACCACTTTGTATTCAATGATAATTCGTTCAATATGACTTGATTTGACATTATTATTATTTTTTATGCACTTTCAACAAGTTATTACATCTCTACAACTTTTGAGGGTTTTTAACTTATTGATTTATTTTTTAATTAATCTCAAATTCCAACCTACCAATTCTTCAACACAAGAAACCTACATATTGTGTATCATAACCAATTCATAGTGTGGGAACATGGACATATTGGAACTACTTTCCATCATAGAGTATGCCACCCTCTAGTAAGGTACACTAGTTAGAGTGACACATATATTATCAGTTTCATACATCGTGCATATGCTTTAACATCCTCACATACTAAGATATCGATAAAAAACATGGCTTAAACATCACACACTAAGGCTTAATTCCTAGGCTAAAAGTGTTAAATAGTAAAAGTTGACTTATTTTTGCAAACTTAATTTCTTTCTTAGTGTGTGATGTTTAAGAGTGGTTGATCAAAACACATTTTAATATTTATTTTTTAGGGGTGTGTAACTTTATAAATATAATTTCACATCCCTATCAAAGAAGATTTCATAATTTGTCATTTTGACAAGATTTGAGCAAAAGAGGATAACTTGGGTATTTAATATGGGAAACAACTATTCTATAGATAAGCTTTATTTCATACTCTCATTCATCACTACACTTTCCATTTTTACTAAAAATGGAAAGTCATCATCAACTTAATTAGAAAATGACTCTCATTCAGGAATAGGGTACTACACTTTAAAAATGTTGGACACCAACCACTTAATTGATAAGATTCATAGTTTTTGTATGAGGAGTTAATATACTATCATTGGTCTACAATTAATTCTGCTTGATTTATCAACGCTGAGAGCCTACTTTTGTCACTCTTCCTTGGTTATGGCATATGTATTTCAGTTCCTTATTAGTGAGAGATGTCCCTTTGTCCCTTAGATTTGAATGCTCCTAGAAGCCACAAACTGAAGACTTGGATTTTGATAATTTTACATGAGAAACAATTTTTTTTTGGATGTGGCTATCCTCCCTACAAACTGTACAGTTAACCAATTTTCAATAAATCAAAAACATCATGAATTCTTCCAAAAAAGTCAGCATTTAATCTTCATGCTCTGAATAGTTTGTAGTTGAAAATAACAAAAAAATACTATGTTTTCGTGAATCTAGAAAAAAGAAAAGTTTGACTTCATTTTGTCTTTAGTGCATCTTGTCTCTAGATTAACCTGTCCCTTTTTTAAAAACACAATAAAGTTATCATCAAACACTATAAAGAGATGAAAGAACTCGAACTTAGTTCAATAATTGTCTCAATCCATCAATAAAGATTTATTGTCTTCATAGATGTAAGTAACTTAGCAGAAGTTGATTATTTTAGTATCATAGAGTTTACTACCTTTCTCTATATCGAAGATCTATTTATCAGTACCTACCTTTCTCTATGTTAAAGATCTATTTATGAAGACTACAACTTGTTTGGCAATTTTAATATCATAGAGATTATTACGTTTGTCTATGTTAAAGATTTATTTATAATTTAAGTGATGCACTTGTCCAAGTGATTCAATTATGTCACCACTTGAAGTAGGAGGAATAAGTCAAGGTGCAACCAAGGTGGGAAAATAGAGCATTAGAGTGAATTGTGTTGCTTATGACTTTAGTGGTTGAGGGTTGACTTTTCTATTTGATCTCAAGACATTCATCGGTTTCAAGTTTCCAGTTACGGCACCTTACAATTGTCAAAACGAGGAAAAGTAGAATGATAAAATTGTGGCCAACGTGATGACCACGTGCTCAGGGATTGATGTGAGAATTAAAGCTATCATCTAATACCAAATGAATTTAGAGATTGCGTGTGTTCTTCCACCATCTCTTTGGAGTGATTCACGATGGAATGAAACTCCACATTCATAGTGGAACCACTTTATAAATTTCACCAAAATATCGGCTGCTCCCATATTTTTCTATTCGTTTATGGGGACAGATTTCAATTAGTTTGAGTTTGAACGGCTAATTCATCATCTTATAATGTTAGTACAATCGTTCATCCCATGTGCTCATTATTTCTTTTTGGCTAGGGCCAGTTTGGTGAGCGGAATAGGAATACGTATTCTGGAATAGAACGTATTCCTATTTTCCGTTTGGTTCAGCCAATATTTGATGGGAATTCGTGCACTCAAAAATTTATGTTTTCTAAAATAAATAAAAAATGGAATAGGAATATGTATTCCGATACCACTTATTTTGGTGGAATTGCAAAACCCCATTTTTGGGCCAAAAATGGAATACTTATTCTATTTTTGCTTCGTATTCCAATCCCGTTTTGGTGCATCCAAACAAGGAATTCACAATTTTTGGAATACGTATTCCAGAATACGTATTTCTATTCCACTCACCAAACGGGCCCTAAGTGATTCTATGATACTTGTGGTATGATAGACTATTGTATTTATTGTATTTATTTCCATACGATTAGTAAATATTTTTGAATCAATTAATGAGGCATAGGTAATGAAACTTGATTTTTCCCCAGGTGAATTTGATAGTGTGGATGCTCTTTAGTCCTTGTTTCGTAGTCGAAGAGGTTTCAGGTATGCATGAGCTCATATCAAATACCTAAAACTTATTTGTGGATGACCTCCATCAAAAAAATATTTCTAAAATTTAAATATTTATTTAAATCCTTATTGATTAAGTAGGAGAAAAGTCTCGCTAGTCATCCAAACTTATAAATACATATTGAGAATGGATATATTAAATTATCATTGTCCCTCCCAAATAAGTGAAATTATAGATTAAAACTCTAGAATATTCAATTAGCTATATTTTTTATTTAGAAAACTAAATTTATAATAATGTTTTACCATAATGGCAAATGATTTTACATGATTTATATCTTGTATAGTTACTTTAGCATATGAAGAACATGTGTATTTTTCTCAAAAATAAGAGTACATTATTTATACACATAAATTACAATACAATTAAAATTATTTTTGTATTCCTAATTATCTTTCTTAATAGTGATTTTTTTTTTTAAAGTAAGACAAGAAAGATGTAAAAAGTCATTAAAAGATTTTTTTTTAAATATATAATAAATTGCTTCAATATATCTACTTTCATGAGAAGAAATATATCAAATATAATGAAATATTAATTACATAATATAAATAATAATTGATGGTAAACTTACCTTTCAACCATTTTTTTATGCAATAATAAAAGATTTTATATTTATTTTTATTTTTCTAGAATCTTCAATATCACATATTAAGATTCTCCATAATATAGGTGATACAATTCTTGAAGTAATGTCCACAAAAAAAATCAAATTGCAATACAAAAATATGCAAAATATATTTCATCTATTGTATTCACTTTTACATAAATATAAAATTGATCATTGAAAATAATTTAAAATGTATAATTGAAAAAATTCTACTTCAATAAATGAAAAGAACCTAGGTGATATATTTGTCAAAAAAATTCCAAAAAAATTTAAAATAAATTTTTTATTCACAAAAAATATAGTTTACAAGATAAAGTATATTGTTTGACTTCTTTAATTATTCACTATTATTTACATACACAAATAATGTACTTATGTTATAATACAAAAAAATTATATTATAAAAATATTATAAATTAAGTATGTTAAATGAAGAACACATAAATGTCAATTGTGTTTTCCATTAAGTTTGCATTTTTTATTATGTTGAAATTTCAACTCTTTGTTTAATCATATAATTTTTTTCTACATCTCAATTATGTTTTCTTTCATTTTCTTTTTCCAATATCTATTTTATGCCTTATGCTTAAAAATCATATATTGTATTTTTTATTTTTTTTATTGGTAAACAACGAAGCCTTTTGATTGAATGAATTAAATTTAAAAAAAACATCCAATTATATTCATTCAAATGGGCACTAGTAGGAAAGAATGAAGAAGAAAACCTACACTCTTGCCCAAGACCAAAGTCCTTAAATATTACATGTTTAAAAGGGGCATACCCCAATTTTCAACTATCAATTTAAGTTTTTGCATACAATATCAAAATGAGATTGTCATTTTTTGCTTAACAGTTTGTCATCCTATTAGATTTTATAATCTTGACTCTTCGATACCCAATGCTTAGAGAGACAAAGGATGTTTACCAACAAAAGGGGCAGTGTATGTATTTTATCACTGCCCACTAAATTAATTAGGTACAACTCCCTATGGTTTGCAATGATATGCAATGAATATGTTTTGTGAGATCAAAAGTCTCGACATTATAAGCTCTTAACCTGAGAGCATTAAAGGATAACCAAATTGTTTGTAGGCACAAAAAATTCAGACAAGATAGATTTGGACAACCTATCACAACCAATGGAACTACTGTAATAGACTATCTTGAGATTCTTGACCCTTAACTTTTGTTTTGAATGCAATGTTAATCATCTAAATGTGAAGAGGAATGGAATAAGAAATGCACATGAAGGCAAATGGAATTTCTTTGACTACCGGACTTGAATGAAATAGAATTTAGAAGGTTACCAATAGATTCAAACATATCTATCATTTAATTCCCAATGAACTATCTAACATAATATGAAATCAAATGAACAAGAGAGGAAGTAGAATCATAAATGAAGGTAGTAAATAGAGTTACCTGAACTACAAATCTCAAAATGAAATTCAATCCACCTTGATTATCATAGGATCACATATAATTCTCCTTCAACTCTTAATGCAGAACTAATCTATGCATGCACAACAAAACATGATAAGAAAATAGGGTAAATGGAATTACAAACCAATTCACCATCAAGTTTCCCAACCCTTGTTATGTTAAATGAAGTTACATTTATAGTTCTCTATTATTTCTTAATTTTGGTAGAGCAATAGTCACCAAAAAAGAAAATCAAATACATATGAAATTGTCTAGTTATACAAACACATGACATCTTCTCCACTACTGATTCTAAATCCATTATGTTCCTAAAAACATACCATGACTATCTGTCTTCATGTAGTCTTAGAAAATCCTATAGAAATTCATTTCTTCTCCATTTTATATCTTTTCCTGCCAAATCCATCTATTTCATATTCTAACGGTCAACACATTTTCAAATTCTAACCATCAATGTTAAATCAATGATCATGATTTAAACATTGAGACTTTCCTTTATGGTTTCCACTATGGGTCCATTGAGTACACATTCCTTCACGCCGCTTTGTCGCTAATACTAAGAGTCAAGCAATTATATATAGTGAGATAGTGACAAGCATGGATCTCTTTCCAATCTGAAGGCGATAAAAAAAAATGATGTTAGGTTTCCCTACTTTGCGGTGTGGGTCCCTCTTTCTAGCTAGGTACACAGTAGCAATTAGATGACAAAATTTTATTGTCTAATGTCAGATTGTTTTGCCTCATTAGCACCTAGTGGCTAGACTCTGACTATGTTTCATGAAATGTGATGCCCCACCAGATATGTGCCTTTATGTTACTATGTCTCATAGAATAATGATCGAGCATCTTTATACAACAACATAGTGACCTTCATAGATCTTCTTTGATCTGATGGTCAACAAGATGCATTGTTAGATAGTTTATAATTCCATCTTGAAATATTACCCATCGATCTGGTCTTCATCTGATAGTCGTGACTTATTTCCAAGGTGACTTGACTATTCAACTTGATGATGTGGAGATCAAACATATTTTGATTCATCAATTCAATTTCAACTTTGGTCTTTGCCACCTTTGACCTATTTTATTTCACCATTTTTGATTATTTATCCACTTCTCTTGCATTTGAATTCAACTAATTCTCTTTGTAGCCCATTCTCATGATTTGCATTGTGTCTTTAAGCCTCATCCTTTGATGTTTCTCTACTGTATTTTCTCTTTATATGCCTATAATTTATTCATTCTACCTATGCTATGTCTTTAATGGAACACTTGATCATAGAGTCAAGGTTTCTTAGAGATTTCAAGAATCCTTTCATGAAGAACTACTTCACAGCACAAATATTTGCCTTCATCATCATTAGGAACAAGAAAATATGAATAAATAGAATATCTAGACCTTCTTCTCATCAGGATAAAGCATAACAAAAACCCTTCAAAATTCTAATCACCTTGCTTTGGACTGATGCATTTCTCATATGATTCTTGCATTATTTAAGTCATAGGAATGATGAGAAGAAAGATCATCCTATAGGAAATCTAGACTTAGACTCATTACTTTGACACTTGACTTGACTAAAAACCTTAAGGAAAAAGATATGAACTAAAACTTGGACAACAGCTGGCTTTATTTGGGGATTTAAGCATGCTAATGCTTAAAAGAATCCAAGCAATCTTTGGTTGCACACAAGGCTGACAACTTGGAAACAAAAAGAATAGGCTAAACTAAGAAAGCATCAAGGAACTACCTAAGGAAAACAAGAAACTAAACTGAGTAAAATGCAAGAAAGGAAAACCTACCTATCTATCTATGACATAGGAGTTACCTGTTTTCAATTTTACATTTGCTACAATTTTAGATCTTTCCCATTATAAGAACACGACATGGTTTATCCAGTTGGATATGCCAATTTGAAAGAATTATTTTGATTTTCTTGTGTGATTTCAAAAGGTCCTTTCCACGAAGACTAATATTTGGAAAGCATGCCTCTTGGCTCATGTCTCTTATCCCATAACAACATCAAGTCACCTTCCATAAATATTCTAGGCCTTGCTCTTCTATCAAATAATTTATTTATCCTTCCTTGATGTTAAGTAATCTTGTCAACCATCTCTTCTCTCTCTTCTTGTAGTTTAGTAAGATACAAGATCCTCTTCTCTAACCCATCTTGGAAGACATCATCTTCAACTGCAGTTTTCAATTTACAAGCAGCTAGTTCTAATGGTAGAGGCAAATTAGCTTCTACTCCATACACCATCTCAAAAGGTGAGATCCCAATAACCATTTTAGGTTTAGTCCTATCAGCTCATAAAGCATCATGAATTTTCTTATGCCAACGTTTTTTATTATCTTAGACCAATTTCTTCAAAATATTAATTAGGTTCTTATTACTAGACTCAGCTTGTTTGTTTCCTTGAGGGTAATAGTTAGAGGAATGACCAACTCAAATACCATTATCATAGAAAAACGAAATGATCTCTGAAGAGGAAAAATAAGATGCATTATCCATTACTAACTTCATAGGAACTCCAAACCTGCCCAGAATATATTCTTTGAGGAACTCATATACCACTTCTAAGGAAGTCTTCTTCATTGGCTTTGCCTCTACCCATTTACTAAAATAATCTATGGCAATTAGTATATATGAATGTCTTCGACAAGAGGTAGGATTAATTAGACCTATAAAATCTAAACCCCATTGATGGAAAGGAGCTTCAACTACTACTGCCCTAAGAGGTAAGGTAGCCAGCTAAGGTTTACCAGTAAAAATCTTGCATTTTTCTCAATTAGCCACCCACTTATATGCATCGTTAAATATGCCAAGAAAATAATAACATTGTCGAGCAATATTTTGAATGTAGTGATAGTGCTAGACAAATGTACTCCACACGATTCATCATAAAAAGATCTTAACAACTTCACTTGATGTTCCTTATCCACACATCTTAAAAATGTTCCATCAATAGCTCTCTTATACAAGACATCATCATCAATTACATATTTCAAGGCTTTAGTTTTTAGATCTCTCCTTTGCTTAGTAGCCAATCCATCAGGGCATTCACCATATGTCAAAAAATAAGAAATGTTTGAGAACTAGGGATCTTGAAGACTCACCATAAGAACTTTTGAAGTATCTTCTTCTTTGCTTTGTTGATCCTCTACTAAGGCTTTATAGAGTGCATTTCCTCTTACAAGTTTGGTTTGTTTTATTTCTATATCATATTCTTGAACTTTGGCTATCCACACTCCTCTATTATTGCAACCAACATCTGGTTGTGTCAAAATACATTTTGCTACAGGATATAGCACATATATTATTAAATGAGAATGGAACACATAAAATCTAAAATTCTTGAGGGCTCTCACCACTACATATACATGTTTTTCCATTTGAGAATATCTCAGTTCTTGATTTTTCAATGGCATACTCATGAAAGCTATTCTCTTTATTTTCTTGCATCAATATGGCTAACATAGTATGTTCTGAGGCATAATAGTAAATGATGAATTCCTTAGTGTAATCAGGATGGACAAGTATTGGGGCTTTAGCAATGACATCCTCGATATCTTCAAAAGCCCTTTTGTCCAACATCACTCCATTTGAAAGTTTTATTGTTTTTTATCATATCAACTATACATTTAACTATTTCAAAGAAATTATGAACAAATCTTCTCAAGAAATTTACTTGGCCAAAGAAGGACTTCCCTCCAATTTTACTCAATGGTTGACTTAGTTGTTGAATAACTCTAACCCTATCTGGATCAATCTTTACTCCTTCTTGGCATACAATATGACCAAGCAACTTTCCTTTTGTAACACAAAATATTGATTTCTTTGGGTTCAAAGAGATACCATGGCCTCTACATCTTAACAACACCTTTTCTAAATCTCTAATATGATCTTTTCTCTTCGTGGAAAAGACTATCAAATCATCAAGATATATGACAATAATTCTATCTTTCAAACCTTCAAAAGCCAAATTCATTCCACACTAAAAAGTTGCTCCTACATTGCTTAAGCCAAAAGACATTCTATTATATGTAAATGTACCCCATGGTGTGGTAAATGCAGTCTTGAACTGATCTTCTTCATTTTACCTAGATTTGATTATATCCTAAAAATCCATCCAACATGGACATCATCTCTGATCCTACAACAATTTCTAAAAGATGATCCATATTAGGGAGAGAAAAATTATCCTTCAATGAGGCTTGATTTAGGTTTCTGAAATCTACACAAATTCTTATTTCTCCATTCTTTCTCCTCACTAGCACAATATTATCCACCCAAGTGGAATGATAAATAGGGTATATAATCCTAGCCTACAACATCTTGTCAATCTCCTTGAAGATTGCCCCTTCAATTATAGGGTTATAATTTCTTTGCTTTTGCCTGAATAGTGTTGCATTTGGTTTAAGAGGGGTTTCATGTTTGAACTTCCCACCCATGAAATTATTTAGGTCTTCATAACTCCAAGAAAATACATCTTGAAATTCAATGAGCATTTTCTTGATTTCTACTCTCTCTTTTGGTGTGTAACACTTGCCTATGCTTATCATCTTGGGGTTGACTTTTGTCTGTATGTTGACTTCATCATATTCACCACATGTCTTTCCTTTTTTCTCTCTTTCTTTCTTTATATATGCATCATGTCTATCAAAGAGTTTCTCTAAAGAGATTAAATGAGGTGGAATCTTATTACCTTTCAACTAAAACACATTAGATCCTATCTTTTTGTCATCTCTTGCCATTTAATCATTACCTTTTGTATTAGTGCTTACTTTAGACTACAAACATTCAAAAGGATCCTCCCCTTCAATGAATTTGAGTATTTTTTTATCATCTTCAAATACTTGCCATGACTCCTCATTATCAAGGACATTAAGCCTGAATAGAACTTCTACTTTATAGGTTTGATTTTTGAAATTAGGATGTGGTAAGAGCAATGATGCAGAGATTGCCAAAGAATGAACTCTTAAATTGACTTCTCTAAATACTGATATAATTGAGAAGGCATCAAAACCTTCAATTTCATCCCACACCTTACTTCAGTAGTTTCTCAATCTTGAATTCTTCACTGCATATTGATTTTTGACTTGTCTTACTATCAACTCCGCATCTCCTTGTGCTTTAAACATTTTGACTCCCTTTCTCTTTTCTGACATTATACCAAGAAGGAGAGTTTCATATTCTGTAGTATTATTAGTGTTTTTGAAATCCAACTTATTAGCAAAATAATTCATTTCTCCATTATGTGATGTCAACACTACACTTGCACTTGAGCCAACATTTGTACAACTACCATCAAATTCTAGGGTCCACAATTGATCACTTTATTTGGTTTTGATTCTTCTAAGATCTCATGGGTACCAAAGAACAACATTTAATTGTCAAATTGCATTTCATGATACAAGATTTGAGATCTAGGATCATCTAATTTTGAAATGGTGAATTTTGCTTTCTCTTCTGGTTCTAGCTTCACCTTTTTGTTTCCAACTTGTGCAGTGACACTAGACCAATCTAATTTTATTTTTCCTCCCATGTCTTTGCAAAAACTTCTACTCAGGAGCAGTCCATAGCTTGCAGGAATGTTTGCTACTTGACTGGTAAATTTAAATCTCTTAGAGGGGTAAGCATCAAGGGCAACTTGAGCATCTTTAATCTGTCCTAGAAATGCAACTTGTTTAGCATCCATTGAGTAGCATCTACCAAAAGTTTTAGTCAATGGAAGACCTAAAGATTTGGCTATAGAGGCAAGCATTACATTATTAGAGGCTCCTAAAACTATGATGCAATTGCTCAATTAACCAGTCCCTTTTTTTTTAACACGATAAAGTTATCATAAAACACTATAAAGAGATGAAAGAACTCTAACTTAGTTCAATAATTGTCTCAATCCATAAATAAAAAGTTACTATCTTCATATATATAAATAACTTATTAGAAATTGATTATTATCTATTTATCAGTACCTACCTTTCCCTACCTTTCTCTATGTTAAAGATCTATTTATGAAGACTACAATTTGTTTGGCAATTTTAATATCATAGAGATTATTACGTTTGTCTATGTTAAGGATTTATTTATAATTTAAGTGATGCACTTGTCCAAGTGTTTCAATTATGTCACCACTTGAAGTAGGAGGAATAAGTCAAGGTGCAACCAAGGTGGGAAAATAGAGCATTAGAGTGAATTGTGTTGCTTATGACTTTAGTGGTTGAGGGTTGACTTTTCTATTAGATCTCAAGACATTCATCGGTTTCAAGTTTCCAGTTACGGCACCTTACAATTGTCAAAGCGAGGAAAAGTAGAATGATAAAATTGCGGCCAACGTGATGACCACGTGCTCACGGATTGACGTGAGAATTAAAGCTATCATCTAATACCAAATGAATTTAGAGATTGCGTGTGTTCTTCCACCATCTCTTTGGAGTGATTCACGATGGAATGAAGCTCCACATTCATAGTGTTACCACTTTATAAATTTGACCAAAATATCGGCTGCTCCCATATTTTTCTATTCGTTTATGGGGACAGATTTCAAATAGTTTGAGTTTGAACGGCTAATTCATCATCCTATAATGTTAGTACAATCCTTCATCCCATGTGCTCATTATTTCTTTTTGGCTAAGTGATTCTATGATACTTGTGGTATGATAGACTATTGTATTTATTGTATTTATTTGTGTACGATTAGTAAATATTTTTCTATCAATGAGTTATAAGTAATGAATCTTGATCGTGTCTTAGGCGAATTTGACATCGTAGATGCTTCTTAGTCCTTGACTCTTAGTCGAAGAGGTTTTAGACATGCATGGGCCTGTATCGAGTAACTAAAACTTGTTTGTAAATGACCTCCATAAAAAATATTTCTAAAATTTAAATATTTATTTAAATACTTATATATTAAGTAGGAGAAAAGTCTCACTAGTCATCCCAACTTATAAATACATATTGAGAATAGATTTTTAATATTAAATTAACATTATATCCCTCCCAAATAAGTGAAATTATAGATTAAAACTTCACAATATTCAATCAGCTATATTTTTATTTAAAAAACTGAATTTATAAAAATGTTTTACCATAATACCAAATGATTTTGCATGATTTATATCTTGCAAATTTCTTTTTAGCATTGAAGAACAGATGTATTTTTCTCAAATTCTTGGATAAGATGCTCACAATTTATCATTGTATTATAGACTCTTGTCTATTTGAAAAACAAATATTATGTGCATGTACACCTCTATTAAAAACAAGTGCCACGTAGTGACATGTACTTGTCGTTAATTATAATTATAGTTAAAAAATAATCTATAATAAATAAATTATAATATAATTTTGATTTTATTTTATAATACTACATTAATTAAAATAATAATATAATAATATAAATTAATGAGTCATAGAAAAAATGAGGTTTTGCATTTGATTTTCTTATTTGAATTTTTTGAGTTTTTAAATATAATTAGAGTTTCTATTTAAAATTTATAATAGTACAATATAATTAGAGTAAAAGGTGTTTCAAAATTTAGGATTAATGTGTTAAAAAAAGTGAAGTGTAATGTTAGTATTTAGTAAAAAATATTGAATAGAGGTTAAATGTGAAGAAAAACTAATAATCATATTAATTCAATATACTATTCGATTTTGTGCAAAAAACTTCACAATTTATATTAACCATGTTTTTTGTCATAAATTTTAGTGAAAATATTGCAATATGGAGAACCTCTGAAAAAAGGGCTCCTATAACAAAAAATCTATTCAACCAATCATAATTTTTTTTATAAAATATAAAATTTATAAATTAATAGCAAAGCTTTAGAAATATTTTAATAATTAGAAAAATCATTATTTGTGATTGGTGGGTTGTTGTTAAACTAATTGAGTAATTTTGCAAACTGAATGCAATAGTACTAGCCTACGACAAGTACAATAGGAATATATTATTTATACATAGATTATAATACAATTAAAATTATATGTTTTTTAAATTCCTAATTATCTTTCTTATTAATGATTTTATTTTTTAATAAAAGTAAAAGAGGAAAGATATAACATATCATTAAAAGTTTTTTTTTTTATATATAAGAAATTGCTTCAATACATCTACTTTCATGAGAAGAAATTTGTCAAATATTATGAAATATTTATTACTTAATATAAATAATAATTGATGGCACACCTGCCTTTGAACCATTTTTTCTATGCAATAATAAAAGATTGTATTTTAAAAAAAAAAATCTAGAATCTTTAATATCACATATAAAGATTCTCCATAATTTAGGTAACACAATTCTTCAACTAATGTCGATAAATTTTTACCAAAACATAAAACCAAATTATAATACATAAATATGCAAAATATATTTCATCTATTGTATTCACTTTTACATAAATGCAAATTTAACATTGAAAATAATATAAAATGTATGATAGAAAAAATTCTATTTCAATAAATAAATAGAACCTAGGTAATATATTTGTTAAGCAATTCCTCAAAAAAGTTATATAAAATTTCTCTTTACACAAAATAAAGTATGATATTTCTCTTTATTATCAGTATCCTCCTTCAACTTCTCCTTATTATCCCCCGAGATTTTAGCACTTATAGATGCATATTGTTAAATTTATAAGGTTATTTATGTATTTGAAATTTATGGTGGTATTATTTTATGGTACACAATATAATTATTTCAATAACTCTATGTTATGTTAGAATGATAATTACTTTCTAAATTAAAAAGTAAGTACTATCATTACATGGAACTTATTTCTAATAGTTATTCAATTTCTATAATTTATCTAAAAAATTAAATTTTCTTTGCACTCTATTGTAACATTTTTTAGTAATACCTCATGATTCAACATAAAGATATCATTTCTATTTAACTTCGTACTCAGCTATATTCTATACTGAATGAATTTTATAAAATTTAAAATAATTAAGATTTTGTTTCTCTTAAACATGTCTTAGTGGTGGGTCGGGCCATGCAACTAGTTCCCACTTTTCATCACAAAAAAAGTAGATGAAAAGTGGGAAATTCTCTTTTTAGGGGTTTCACTCAAAGCATGCACATGGCTTCGTGTGAAGCCCTATAATTCACGTGAAGC
The DNA here is from genome assembly GCA_028749045.1 of Cupressus sempervirens. Lineage (NCBI taxonomy): Eukaryota > Viridiplantae > Streptophyta > Pinopsida > Cupressales > Cupressaceae > Cupressus > Cupressus sempervirens. The sequence goes on along the minus strand of CM053786.1, from coordinate 301,407,523 downwards.
CCAAATGGGCTAGCAGGCCTGTTGGGCTTCGAATGAAGCCCATAGCTTTGTTTGAAGCCACTTGAGACCATAGTAAGGCTGCCAAAACTGGCTTAATAAGAGTCATTTTATCATTTTTAAGTTCATTATTACTATGACAGTCTTGTAGCAAGGCTTAGAGTGAACTTTGTGACATCTTTAGTTGCATCATCATTTTGGCCTACCATTTTCAACCTCCTTCGAGCATTCAATGTACCAGGTATGTTTATTTTTGTATTTCTAATGATTATTTAGTTATTTTTAATGAATATTTTATTAATTTTGATGAATGATTACTAATTTTTGATGAATATTTAGTTTTTTTTTAATGAATATTTAGTTTTTCATGGGCATTTTGTTATTGTTAGTATTCATTAATTAGTTTTACATTTGTATGTTGTATTTTAGTTTAAATGTTAGAAAATATTGAAAAAAACATAGTTAAAATTGTAGTCAATGGAAGAAATAATATGTTTAGAAATATAAAATGCTAGGTAGATAAACAATAAAAACCAAAAATATGATTAGACGTAGAAAACTAACAATATGATTAGTTGTAGAAAACAAAATATAATTTAAAACTCTAGATGAATAAAAAAATAAAAAATAACCTAATATCTAGAAACTCTCTCTCTTGAGTGTTATCTCTCTTCACTTTCTCTCTCTCCTCACTTTCTCTCCCTCTTCTCTCTTTCTCTCTTATCACAATTTCTCTCTCCTCGCACTTTCTCTCCCTCTTCTCTCTTTCTCCTCTCTCTCCCCTTGAACTCTTTCTCTCTTCTTTCTCTCTCCTTACTTTCTCTCTCTCATCTCACTTTCTCTCTCTATCATCTCTTTCTTTCCTCACACTTTCTCTCTCTTCACTCTCTCATCTCACTTTATTTCTCTTCTCACTTTCTCTCCTTTCTCTCTCTTCTCACTTCATCTCTCCTCACTTTCTCTCCCTCTTTTTACTCTCTCTCACCTCATGCTTTCTCTTTCCTTAAATTTTATCTCTTATTTCTCTCTCCTTACTTTCTCTCTCTCTTCTCACTTTATATCTCCTCAGTCTCTCATATCTTTTTCTCTCCTCACACTTTGTCTCTCTCCTTAAACTCTCTCTCCTTACACTTTCTCTTTCCTTGAACTCTCTCTCTGTCTCCTCACTTCTCTCCCTCTTGTTACTTTCTCTCTCCTTGCTTTCTTTCTCCCCACTTTCTCTCCCCTTACTTTTTCTCTCTTCTTACTTTCTCTCTCCTTGAACTCTCTCCTTAGTTTTCCTTCTCTCACTTTCTTTCTCCTCTCACATTCTCTCTCCTCGATCTCTTTCTTCTCTCTCTCTCTCTTAACTTTCTTTCTCCTAAATTTAATTTATTATTATTAACACCTAATATTACTTATGAATGTACCCTAGATTACTAATAAGATGGGTAATAGGACCTTATCCATGACCTCTTATGACCTTAGATTAATGATAGAACCTATCACAACCACTTATTATAATACATGTTCTTGTAATTATATGACATCCCCTTATTGATCCCTTACGTTCTTGCAATATTAAGTTAACATTTAGTTTGCACATGTTGTAGCCTTAGATGGCATCCCATGATCAACCTTAGCCTTAGAATTAGAGACAGGGAGAGGGTCAGGGATAAGGAAAAGGACCACATGTTGATGTACCACCTGTCCATCCTTGCATTCTTGATATGATTATTATATTCTAGTTTATGACCGCAAATACTGCTATATTGACATCATTTACTGAGAGATCTCAGGATCATCTACATAGAGGTATATGTCAGTAGATTTTGACTAGTCTTGAGGAACTTACTAATAAACTTAGATCATAAGTTGCATTTGCACCATAGTCTATAGATAGGATTTTTGCTAAGCTTAGAGGAGAGATTTCAGTTGGTATATCCTTAGACCAGGTTCAAAGCCTAGTTTCTAAGGAGATTATCAAATGAGAGGTCTTCCCATTTTATGAGGGGAAGACCAAGGTGAAGGAATATCAAGTTACTAGATGTGTTGTGCCACAAATTTCTTGTATGATATACCCTTGATTCCTAGCAACACATGGTCATTATCCTAATACCAACCAAATTCCATTATATTTTTCCTAGTAGTTGTGTGTAGAGATCTGTTTGGGGCACCACGTGAAATATTTAGATATTCTAGGCTATTATGGTTAGGGATTTGGTAGATTTTGTGATCATGAGGCATACCATGAGTTGACTCATGTTATTCCTCATCATTATGTATTGGTGGGATCTAGGACCCTATCAGTAACTCTAGTGATGGATGCTACTATAGATAGAGTTATTATTGCTTCTCAAAGGGAAGTAGATGATCAAATAGGACACATTGCATCTACAACTAGGATCATTACATCTGATACTCTAGGCATATATATATTTTTAGCAGACCCAGTCAACCAGATCATTATCTAAGGTGTCATTAAGTACTACACCACCCACTGATGAGATCTATAGAGATGCATGTATTCCTACCTCGAGAAATATATGTGACCTCACTAGAGAGAAAAGACATATGGAGATGGCATTGTATCTTCTAGATGATCTTTTATAGGCATATTCGTACATCACAAATACACAAGGGATGCCTTTACATAGTGTCATAAAGATGATTTCATAGAGGCCTATATTTTGAGTGACCCATGACATGCCATTAGGTCATGCGCACTAGAGTACACAACACTCTGCATAGGAATTTGGCATTGAGAAATCTACACAACACTCCAGCACTGAATAGTGTAGTGCTAAACACTCATCCCAACACTTAGATGCACAACAGTCTATTGCAACTCCAATTGAGGGGACCTTAGGAGCTAGTCGAGGTATTTCTATTTCTATTGATGGACTTGAGATGCTTGATCAATAGTTATGAGATTTGAGTCATATTCATGTTCCCACTAAGATAGGATCATACATAGACATGCCATTTTAGTCTACTGACTCTACACCACTTCCATCCTAGCTTGTGACTCCTTTGCACTCCTCACTATTGTACAAGATTGAGACTATTAGAGATGGAGTTTCTATTGATGACACCTTAGTATGTTTCACTGATGAGCCTCTTGCTCCTCAGACCTAGGTACACCTCTTTTAAGTTTCATTTTTACAATAACACATTTCTATTCACAAGTATATAATTATGTACTCATATTTCCAAATAAATTATATTTTTATAGGTAGAGGTAGCAGAGCATGTTTCTTCTAGCATGGGCTCTAATCATAATGGGAGGAGAGAGATTGTCGATCCAACACCTACTACTTATAGGGGTACAAATATGATGGATGTGACACCCACTAGTGCTCAGGTGATTTTTAAATAGAAATTTAGATTAATTCAATACTAGATACATGTGCACTTGCATTAATGTATTTGAATTTGATAGATATTTGAAACTAGTTCCCATGTATATATACAGGTATATGTCTAATGCATTGTTGCATTTTAATTTACATGGCTCAGTTGATACTCCACATACAAATGATCCTTGTGAGTCTTGATCAGAGGGTTGCTCTGTTCATATGTGTCTAGACGACTTTCTAGTTTAGGACACATGTTTACTTTATCTTTAATCTTATTGAGACATATACATTTATGATTTGACATTTATATATACGTATTTATCTTTGCACATGTGTTTTTATGATTCATTTTTTATTAAACATATGATTGGTTTAAATTATGATTAGAAATGTGATATATATTTCTAGTTTATGGTCCATGTGATATATGTATTTTGTAATGGTTAGATGTACATAATTGGTTCAATCTATGATTAAAAATTTGATATACATGTTTCTAGTTTATGGTCCACATGATATATGCATTTTTCTTATGGTTAGATGTACATGATTAGTTCAATTTATGATTAGGAATATGATATACGCATTTCATTTATGGTCCATTTGATATATGTATTTTGTTTATGGTCCATCTGGTATATATATATATCTATATATATATATATATATATATATCTATGTATGTATGTATGTATGTATGTATGTATGTATGTATGTATGTATGTATGTATGTATGTATGTATGTATGTATGTATATGTATATGTATATGTATATGTATATGTATATGTATATGTATATGTATATCTGTATATGTAGATGTATATGCATATGTATGTATATATATATATATATGTACATACATACATACATATACATACATACATACATATATGTATGTATGTATGTATGTACACACACACACACACACACACACACATATATAGTTTATGATTAGACATCTACGTGATTGGTTCAATTTATAATTAGATATATTAGGTAGGTATTTATTTTATGGTTAGATGTACATGATTGATGAAAATGTATATGTACACATATAAACTCCTAAACTTCATGTAAAATGAACATGTAAGAATTCAATATAAGTCCTACATGTGAGTTCATATAAATTTTATATAAGTCCCATGTTGCATTAAATGAGTTCATGTATAATGTATACACATATAAGTCTTAAGTTACATGAAATGAACTCATACATACACTTGATATAAGTCCTACAAGTTATCTATGAAATGAACATGTACACATGTCTACACATATCATACAAGTCCTAAGTTACATGAAATAAACACATCTAAATACACTTGATATAAGTCATACTAGTAGAAGTGATATTCCTTTTTGATGACTCATACTTCATTTGTGCTTTGTATACGATCCAAATCTAACCGTGCATGATGATAGCACACTTGTACCATAATAGTAATCCTATCTAAAGAATAGTAGTTTCATTGAATATCTTTTATATGAATGAATGAATAGTTTTTTGCAAATTCAACAATTGATGAAATGGTTCCAAGTTGAAAGTTATCTCTAAGTATTTTAAATTTTTGAGCATGCCACTTTGCAAAATAGGCATGACGAATATATGGTTATATCAAACTTAAAAAAATTTCCATAAATGCTCCAATAGTCATCTCCTTTTCAACATATTCTAATCTTTTGTATTCTTTCCCAAATTTAGTTTCATTACTTACATGCTTGTAACCCTTACAAGTTATCATTTTTGTGACATCAATTGTTGGAAATATAAGAGGAATTTTTGGATATAATTGTCTAAATGTGTGTTCTCTTTGATGTTACAAAAATGTCATATCAGTTGGTAGACAGTGGTTACTGAGCTCATTTGGTCAACAAGGAAATTTTTTGTGTCTATGGAGCATTCTTGGAGATTACTCTATGAATATAGTGTCTATCGAGCTCACTCGAGCATCGAAAGAAATTGTGGTAGGAAGTAGTGTTAATTGAGCTCTCATGGTTAATGAAGGAAAGTTAGTTAGAGTTAGTGTTTACCGAGTTCACTCAATTTCTAGATGATTTTTGTAAGTTCACAATGTTAACCAAGCTTTTGTTGGTCAACACAAGAAATCATTTTAGGATCAGTGTTTATCGAGTAGGGTGGGCCAATGAAGCATTTTGTTAATTTGAGAAATAAAGTTTAATTGTTTCAAGTATTGATTCTAGCCAACTGAGGTAATGTTTATTGGTGATTGTAAGTTGTAATTGAGCTGAATTGATAATCTAAATGATATAAATGAAAGGTCAAGTTGAGATTCTATGAGTATGAGTGAGTATGCAAGTGTATTGATTGTTTAAAGAAATAGTGTAAGCGAATTTGAAGGATGGTAAGATATCCTTGAGGAAAAAAAAGGTTATATTTGACCAGGAAGGATCTAGTGTGAAGTAGAATAGAGATCTATAATCAAAAAATTTATTTGTATCTCATTCAGGTCATTTCATTGTTACGTTCTTACCATTGTAGCAGTGATTCCAAAATCTCTTAGCAGAGTTGGTTTAATATCCAGTTGTAAATCCTCTAACAAGGTGACAGTTCCATTGAATTGTTCTAAAGACCTTTTACAAGGCCACTTTTAACAGAGTGATTAAATCCTCTAACAAGGTCACACCTACCAGTGTGTTTTGTAACCTTTAACTAGGTTGGCTCCTAACAGGGCTCACTTCTAGAGAGTGAAAATTAGTAGCTAGTTACTTGGTGGTTTTTCCCATATTAGGTTTCTATGTTAAATTTGGTGTCTCATGTGTTCATGTTATTTATTTTATGCTTTCATGTTAATCACTATGAATGTTTAAGATATGTTAAAGTTAACATACACTACATTTATCAGGTTACAACATTTTAAGTATGTTTATCGAGTGACAATAGTAAATAGTTTTATCAGACATCTAAGGGGCCTGTGGATTTGTTTTTATGGTAAGTAACTAATCCCCCCTCTTAGTTACTCCATCTATATTTCTAAAAATTGGTATCAGAGCTTTTGGTGCTTCCATGAAGTGTTTCAAGGACCCATGCTAAGATCAAGATGTCTTACAAGAGAGAAATTTCAAGGCTTAACATAGATAGCTTTTTAGCATGGCAAGGTCTCATGAGGCTTCATCTGGCTTCCATTGGTGATTTAGGATTGAAATAATTTGATGAAGAATATACAACTCCTTTTGGTACATTATCTATTAATGACATTGCTAGGAAGAAGACTCATAACACCATGATGATAGACATTGCATCTACTCTAGGCTATGAGGAATTTGATGATATCAAGGATTGCAAAACTACCTTTGAAATGTGGAACAAGCTAAAAGATATATATGGAAGTGATGACAATGTGAGGAGAGCCAAAACAAAAAGCCTTAGAGGATAATTTGATCAGATGAGAATGAGAGAGGATGAAAACATTGCCAAATATGTTGAAAGGATCAAAGCAAGTGTCAATGCAATCAAAGCTTCTGGGGGAGAGATTAAGGAAGAAACAATTGTAAGAAAAGTTCTTAGAACATTGCTCCCATTTATGCAATTAGAGTATCTAAAATTCAATAAAGAAGGTGTGAAACAAATAATAATATAACTTTGGATACCCTGGTAGGAAGATTGATAGCCTTTGAGCTAGATAACTATGACAATTATGTTCTAGCTTCCAAGAATATTGAATCTACAGTTGAAGCCAAGCTTTCACTTAAGGAAAAACATAAGAAAATAAAGGACTCTCAGTCATAAAGTGAAGAATAATCAGAGGAAAGTTCTGATAGTGATCTTGAAGTTGTTGAAGCTCTACTTGTAAGAAAATATTCTATAGGTAGAGAAAAATACAAAGGTAAAGTTCCCCTAATCTATTTTTCATGCAAATAAATTGGTCATATTGTAGCTGGTGCCTAAGAAAAGCTAGAAAGAATGAGAAGAAAGGTCACAAGTGCAATAGCAAGAAAGATTTCAAATCATTCAAGGAAAAAGGTAAGAAAACATGTTTTATGGATAAGGATTCTAATAATAGTGAAGATGAAATAGTTTACATTTTTGTGAAATATGAATCTGATGATGATGAAGAAGATAAGATGGCACTTATCTCTCATGTGAGAAAAAATGATATATGGAACATAGACAATGGTTGTTCACATCATATGACTAGTGACAAAACAAAGTTTGAACACTTTGAAGACTATGATGGTGGTAGTGTAAGGTTTGGAAACAATGGACCTTGTTGCATAAAAGGAAGAGGATGAACCTCATTAACCAAAGAACTTGTATGTGATAATTCCTATTGGTTTGAAGGACTAAAACATAATCTATTGAGTGTGGCATAGCTAATCAATATTGGATTCAAGGTGAAATTCATGCATGGCAAGGCAAGACTGCTGGATGGCAAAGGAAAACTGATTGGATCAGGCAAACAAACAAAAGGTAACTTGTTTTATCTTGATCTTAGTGAGTGCTCATGTTTTATTGCTCAAGTTGAAGAAAGTTGGTTATGGCCCAGAATGTCACGTCATGCAAATTTTGATAACATGGTGAAAATAAGAAAATTCAAGAAAGTAAGAGGCATTCCTAGTTTGAAGAAACTTGAAGTAGGTCTATGCAAGAATTGTCAGATTGGTAAAAAGGGAAAGACTAGCTTTAAAAGTTAAAACTGTTAGTTTGAAGATATTTTAGAAATTGTGGATACTGATTTGGGTGGACCTATTAGAATTGAGAGCTATAGTGGAGAAAATTTCTTCATTCTCTTTGTTGATGAATACTCTAGAATGATGACTATTATGTATCTAAGAGAGAAGTTAGAAGCATGTGAGAAATTCAAATGGTATTTGGCAAGAGTAGAGAAGAAAATAGGGAAAAGACTGAAATGCTTAAGATCAGATAGATGTGGTGAATTCATCACCAATGAATTCAATAACTTTTTCATTGAAAGAGGAATCAAAAGATAGGTATCAACCCCAAGAACTCCCATGCAGAATGGAATAGCTGAAAGGAGGAACAAATCCATGATAGATTATGCAGACTCTAATGATTGAAAAGAACATTGCTATGTAAATTAGTTTCTAGATTAGATTGTGTGCAGATTTTTACCATCAATTTTTCAAATCACACTATGTGATCCATCATCAGGGTGAGAGAGCAAGAGAGCAAGAGATTGACTTACTTTGTTTGACATCTCTTGCTCTCTCATCTTGATGATGGATCACGTAGTGTGATTTGAAACTCGATGGTAAAAATCTCCACATAGTCTAATCCAGAAACTGATTTACATAACTATGATGAATTGTGGCAATCTAATAGCATTAATAAGAACATTACAATCAAATACTGGAAGGAAGCTATTAGCACTAGAGTTCATACCTTAAACTAAGTACAATTGAAGAAGGACTCATTCAAAAGCCCCTATAAGTTATGGTATGGATATAAATCCAATGTAAGTTACCTAAAAGTATTTTGAAGTAAATATTATATCTTGAAAGAATCTAGAGACGAAAATTTTTATGTGAAGGGTGATGAAGGTATATTTTTAGGATATTCTTGCAAGAGTAAGGCATATAGATGTTTGAATTTGTCTACTCATAAAATCATAAAAATTGCATGTGTGAAAGTTGATGAGTTTGCAAAAAGGATTAAAGAAGAAAGCAGAAAGGAACTAAAAGATTACAAGAGATTTATTTACATTGAACCTGATACATTACTAGACACATTTGTTAATTAGGAGACTTCTACTCTCAAGTCTTCCTCAGTCATTGAGTTGTAAGAAGTTCAAACTAAGTCACAAGGAATCAAGTCACATTCTAAAGCTATCAAGCCAATGCCTACCGAGTTTGAGTAGCCAAAACCTAAAGTTGAAGTTCAAGAGGATGACAATTCAATTCATTCAAGAGGCAAGGAACTTGTATTGGCCAAGTATGTCAGGAGACACTAGTACATTTGGGCTCATTTTTTGACTTTTATTGGTCAAAATTTTGACCCAATTTTTGACCAAACTTCAACCAAATTCAACCAACACATTTGTCAAAATTTTTCCAGTTGAAAATTTGACCAATATATTGGTTGAAAAATGTTGAAATTGTTAGCACATTTTTTGCCATTCATTGGTTGAACTTTCGACCAATGCTTGGTAGAAATCTGCAGGGCATTGGTTGACATTTTGACCAATGCTTGGTAGAAAACTATAGGGTATTGGTCAAAATTTTGACCAATACGGTGGTCAAAAAATGTTGTCATTGTTAGCACATTTTCTGCCATTCATTGGTCAAACTTTCGACCAATGCTTGGTAGAAATCACCATTTCATTGGTCAAAAATTTTACTAATGCTTGGTTGAAAACTACAGGGCAGTGGTCAAAATTTTGACCAATGCTTGGTAGAAAACTACATGGCATTGGTCAAAATTTTGACCAATGTTTAGTCAAAAAAAATTTGCGGTTCATAGTTATTGAGGTCCACTTCAGCAATGGCCCTTCCTGTGAAATTTCCATCTAAAACCTTTCTAATGAGATAATGTGTTATGAGCTCTTCATCAGTGGGATGGAATGTGAATTCAGGAGGCAGTTGATGTGCAACTGCCTCCTAGTTTCACGTTCCATCCCACTGATGAATATCAACTGCCTCCTGAATTCATGTTCCATCGCACTAATGAAGAGCTCATAACACATTATCTCATTAGAAAGGTTTTAGATGACAATTTCACAGGAAGGGCCATTGCTGAAGTGGACCTCAACAACTATGAGCCTCAGGGAGGGTTCAATTCCCTCCTTTATTATTCACTATGCATATAATCCCATACACGCATTTGATCTCAAATGATGATATGTACTGAATGTTGAGTGTCTGTGCCGAGTGCTCCAAAACCATCCATTTCATGCCTTCATTTATACACAATGTCTTTCTAGTTTCTTTCTACTCACACGCCCATTTCATTTCATATGATCATCTAAAAATTGTGTCACTCTAAGCTCTCAACTGTTTCCTCTTGATTGATTGGACTCACTAAGTTGGCTCGCCAACTTGCACCACTAAGTTGATTGTTCAAGTATGCTCACCAAGTTGACTCTTTGAGTTCGGTCATCAAGTCACCCCACTAAAGTGCCTCATCAAGGTCAATCTTTAGGTCTACTCATCGAGCTCGCTCACAAACTTGCCTCACCAAGTTGCCACTTTAAGCCCACTCACCATATTAGATTGTCAGGTTGGCTCCCCAAGTCAGCTTGCCAAGATGACAATTGAGGTAAGCTCACCAAGTTGACTCTCTAAGTTCACTCACCAAGTCTGCCCCCTAAGCTAACTCTCTAGGTTAGCTCACCAAGTCACCCCCACTTGCCCCATCAACTCGCCACTATAAGTTGACTCACCATGCCAGCTTGCCAAGCTGACTCCCCTAGTTAGCTCACCAAGCCGACAATTCAAGTATGCTCACCAAGTCACCCCCACCAAGTCACCTCAACAAGTCGACTCTTTAAGTCAGCTCACCAAGTTGGCTCACCTGGTGGTTTTACCACCTTGCCTTGGCAAGTTGGCTCTTTATGTGTGCTTGCCAAGTTGCCCCACTGAGTTGCTTCTCTAAGCCCACTCACCATGTCAGCTCACTTGTTCAGCTCACCAAGTCAATTTTTCAAGTATGCTCACCAAGTGGGCTCACCAAGTCACCCCACCAAGTCATGTCAACAAGTTGATTGTTTAAGTATACGCTCACCAAGTTGACTCTAAGTTCGCTCATCAAGTCACCTCACTAAGTCGCCTCAATGAGTTGACTCCTTAAGTCTACTCACCAAGTTAGCTCTCCAAGTTGTCTCACCAAGTTGACTCACCATCTCATTTCACCAAGTGGGGCCCTCTACATAGGCTATCCAATCTGCCCCACCAAGTTGCCTCTTTAAGGCTGCTAATATTGTCGGCTTGCTAGGTCTATTCCTAAAGTCAACTCACCGAGTCAACTGTTCAAGTATGCTCACCAAGTTGCCTCACCAAGTTGACTCTTTAAGTTTTCTCACCAAGTCTGCTTGCCATGTTAGCTCACCAAGTCAGCTCACCAAGTCACCCCTCCAAGTTGCTTGAAGCAAAGAAAAATTTGGTGTCATTCAAACTTACCATATCTGAAGGGATATAGTGGCTGAAAGTGCATATTAGATTCATGGCACTGAATATGATGGCTACAAATTGCATATCAAACCCATGTAGGATAATATCAATCTTTCTATTGCAGATCATACTTCATATCATACCTTAAAGTGGTCATTTACTAGTCCCAAAGTGGTCTACAGAAGCCTACAATAGCTAGCTAACATCTGGATGTGATACATGTTGATTATATGGCATTAAAACCTATGGATTGAATTGTTACAGTTTGATTTGTGACTGATAATAGGTCTGTAATCTCTCTTTTCAGTCTTAGCAGTAAACAATAAACTCATATTTTTCCATATCATTTAGTTGTACATGTTTTGATTCATTGCATAGTCATTTCCTTTAATCATTTGTAATGTGTTATCATAAACAAGCATCAAAGTGAGCTCATTCTCATGAAGAGGGAACATGAATACCAAAAATATCATTAGAACCATTTTCATTGGAGGTAATAAAACAAGCACATTAAGCTCTAAACCTTGTTTGTGTTCCTCAAGTTAAATGCTTGCAAAACCAACCTTCAATAACACCATTTTTAGGCTACATATAAATGTCCATGGCACTGTCCTCACTGTCATTACTAGCATAATCATTTTTCAAGGGTGGAACTTGCTTTTCATTTCATCCTCGTGTGCACCTGCTTGCAACAGGGTGAACAGTGACACAACATTCGTCAATAGAATAAAAGCCTTGGATTACACATCCAGTAGATGCTAAGTTTTAACATTTTATTCTTTGATTGAAATTTTACTTCAGTACCATTGTGACCTTTTCACACCTTCATAACCATTGTTGCCTCATGGCACTATCCTTACCAGCATAATCATTTTTCATGGGTGGAACTTTTCATTTCATCTTCGTGTGCATCTGCTTGCAATAGGGTGAATAGTGACACAACATTCCTAAATAGAATAAAAGCCTTTGAGTACACATCCAGTAGATACTAAGTTTTTACTTTTTATTCTTTGATTAAAATTTTGCTTCAGTACCATTGTGACCTTTTCACACCTTCATCCCAATGCAAATGAGGACCCTCTCTTTTGGCTTCCACAGTGTGTACACTATTAGTTTTAGTTGTAGCTTGGCAATATTTTGAAGTCTCAGAGATGGAAATCTTGAGCAAGTTAGGGCCTTGGTGGCAGGTATTCAGTTGAGATCAATTAGTTCAAATTTGATCTCAACTCAAAGGTATTCAGTTGAGAATCGAGATCAATTAGTTCAAATTTGATCTCAACTCAAAGGTATTCAGTTGAGAATCGAGATCAATTAGTTTAAACCTAATCTCAACTCAAAGGTAATAGTTAGGGCAAGCCCATGAAGTTGGATGAGTATCAATAAGGGTCGAGTAAAACAAATATCACTTTAGGTCTGAACAAGTTGAGTTTTTTGACACTTAGTCAAGTTTCGACATCTACTATAGATGGAGCCAGAGAGGAGCTTGATTAATGCCCTCCTCTTGAGGCTCCAAACCCAAATTTGTCACAATTTCCTTAGTCTTGATACAACAACTAGACACTTGCAAATTCTGAACAACATTATGTGTTCAAGAATCGTCATTGTTAGTATTCACTTTGCAAAAAACATCCCTCTATTCACAAATTCATTTCCTGTAAAGAGTGAACAGAGAAAGGAACATTGGGTGACTGATGAAAAAACATAGTGATGCTCTTAAACAATGTTGTATGGTAAATTTCAAAATGATATCCAAGATGTGACCAAGCCTCCTTCATGATGCTCCAAATTTTCCTATTCGAATATTGCCAATTTTTTAAATGCAAGGTAAATACCATTCAATCAACTTTGATTACTATATTATCCATATTAAAATCTCTGATCATTTGGAGGACAAGAAGCGAAGCTTCAACACCTATTTGTTTGGGAAAAAGTACTTTTGTTGCTTCTATCAACAATTTAACACCTTATCAGAAGAACCACAAATGACATAGCCAATACAATATTCCAAGTCTCCTCTAAGATGTTCCTGATTTCTTTAACACCAGGTGACAACCATTGGCATTGATCACCTTTTGTTACCATATTATCCATATTACAACTTTACTACTCTAAAATGATGTCTAATCAATACAAATTAAGAGCCAGTACTTTAAAATGAAGTTAAATCAGTCTAGGAGTTAGAGTAGCAACAGCCTAGAAAAAGATTCATGAGAAAACATATTAGCATTAATCTTCAACTAACTCATAATTTATTGATTAGAATTGCATAACATCTATCTTTATCCACATCCTCAATCACCTTTTTTTTCTCATCCACTAGTGGGAGCGGAATCTGCAATCAAGTAGAAACCAATTCCCATGTGATCTCCACATGCATTAATTTTTGTTAAAAATAGATAGGCAAAATAGTATACAATTTGTTATATTAGAGTTCATACCTTGATTCTCCTCATCTTATTAGTGAATTTTGAATTGACTTTGAAGACATCTGTTTGTGCCATAGTTTTTGTATTTGGCTCTTTATTGAGAATTTTATGTTTCACACATGAAAGAGAATGTAGCAATCTGACAATATCTTCATCGGTCAAATTCAATTGAGTCTTCACTTCTGAGTAACTTAGCCTTTTGGATGCATTGAATAGCAAGAACACTGATGCCTACATATCATAACCACAAAGTAAGTTACACAAGGAAAAAGAAGTGAATTCCAGATATATCAAGGAAACTGACACTGATAAATGTGATGTATTCACTTTGCATATTTATGGTTTCTATAACACATCAATTTTAGTTTTCCTTTAAACAAATAAGATATGTAGAAAATGAATCAAATTATCAATGTATGGTCATTAACAATTAATGACATTAACCATTGCTTTAACTTATCCTACCCAACTAATTCTTAACCAAAAACTAGAAGAAGAAATTCCCAATAATGATCAGTAGAAAATGACCTATAATGCCATTTTATATGAATTAAGGAATCTAACTGTCAGCCAGTAATCAACCAAAAAGGCAATTACCTGGTAAGTAGTAACAACAAGTTCCATAGGCTTAGGCTAAAACTTCCCATTAATATTACAAGTACCCAGAGATTATATCCATGTAAGCTTTCTATGCTTTGTCTTTGTCTGATAGAACTACTTGAACACCTCTATGCATCTTACCTGCATTAAGTAGCAAAGGTCAAAATGTTAAACTGCTTCAAAAATTGGCAAATTTAAAAGGTATACTGTATACAAAATTGGCATACCATTTTGACTGGTAGGTTATGATCAAATGATTTGTAACTCGGCCAAAACCTAGTTGTCAAAACTGTCATAGTCAAGTCTATGCCAGGATGTGCTTGAGAATTTTCATTAAGATAATCATCAAAATGCCCTTGGTTCTCCTTTGCTAATGTTAAATCTATGACCTACATACAAGCACACATATTTTTACACAATTTACAATTAGATTAACTTCATTGATAAGAATCAAAGTGAGTGTTTTATTTATGTATGATGCAGCATACCATTCCCTCCATTTTAGAAGTAAAATGACCACCACACTGTTGCTTCAGATTTGTCAATATGCTTCTTTCATGATCATCATTTGCACTTTTATCAAACAAAAGTCTCTGTGCAAGCTTCTTCTTGAAATTTTGACAAATATTAATTATATATCACAACACATAACAAGACAAAGTCCTAAATTTTAAAATAGCATTATATGGATGAAGATTATCATTCATGTCATGAATTCCAGATGTGTAAAGTTGCATAGCTGCACACAAAGACAGCCTAAAAGGACTCTCCATGTATGGTTTGCATTAATAAAGATTCACATATACATAGAGATTAATGCATACACAATAAGCTCAGCTATCCCAAACTATCTATCAGAGTATGACATATGAATTTGGTGTCTTCCATCCATGAAGGACTATCAATAGAGACATGTTACTAAAAGAAAGAAAATAACACACTATTTTGCAAATATTGATTTGTTCAAAAGAGAATAGCAATACATGTACTTATAAAAGAGGCACACTCATACAACCACAAGCCAACCCACTTATTGGCCACACTATTTGACAAGAACCAATAATTAGCGAAACATTTACCAGTTCACTAACAAAAAATAGTAATATACCCATTGGAAAGTTGATTAGTTTCTACACAATTTAGTGTGTAATCCTGATCAATAAAATGTTTGTATTTTGAAACTTTGCCAAATTAAACTTAAAGATTTTTTTAAAAAATTTATTTGACCTACCAATTCTCTTATTTGTCAAATTGTGGACCTAAAATAAGCTAGCTTAGCTATGATATAGTTACTATCATAATGAGCATAGAAGTGAAAATGAATTATGGCCATTATTTCCTTCCTATTGAAGTTTGTTCTTGTTTCTTGGCTTGTTCATCAGCAACCTTAAAATGAATTAGGGCAATTATTAGCTATATGTGTTATAAAATTTACAAAAAAGGATAATAGTGTAGACTTTATATTACTTGAGCTTCAGATCGACGATGTTGCCTATCATGTTCTTTCTTTCTATCATCCCTTTTGTTGTGTAGTCACTCATATTTCCTGTGATGCTCTTCAATTTTATATGCATTTGGTCCAACCTGTGTGTACATATCAAATGATTATCATCCACCATCTCTAAATGTTTGTTACTATGCATATAGATTGTTCATTACCTTAACTAAAACAATTCCAAATGCTTTGTTACCTTCTTTAAAACAATTGCAATTTCCTCATCATAATCAAGACTTGATGCCAGATGCAGATCCTTGGCAGCTTCTTCCTAGTTACCAAGCATTGCTCTTGCCATTCCTCATGCTTTATGGCCTTTGGCAGAGTCTAGGATAATCTATACTTGATAATTCCAAACAATAGTCATTTAAATTTTTTTAAAGCAATTAAAACTAGACTAGTACAAAAAGAAATTGAACCATTTATTAAGAATATGGAGTATGTAACCTGGACATACCAAAATAGAAAATGTATCATATTCTAATAAACAAAACTCTACTATTATAAACATTGGATTAGATTTTTTGAAGTAATAAAGGTGAACCAGCTAAATAATGGGCTAATAAAACATGCTTTATTACTAGTGAGAAGCATTAACAACTATATTAATGGTATGTTAGCCTGCACACCCAGATTTTGGGTCAGTTCAACCATTCAGATTCCTTGGATCCTATCAAATGGGTCATACCAGACAACCGTTCTATTCTACAAACCTCAATGGGTGGTCCACATTGACTGTCTAAGCAACTACCTCCTTAGGGAATTGACATAATAGATGCCTATGTACCAACTTTTGGTTCCTTCTACATTAAAGAAACCTATTTTGAAGATATTGGCTAAAACCTTGGTTTGGTTGCCTTCCAGGATTTCTTCCACATCTATGGCATCTTCTACCACTTTGGTGGTGTTGGTTTAAGCAGTCTCGTGCAAAAGAAGTGTAAAAATCACAACACATACATTCGACACTACCCCTAATTTTTGAGGTTGTTACACCAAAGCAACCAAACTGTGTCTTGTATTGCCACCAGACATAACTATGAAAATTAGTTACTCTGTGGAATTTGAAATGCTTTTAGCTTGGCGGATTACATGACCTTTTCGCAAATTGATTACCTTGACAATAAATTAGTTTTTCCAATGTTAATTATGTAAAAGTTATGAATGTTGGTCTATCTCTAATGTCAAATGGACCTTCATTTTGGCCCATATCTTCTTGTTCTTCTACTTCTTGCTCCTGCTCCTGCTCCTACAGATCCCAAGCTATTGGAGGGTGGCCTTGATTCTGGAGATATGACATGATTAGCTGATCCATTCTTTCCCTAAATTCACTTGCCAAAATAGTTGACACACTTCGCCTGCAAAACAAATGATGTCAATCATGGTGCCATGAAGACTTGGTTTGCTATGAATAGCTACAAGGGAGAAACAAAAAAAGTGCAGAATGCAAATGAATTTACTTGGCACAATGTATCATATGCTCTACTATGAAGCAACTACAAGATATTCAAACACATAGCTATTAGCTATTTCTCTAGATATGATCATAAGAAGTTTTCAAGATGTAGAACATTTTTATTATAAACTTGAAGCACTTATAAGGAAAAGGGACGGAAAAAAAAAGATGGTGAAGAATCATTATCAAATTAGGAAGTCATTATTCAAAATTTATGAATCAAAGGGAATCGCAATGTACAAGATATTATACAGGTGAGTTCAAAATCTTTATAAGAGTCTATCAATCATGACCATGATACATCGCAAGGATAATTTCTAACAAATGCTACCCATAGTCAGTTTCAAGCTAGAGAATTTAGGAAAGAATAGGGATTGTTTGAAATTACTCAGTGAACAATCAACGAGAGATCAATGGAAAGAAAAAACATGTTGAAAGATAGATACCCACATTCATCTCCATGTATGCACCCAAATGAACTGGTTAATGGAATTTGGTGAGGTCTTTGCATACAAGGTACATTAAACTAAAAGCTTGAGTCAATTGACTAAGTGTTGATGACTAGGAAATCATAGTTGGAAAGGTTCACCACAATCTATTGCAGGTCAATAAAGAAGATCAATCTTTTTTTATCAAAGGACAAATATGTATGAAAACCTAGAACCATACTTTCTTTTGAGCCTCTATTAAGCATGCATATCAAACATATATTTATGCATACCAAAAATGAACAAGGTATGTTACTACCTATAGTTGACAATAATTTCTGATATGATCCTAATCATTGATAGACATCGCTTGGAAAACCCTGGCCTTTAGAAGGGATCATGTCTCCTCAGACTCAAATTCAATCATGCTCCTTTGTAAGTAATTGTTACCATTGATTAGTTTGGTTTTCTAAATTATAGCCCTTAATGCTCCTTCCCTCACTCGTCTATAATAACTAACTATTGCTGCTATAATAATGATCACTGTCTAGTATGTGTTTGTTTCTATTAATAGTTGTTCTCGGTGCCTTGTTGTTTGGTTGCTCATTCTCAAAAAATCATGAAGTCTTAGATAAGATGACTTTTTATGGTATTAATACTTCCATCATGGTGGGGGCATGATAGAGGTCATGAATTTTGCAGATCATCCTTACATTGTGATTCATATCTCTATTCTATTTTAGCTCTAAAAGAATTGTTGATCAAGTTCTATGTCAGAAGTCACTAATTTCTTCATGGAATACTTAGGAATATACATAGATAAAAAAATTTCTTCTTCATGGGATACTCATATATATGGAATGAGATAAGACACCATTCCTCTCTTCACCATGTTCTACAAACTATTATACTCTCTTTCACTTGCATTGATCTCTTTGTTGTCTAGAAAAATGTTGTGCATAACAGTATCTAGGTATTGAGAATGTAGTTAGGGATGATTTTAATCCTTACCAGTTCCACAATGCATGAAATCTATTGCTAAATATTTTTTATGGGGTGGAATATTGAGGGTATAAAAAGTTTCTATGAGAAGAATGGATGCTTCCCTGACATGCAAAAAACTTTGTAACAATTTAATCAGATACAGAACTTGTCAGCTATCTCAGAATTCATTCGACTGATCTAAATGTAGAACAATTGTGTTCTGAAGTTCATTGAGAATTGACCCACAAAACATTAATGTGACTAATCATTGGATTCAAATGATCATACTACTATATTTTTGAATAGAAAGTAAAATATAAATCCTATTTAGTAATTTGTCTCTTGATATTATTTTTTCAATCTTTTACATTTAAATAATTGGGATAGCAAAAGGCCAATACATTTGCCTTAGTTCAAAGAATCTCACAACATAATTTCCACTTGATTGGTGGAATGTAGTCCTTATGAAATTTAAGGCTCACAATCTTTCTCCAAATGTGATCTCCTCTCGGTTCACTGGAACAATGCAATGCAGCCCTTAGGCTACCCCAGATTGCTCTACTGCCAATGTGTTTGCATAGATTCTTTGAAATCTTTGTAACATTTTTCATTTATGTTATACTCATTTTAACTTTTACACAATGGACTTGTCTTTCTAGTTGTAGGTTGTACAATAAAAGCAAGATAAAGGGCACAAGAGAATGCACTTCAATTCTCTTGTCAGAAATGTATGAAAACAAAGTCAACTATAAGAGTTTACGAGGAAAATTTATAGAAAAGATTTCAAGACACAAGTTGGATGTGAATTCCTCCGGTCTTGTGACTTTATGATTTGTCCATTTTTTAGGTATATTATATTATTAAGTACACCTTCATACCAAAAAAGAAAAAGAAAAGGAGAATTCAAGTTCACTATCTTCCAAGAAAGGAGCTATTTCTTTTACATACCTCTGTTTGAAGGCCAGCCCCACCACCAAAGTCCATCGCTCCACCATTTGAAAGAGGACCTGTTGATGTCATGGGACTCCCATGCTCTAGTCTATCATGGTCTCCATATCCCTTGTTAGTGACCAGGGTATAGAGTTGTACAATCTCTATTGCAAAAAAAAATAGTAGGGTGTAAGATTGATCTTGTTGTAGTGATATGAAAACCAGAATAAAAAAAGGACAATTAAGTTTTTTTTTTTAAATATCTAACAATAACCTTGCAGTTTCAAAATAACATAAACATCACTTTGAAATAACTAATAGGTTTGAAAAAATTAAACTCTAACCTAATTTGGAAACAAAAATAGTAGTAAGAAGATTGATCTTCTTGTAGTGATAACTTCTATAAAAACCAGAACCAAAAAAAGAGAATTGAGTTTTTAAACAAATTAAATCTATCAATAACCTTGCAGTTTCACAATATCAGAAACATCACTCTAAACTAGCTAATAAGTTTAAAAAATTAAACACTAACCTAATTTTATTGCCACTTGATAACACAAACATATCATTAAATGTTAGTACTTCACTATCTTAGTCAAATGTCTCTATATGTGCTCACGTGTATATGATGATCTACTGTCATCTGTATGAAATAGAAACTTTCTTTAGTTGAAATAGAAACACAAGATTTTCCTCAAAGAAGTTTGAATTACATTGCTTGATATTTTTAACAACCTTAACAAATATGCCTTTATTTATCAATTCTTGCATCTCCAATACAAATTTAAATTTATCAGCATAAGTGTAACTCAAAATACCCTAAATAAAAGATCAAAAATAATTGAGGGTAAGTATCTAAGAAATCATGATCTCCTTAAGGGAAAATTAATCTTTTTTTTCTCACATGTACATGATCAAGAGTCTTACTACTGATTCTAGAAAGAAGTTGATTATGATCTCTTTATTTGGTAGAATCCACCATTTAATTCCCTTTTCATTCACTCTCATTATGTCTCCCTTTCCACCTAGGATGATTTTCTAGATGTACTCCTAATTTATCAGTATGACAAGTCTTGTTGGAGCTGCAAGCTTCACTACCATGAACATGTTCGATTGAAGATCTCAATTCAACATCTTAATCATACTTATGTGAGAAATTTAATGGGAGTTCATACATCACCATGTTATTTGAAATGGTTTTAATAACTACCTACTCTTATCCCCTCCTAATGTTAATAGTAGAAAATTCCTTTCAGCATGTATTATCTGGATTGGTATCATTTGTAATTAGCTTCAATGATCTACTTGTGAGAGAGATGTCTAAACCTATCAACAAAAGTAACAGATTATGACAATTTGAAGTAATATCTTGCTGAGGATAAATTATTTATTTAAAAAATTATTGGTGTCTCAAAACTAACAAAAGATACCCTTTGAAAATGCATCTTGAATTTTCCTGAATCCATAAGTGACCTTACATGAGGGAAAAATTATACTAGAATGTACAAGGCGTCTATATACACAATATTCTTGAACCAGGTCATCAAGCATTCACATGTTTAGCTTCATTTGGCTAAGTTCATTCTATGAGAAGAAATACACATAGGAAAATAAATTCATTCAAAAAACCTGTGATAACTTATCATGACAGACAAAATGGAGATGATACCTTCTATTTGGCAAATAAGTAAATATCCCCAAGGAAATACCAAATTGAAACTCATGCTCAGGTTGCATGTGTCAACATTCCCCATCGACCTTAGTTGCAAGGCTAATTAACTTATCAAGATTGTGTATCCCACAAATTAAATTGGTATAAATGTTACAACCTCTCACTGCAACAGAATAAGAGATCAAATTAATTTTTTGCCAACAACTTTCTACTTTTACTCATTTTTGACGATTCAAGGATATCCAAAACACCTACTTTTCTCCCCAATCCACAAAGTTCACCTTGCCTTCTCAATAAAATACATCCCCCTACTTTTACTTATTTGATATTAATCACATCATATTATCCATAGTCTAGCCCTTCCAAGGATACAATCTTGCAACAACTCATTGTTTTGCAGTCTTCCTACCTTCATGTTCTATATAGACTGATACTTCCTTGGCCAGACATTTTTAGCATACTCTTCCTCCTTTGTACCCACTAGATCAAAACACCAAAGCTACAAAAGTCACTACCAGCATGCTCTGTACATTGTAAGAAGAATGTCTTTGTATGCAGCAAATATTTTTTTAATGACCTCCCTCCCTTTTTTATTAGAATGTGTCTAATAATCAAGGTAACTAAGAGATTCATGTTTACTTCTTCATTGTTGTCTAATTGATCTTCTATTTGAATAAGTTAAAATCCTTTAGAGTTTCATTGGATAGCATATATGTTTTAACCTCTTGTGTTCTATAACTTTGAAACAGTTGATGTTAAAAATAGCATTTTCCTACAAAGTTGTACCTAAATAATCTACATTGCAATAGACTCTATTGCCCAAGTAAACAAGGCACTAGTCTTCAAATTCATTGATAGATTGCCATTTGTTTTGTATATCCAAAATCGGTACTGACATTCCAATTTGACTAAGGAATTGAATGAGAGGCAAGAAAGTCAAGAAAAACTTAAAAAGGCCTTAAAAGAGAAATTAGATGAATGTCACTAATTTAACACTCACATCGAACAGATACAACTTGATTTAAATGAAACAAAGCACAATGAGCCAAAACTTGAGAATGTGAATGAAGTCTTAAGGGATGACAGAGCCAAAGCAAAGAAATTCAAGCATGAATTCAAATTGAGCATTGAAAAGCTTTATGAGTAGCTAAAAAGGCAAAAACCAGTTGGAGATAAGCAAGGATTACGTTATGAACAAGGAGAATGTTCTAAGACAACAAATTTTAGAGCATATCAGATTGAGAAACCTAATGAGATGCCTACAAATTAGACCAACAGATAGAAATTCAATGGAAAATGTTTTACATGCAACAAGCTTGATCATAGGGTAGGCTTAATTGTACTCATTTAAGATCATAAGTAGTTAATAAAACTATTATTTGCCAAAAAATTTGAATTGCACATGGTATAAATATGTACAATGAACTAGAAATTTAAAAAATAATTAGCATTCCTATATAGGAAGATGAAAAATTGAATGAATGGTTCGGTGCATGTTTTTTAGCTGATCTAAAATTATGATATCACTTGAAAACTAAAATGGTTGATTTCATCAAGTGAAAAGTATACCTGAACCAAATTTATCAAATAAAATCTTATCTGCTAATAGAAGTGGTTGCAGTATTGTAACAAAATAAATGAGTAGACATAATTTGTTTGCCAGTTTCAAAAAGTTTCTTTGATAAGCCTGATATATTTAATCATTAAATATTAGGTTTGAAAAAGACTGTACTGATCTTTCATTCTATTTTTATTTAGTGGAATGTCTACCCCACACGTATCTTATTTTTGCAGACTGGTACCTACCTCAAATATATCCTAGAATTACTTTTTAAATGAGGTTCCCAATGAAATCTTAGACAAATCTTAAAAAGTTGGACTCACTAAACCGTTTGAGGTAAAATTCTAGGTAAGAAGACACCTTAACAAATAATTAATTTTGGATTCTTTTCTATGAAATTGAGTTAAGCACTGGGCTCCACACTGTAATTCATTCCAAATGGATTTTATTCTGGAAATTCACAAAACCACCCAAGTCCCATCATGATTGATGGCTAATGCATACTGACCTAGCACTTGTGCACAAAGCATCCTCTTTTTCTCAATGCGTGGGATCAAAATTGTGCATTTTTTGGCTGTTATATTTGTAAATTCATCAGATGGAAGGGATGAATTAGGGGTCACATTGAAGGATAAATATAAATTCATCACTGATATTCCCTTCTTTTCCCACTTTTATTCTCTCCATCCACCAATGCTACTAATTTGGCCTGATACTCCACACCATTCACATGTTATTCAACATCATTCCCCTGCCATTGGGTCTTTTACTTTTATGGAAGATTTCATAAGTTTATTTTTTTTCCTAATATGCATCATAAGTTTATGTCATACTTCATTTTTCTTTTCAATATGGAATCATGAGTTTGTGCTGATACTTCTTTGATTAGAATTTAAAACTGAAAGATACTTATTTCACTAAAAAAATTTATGATAAAATCTCAACTTCATTTTTTATATCATATGTGAAAATCAAAACTTGTTGTTTGTCATAATCACTCATCCACATTTCAATATCATATTCATTCGACTCCAAAATTGATTTGATGGTATATAAAAATTGTGAGAGAGCATGAATTTGGACTTGTGTCATGATCAATTTTGGACAAGATTCAAGTGAAAGTGAAGAAAAGCATCAATAGTTACCAACCGAGTTCATGCAAAAGTGACAAAAACCAATATTTATGTGATTTCCAGGAATATTTAGTTTTATAGTTGCTAGAATTATAATCTGGTTACATAAAGATGATTGATTCAAAAGTGGCTTGAACATCAATTATCAATCAAACCTTAGATTCAAGCTAGACTATTCCATTACCCATTGGCCTAATGAACAAGACCTATGATTATGTTTCATGTGGAACTCACTTGGGTTCGAAACCTTGTATGATCCATCTATCAATTACTTGTGTAATGTCAAAAGATTTGAATACAATAGAATCAAACTAAAAAAAAAAAAGTTCTTGTGCAAGCTAAAAAAAAACCTCCAAATAGAGCTCAACAAAAGAGTGTGAAAACAACATTACCATCAAAAACCTGAATCAAATGTTACCAAAGCCTCCATTGTTTAATGATATTCTCCTTGACTAATTGATATGTAGATGCTCATTTTCTTAAGGATGACTTGATTTGACAGCATATACTTTGCTCAAACTTGATGTATTCTTGGAATGGATGAGGGAGTGGCTCAATTTATAGAATTTTGGAATGGATAATGGATAGTAAAGATCTAATGATGAGATCATTGTGAAGGATGGTTGACAGGATCCTCGTAGGATGAAGGTGAAGATGAAAGGTGGAGATTGAAGGTTTTAAATTGTGAATAGCTTGGATGAGCTTACTAATCATAGTAAGTGGTTGAAACCATGAGGGAAATAAGGGATGCGTGCATCTAGATTGGCTATATTCTTGGGCTTGGTGGAGAGAATAATGGGACTATAATAACAAGTGCCTTTAGATATTTTGATTCTTGGAACATTTTAAGGGCCTTTAGGCATATTTAAATACTAATATTATTAACTATTTTAGCCATGTGTGAGGTACAAAAAGAAATTTTTATTTATTTATTGGAAAGAGGGATTACTTAAATAATAGGAACAAAGCAACACTCTGACTATTTTAAGAGGATCGAGGGGATATATGGCACCAGATTGGATAAGCGATTTGCCCATCAATGTGAAAGTGGATGTGTATAGCTATGGCCAAATGTTGTTGGAGCTTGTCAGCGGAAGGAAAAACTTCAATCCAATGGAAATCCCAAGTAAGCAATATTATCTAGACTGGCTATTCAATGAGATGGTGGCCAAAAATTTTGTGGGCATGTCAGATCCAAGGCTGGGTAGTGAGGTCAATCTGGAACAAGTAGAAGTGTTGGTGAGGGTGGCCTTTGTGTGCATTCAAGGGAATAGTTTGTCGAGACCTCCCATGGGAGAAGTGGTGGTAATGATGCAACAAAAATACACAATACTAACTCCCAAATCCCAAAAGATTAATAATAGGTTCTATTCCAAAAAATCTATTGCCACGTGCATAGAGTAAGTTCTTTTCCATGTTCACTTCTAGTCACTGAAAACAAAAAAACAATATATCACAAAAAAACTTACCAGATTCTCTCTAGAAACCGTCAAAGTTTGGTTTGATTCACTTTGAAGACCATCCCTAAATGAAACCAAGCTCTGCAAAAATCATGCAAAAATCTATTCCTTAAGGCCGACACTCAATCAACTAGTCTATCAATATCAATCTCAGATATGGATGCTCGAAGAGAAATCCCTCTCCTCAACCACCAGAGATGTAGGTGTGATTGGAGGTCATGAATGGAAGAGCTTTTGAAGTTGAGCACATCAGGAAGAATGAAAGAAAGACAATATAGAGAGTTTTGAACTACTATTCCACCCCCCCTATATTGATGGAAATGCATGGCCCCCTTTCATATTATTGCCAGGGCAAGCAGGTGTCATTAATCAAGTGGGTGGGAACTACAGAGAAAAATTGAAACAGAACTAGGCTCTCAAAAAACCATGCAAAAATGCAGAGAAAACCATGCGAAAATGCTCCAAAAATGTGAAATGAAACCAAGCATGAAAGACGTAAAAGGGAAAATGTTTTTTAACTTTGCAGATGTATAAGCCCTTTGTTGGTTGAATTTTGACCAACACGGGTCTTATATGTAAAAAAAAGAAATTTTTTCCTTTACATTTTGACCACCCTAAATTTATTTAGTTGATGGTTGAAACTATTGGTTGAAAAATGATGTTAAATGTAGTAGTGAGGCATCATGCACTAGATCAGATTATTGGAGATAAATCAGAAGGTACTATGACAAGAAGTAAGCTAAAAGGTACTTGTTTACTTGCTAATTTTGAACCTAGAAATGTCAAAGATGCATTGGAAAATGAGAGTCAGATTGAGGCTATGAATGAAGAGATAGAGCAAATAGAAAAGAAAAAAACTTGGACTCTTGTACCTAGGCCTAAAGATAAAAATCTGATTGGAAAAAAATGGGTATTTAAGAATAAGTTGAATGAAGATGGTAAGGTATCAAGAAACAAAGTTAGATTGGTATGTAAAGGTTACTCTCAAGAAGAAGAAATTGATTATGGTGAGACTTTTGCTCCTATTGCAAGATTGGAAGGTGTTAGAACCTTACTTGCATATGTAGCACATAAAGGATTTAAGTTATATAAGATGGATGTTAAATCAAAATTTCTCAATGGTATTCTTGATGAAGAAGTCTAAATTGAACAACTTGAAGGTTTTGTTGATCCAAAAAAAGGGGACATGGTTTGAAAATTACACAAAGCATTGTATGGTCTGAAACAAGCTCCTAGAGCATGGTATGAGAGATTACATAACTACCTTGTTTAGATTGGTTTCCAGAGAACTAGGGATAACAATAATTTATACATCAAGGAAGGACCAAATAACAAGATTATTTTGGTAGAAATATTTTTGGATGATACTTTGTTTACAAGGAATGATGATCTACGAAAATAACTTTTTAGAGAAAATAAACAAAGAGTTTGAAATATCTATGTTTGGTGAGATTAAGTTCTTTGTTGGTCTTCAGATTCAGCAGAGCAAGAATGGTATCTACATCACTCAGTCTAAGTATATCAAGGAGATACTCAAGAAGTTTGGTATGGAAGATTCAAAACCAGTTGGAACCCCCATGTGTACTGGATTAAAGCTTACCAAAGATGATGATTCAAAAGAGGTAGATCAGACCTTATACAAATCAATGATTGAAAAATTATAGTATGTAGTTCATATAAGGCTTGATATTGCTCTTGCAATTAGTATAGTGGCAATATTCTTGGCAAAATCCATAGAAAATCATATGATGGCAATCAAAAGAATCTTGAGATACTTGAAAGGCACTAAAGATTATGGCTTGTGGTATACACTTGGAGGAAATCTAGACTTAAAAGTGTTTATTGATGCTAATTGGGCACGAAACATTGATGACAGAAAGGGTATAGGTGCTGGAGCATTCTTTCTTGGAAAAAGATTGGTATCTTGGACAAGCATAAAGAAAAATTGCACATCCCAATCTATAGTAGAAGCAGAATATGTTGCAACAATAGTGAATTTTTCTAACATTGTTTGGTTTAAAAATTTGTTGGAAGGCATGAAGGATGAAACCAAAGAACCAGTTGTTATGTTTTGTGATAATACAAGTTCAATTAACATATCAAAGAATCTAGTGATGCATTCAAAAACCAAGAACATTGCTATAAAATACCACTTTGTCAGAGAACTGGTGCAGGACAAAAAAATTAGATTGGAATATGTCCATACAAAAGAACAGATTGTAGACATATTCACCAATCCATTACCTAAGGATGCATTCTTATATCTAAGAGGTAAGTTAGGGGTCATTCCCCTATTTGAAGTTCACTAAAATAAAGTTTTGGTGATGCATCAATAGGAACCAAGTTGAAGATTTATCAGTTGATGCAACATAGTCAAGGAAATCGTTCAATATGAATTAGTACTCAAGGTAAATTGATACTCATTTGGTATGTGTTGTCTTTGGCATGTTTTTTCAAAGAGGAAGTGTTTACTGTCATATCTTTCTAAAAAAAAATTGAGGGAGAGTTTATGTAATTCCTTCATAGACAAAGATTACTGCATTGGAGAAGTTTGTGGCATAAAATCTTAGAGGGAGAAAATTTTTCTATCAGAAAAAGACTTGTTTTCAAATTTCATTATGCTATGACATGTTGTGTTGCCATCAATGCCAAAGAGGGAGATTGTTGGATACAATCATCTAATTGTGTGTTGTCTTTGATGTGACACAAATATCATATCAGTTGGCAGATAGTGCTTACCAAGCTTAGTTGGTCAGTAAGGAAATTTTTTTTGTCTATTGAGCATATAGAGATTACTCTACAAATACAGTGTCTACCAAGCTCACTTGGGTGTCGAAGGAAATTGTGGCAGAAAGTAGTGTTAACCAAGCTCTCATGGTTAACGAAGGAAAGTTATTCAAAGTTAGTGTTTACTAAGTTCACTCAGTTTCTAAAGGATTTTTGTAGGTTCATAGTGTTAACCAAACTTCTATTGGTCAACATAAGAAATCATTTCAAGATCATTATTTACTGAGCAGGGTCAACCAATGAAGTGTTTTGTTAATTTAAGAAATAAAGTTTAATTGTTTCAAGTATTCATTCTAGCAAACTGAGGTAATATTTATTGGTGATTGCAAGTTGTAATTGAGCTGACTTGATAATCTAAATGATATAAATGAAAGGTCAAGTTGAGATTCTATGAGTATGAGTGAGTATGCAAGTGTATTGATTGTTTGAAGGAAAAAGTGAGTGAATTTGAAGGATGGTCAGATATCCTTGAGGAGAAACAAAGTTATATTTGATCAGGAAGGATCTAGTGTGAAGTAATATAGAGATCTATAATCTGCAAATTTAGTTTCATCTCATTCAAGTCGTTTAATTGTTACTTTCTTACCATTGTAGTAGTGATTACAAAATCTCTTAGCAAAGTTGGTTTAACAGCCAACTGTAAATCCTCTAACAAGGTGATAGTTCCATTGAATTTTTCTAAAGACCTTTTACAAGGCCACTTCTAATAGAGTGATTAAATCCTCTAACAAGGTCACACCTAATAGTGCATTTTCTAACCTTTAACTAGGTTGGCTCCTAATAGGGCTCAGTTCTCAAGAGTGAAAATTAGTAGCTAGTTACTTGGTGGTTTTTCCCATATTGGGTTTCTACGTTAAATTTGGTGTCTCATGTGTTCATGTTATTTCTTTTATGCTTGCATGTTAATCACTGTGAATGTTTAAGATCTGTTAAATTTAACATACACTGCATTTACTAAGTTACAACATTTTAAGTATGTTTACCGAGTGACAACAATAAATAGTTTTATAGGACATCTAAGAGATCTTTAGATTTGTTTTTGTGGTAATTGATTCACCCCCCCTCTTAGTTACTCCTTCTATATTTCCAACAGGAATAACTAAGAGGGGAGGGGTGAATTAGTCACCACTAAAACAATTCTAGATCCCTTAGATGTCAATACAAACTTTTTATTAACTCAAATCCTTGTACAACTCAGTTAGAACTAGATATTCACAATAACTCAGTTAAAAAAGTAATCTTGAGATATTAATGTGTAATAACCTTTAGTAACTTAGTTGTAGAAATATGAGGTTGTAATAAAATAACATGAACACAAGAGACATCAAGATTTAACATGAAAATTGAATTAAGGAAAAATACCAATTAAACTAGTAACAACTTTTCACTCTTCTAAAGTGAGCCATATTAGGAGCCAACCTTGTTAAAGGTTACAAAACACACTATTAGGTGTATACCTGTTAAAGGATTTGAATCATCCTATTAGGAGTGGCCTTGTTAGAGGTCCTAATACACTTCAATCTATAAATACCACCTCTTTAGAGGGTTTACAAAATGACTATTAAATCAACTTTGTTAAGAGATTTCTTCACTACTACAACTGTTAGAGAGTAACAATGATTGACCTGATTGATGAAGCAACTAATTTGCAGATTTAGATAATTTTTTTGGTTTATCCTTTGGATCCTCCTTGATTAGAATGTTCTTTGCATCTTCTTGGATATCAATCCTTCTTTATTCACATCTTATCTTCTTCTACATCTTCTCTATTTCAATCCACAACTTGACCTTTCATATATATGAAACTCAATGTCAAGTTTTCTTGAATATCCTTACAAATAAAAATTTAACATCCACTAAGTTGGCTAAAATAAGCCAAAATAATAATAAAAACTATTTTACTATTAATCAACTAACACTAACACTAGGTCACTCGGTTACCACCAAGTTCCTTGGTAACCAACTTGACTTGGTTTACACTGAACTCCTTTGGTAACAGACCTGACTCAATTTACAAAGGATTTCCTTGGTGACAAACCTAGCTTGGTTTTACTTGATCACTAAATTTTTCTTCCCCTAGACTTCTACTCAATTGACAGTGGAGTCTTTTGAGCTCGGTTACAACATGACATTTCTATGACATCAATGCCAATCTTACAATTAAATAATTGATTTCAACAATCTCCCTCTTTGGTATTGATGGAAACACATGTCATAAATAAAGAAACCTTTAAGAAAATAGAATGATTTAAAATATTTCCTTAGTTTCATTTTGATTCTTCATCCATGAGAACTCCCTCTAAGATTCTCCCTTTGATCAAGTTCTCCCTCTTGTTGTTATACAAATTTCTTCATCTGATTCATGAAATCAATCAAACTCTGCCAACTCTACCTCAATTATTTTGATATAATATATTAAATATCTCCCTCTTTGACATCAAATGCCAAATACTTTATATAATTAGTTTTCCAATGTACATGATGTACTAATTCATATGGAATGAGCCCTAAACATCTTTGCATCAACTTGATAGATCTTCATTGTAGTTTGGTTGATGCATCACTAATTTGTACTCTAATGAACATCAAATAGGGAATGACCCCTACTTACCTCTTAGATACAAAAATACATCCTTAGGTAATGGCTTGATAAATATGTTAACAACCTACTTCTTTGTGTTAACATATTCCAATCCTATTTCTTTATCTTGAACTTATTCTATTAGAAAATGAGACTTGTACAATGTGCTTTGTCTTTGTGTGTATCACTAGGTTCTTGGATATATTTATTGCACTTGTATTATTAGAGTAGATGACCATGTATCCTTCATTTCTTCCTTTATTCCTAACAATTGTTGCTTGATCCATACTATGTTGGAATAATTAACTATTGTAGGAACATATTCTACCTCTTCTATAGACTGTGAGATGCAATTTTTCTCTTGTTTGTTCAAGAGACTAGCCTCATTCCTCCACTAGTTCTCTTCCTACCATCAATGCTTACAACCCAATCTACATCAATAAAGGATTTCAACTCAAAGTTGTTGAAATATGATTTAAAAGATCCTTGATAAGAGAGATTGTTAAGAGGGAGATTGTTGAAGAAGACTATGTGTTTCAATCATTATTTTCTCACCGATGTCAAACCTACTATTTTTTAAGAAGAAAACTGCTTATAAGATTCAAGTACTATCACTTAGTTGATTGATGAAAAGGATGTGATCAATAAGAGGTAACAATAGCATCTAGAGGAAAGGTTGAGATATGATTATGTAATGAAGTACAATGATAAGTTAAGATAGCGATGACATGATGTATTGATAATCTACTTAAGGTTGCAAAATATTGGCTACACTTAGAAAATTTAGAAGAACAAGTCAAACAAAGTTTGTCTACCAAGCTTGATTGAGTGGATAGTAGGTGCCAAACAAAGTTAGTGCAAGCCAAGAAAAAAGTTAGTTGGAGCCAAGTAAAAGCACAATCTAGTGGATGCCAAGAAAAATAGTCGATGCTGAGTAAATTTTAGTTGATGTTTCAAGTCAATAAACTTTAGTTGATGCCAAGCAATGCACTATGTGCCAAGTATCAAAAGATTGATAATGTTGAGCTGCTACATTATGTTAAAAATCAAACATTCATCGAATCTAAGCTGACAAGTTTATTTTCTTGAAACTTGTGAACAAGAAGAAAGGTAAGGATTATGAGTTGGTGGCACAAAATTTGATATAAACCATTTTTAGGAAAATTTTAATGGATTCTTGGAGAAGTTTCTAAAAAAGACAAGATATGGGGTAGATATATTGTATCCTACCTAATCCATCCAAAACCCTAATTTGGACAATGAAAAATGAGTAGAAAAATATCCTAATTTTCTATTTATAGGAATGTCTAGTCATGAAGCAAATGTTGTTGGTGTCATGTGCAAGAACCTAAGGAGGAGAAGGAATTAAGGGTTTTTGCTTTATTAAGTGACCCAAGAGAAGAGCTTGTAATGACATGTTAAGCAAGAAGACTTAAGGAGATGAATGCTTGAAGGGTGAACAAGCTGTCAGAGCTAAAAATTATGAAGGCCAAGTATAATTAAGGACTAAATAAAGATTTGTAATTTGCAAGAGAAGTTGTAAGTTGTATTAGATCAAAGCTCTACTATTACTCTCTAACAATTATATTAGGTAAACCCTGGATTAAGGTTGACCTAACAGTCAGTTGAAAATCCTTTAACTAGGTGGCATTCCAAGTGAATGGCCTAAAATTCTCTAACAAGGCTCACTTTTAATAGGGTGATTGAAATCCCTTAACAGGGTCATATTTAAAAGTGTGTGTTGTAACCTTTAATAGGGTTGGCCTTTGATAGGGCATCACTTTAGAAGAGTGAAAAGGAGTAAAATGTTACTAGTGGTTTTTCCAAAATTGAGTTTCCATGTAAATCATTGTGTCAAGTGTGCTAATGAATGTGTTGTGTTTCATGTTTTACATTTCAGCAAGTTGATTTGGTAGTAACATACAAGTTTTAGTAATTACATAATGGATGCATCCATGATTATGAATGTTTTATGGGTTTACTAAGTTGAAAAAAAATTTATTTATACATCTTGACCTTGGATAATTGATTCAACACCCCCCCCTCTTAGTTATTCTAGAAGTATTCCAACAATTGTTATAAGAGCTATCTACTGAAGAGGACTAATTTTAAGGTACTAGAAGCACAAAAATAAAGATGGCAAAAGGAGAAGTATTTAAGCTCAATAGAGATAACATTCTTGCATGACAAATTTTGATGAAGCTACATCTTGGAGGACTTAGAGATCATGCACAATCTACCATCATAGTGGAACATGTTGATCTAGTTGAAGCCCTAACTGTTGAAGATATGAAGAAGAAGAAAGGACAAAATCAGGTGATGTTGGAGATTTCCTCTACCCTAAGCTATGCCGAATTTGATGATATCAAAGGCTATTGCACTGCAAAGAAAAAGTGGGATGCCCTACACACCATCTATGGAGGAGACAAAAATGTTCAAAGAGCCAAATCTGAGAGCCTTAGAGGTAAGTTTGATGACATGAGAATGGAAGAAGGTGAAAATATTTGTCAATATGTTGCTAGGATAAAAGAAGTTGTTAGTGCAATAAGAAGAGATATTGGTCATATAGATGATGATACTATGTTAAGTAAAGTCTTGAGAATATTATGGGTATGTGCAGGATCATGGTGTACCAAACTATGGCCTTAAGTGGCAGTGAAAAATTAGCAAATCAGGGTTATGTCAACTTGACGTAATTTTAAAGTGGTTATGGACTTTATATCAAAAAGTTGTAAGAAAATAATATATAGAAAATTGAATGTAGTTTCTAAACAACTAGGCCTTATCTGTAGAAAAAAAAATTGATTAGTTAAAAGTTTGGATTTTAATGCAGTACTACGAAAATTTTAGAGCAAAAATAAAAAGTAGGTGTATGTCTGACCACCTTAATCAAAATAAAATGATAATTATTTTTTAATATAACTATAAATATAAAAAGTAGACTCATGCTCGGATGTGATGCAAGTTTGTGGGTATTTTTATTCCAAATAAATAATTAAATATGAATTTTCTACAAAAACTTTTTTGGAAAACAAAAAATCATGTGTCTGACCACCTTAACTAATAGAAAATTTTAACAAATTTTATTTTTATTTTATTTTTCTTACATTAGGTGAAGCATAGAATGTGACACAACTTTAAGAATTAAAAAATGTTATACCATTTGAAAGTTATAGCTATTTTTCAATCAGTATGACAATCAACACATTACAATAATCTTCATTGAAAATTAATTAATAAATACTTATCGAACTCAAAATTTGACTACAATTATATCGATGGAATCTCGAGAGTGATACTAAAAAATTCTTTTTGTTTTATTCAATTTTGATCAAAATAACATTGTCAGATTGCTACTCGAAGTTTGAGTGTCACTAAAACCTTTCTCAAACATGTTTTTTGGGTTGACCAAATAGGCTTGGTAAATACCAGGCCTAATTGGATATCCAATTTAAAATTAGATATCTGATTTGAAATCAAATATTCGATCAGCCACAACAATTTCACAATCCTATTTGGAGGGAAATTTCAAAAGGGGGATTATTTTCAATTTTAAATTTGGAGGGAGACAAATTTAAGTAGAAATAAATTTAAGAGGGAAACTTTAGACAGTTTTAGAGGAAACTTTATTTCAGGAAAGTGTGGACATTAATATTATTATTATAATATATTATTACATTATAGTAATATGTATGATTATTATTATTAAATATATATAGTAGTATTATATGACTAAATTATTATATATAATAATATATATGGTTATTACTAAATTATTTAATCTATAATCTAGAAACATATATGATTATTATTGTTATATAATCTAATAATAAATTATTATTATATTAAAATATACAATATTATATAATTATTAAATATAATATTATCACTTCGACCCAAATGAATGATTCTAATATGTCCCTAGGGGTCCTAAGACCCTTAGGGACATATGTTGTCATGGAATATGTTGAAGGGCATCATAGGTCACCCTGTGACCCCCTTCGACCCATATGAACGATTCTAATCTTTTCCTAGGGGTCCCAAGACCCCTAGGGACATATGTCATCATGGAATCTGTCGAAGGGGGTCACTGGTCACCCTATGACCCCTACAACCCATATGACCAATTCCAATATGTCCCTATGAGTCCTAAGACCCCTACGAACATATGTCATCATGGAATGTGTTGAAGGGGGTCATAGGTCACCATATGACCCCCTTCGACCCATATGAATGATTATAATATGTCCCTAGGGGTCCCAAGACCCTTAGGGACATATATCATCATGGAATCTATCGAAGGAGGTCACCGATCACCCTATGACCCCATTCAACTCATATGAATGATTCTAATATGTCCCTAGGGGTCCTAGGACCACTAGGGACATATGTCATCATGAAATTTGTTGAAGGGGGTCATAGGTCACCCTATGACCCCCTTCAACCCATATGAATGATTCTAATATGTCCCTAGGGGTACTAGGACCCCTAGGGACATATGTCATCATGTAATGGGTCAAAAGGGGTCATAGGTCACCCTATTACCCCCTTCGACCCATGTGAATGATTCTAATATGTCTCTAGGGGTCCTAGGACCCCTAGGGACATATATCATTATGTAATGGGTCGAAGACGGTCATAGGTCACCCTATGATCCCTTTTGACCCATATGAATGATTCTAATATGTCCCTAGGGACATATGTCATCATGGAATGGGTCAAAAGGGGTCTAGGCCACCTTATGACCCCCTTAGACACATAAGAATAATTCTAATATGTCCCTAGGGGTCCTAGGACCTCTAGGGACATATGTCATCATGTAATGGGTTGAAGGAGGTCATAGGCCCATATGAAAGATTCTAATATGTCCCTAGGGGTCCTAAGACACCTAGGGACATGTATCATCATGCAATGGGCTAAAGTGGGTCATAGGGTAACCTATGACCACCTTCAACTGATATAAACGATTCTAATATGTTCCTAAGACCCCTAGGACCCCTAGGATCCCTAGGGACATATGTCATCATGGAATGTGTCGAAGGGGGTCATAGGTCACCATATGACCCCCTTCGACACATCAAAATGATTCTAATATGTCCCTAGCGATCCTAAGACCCCTAAGGACATATGTTATCATGGAATGTGTCAAAGGGACCTATGACCCTCTTGAACCCATAAGAACAATTCTAATATGTTCCTAAGGGTCCTAGGACACTTAGGGACATATGTCATCATGGAATGCATTGAAGGAAGTCATAGGTCACCCTATGACACCCTTCGACCCATAGGAATGATTCCAATATGTCCCTCATGGTCCTAGGAACCCTAGGGACATATGTCATCATGGAATGTGTCGAATGAGGTCATAAATTACCCTATGACCCCTTTCAACCCATTAGAATGATTCTAATATGTCCCTAGGGGTCCTAGGACCCCTAAGGACATATGTCATCACAAAATGGGTCAAACGGGGTCATAGGGTGACCTATGACCCCCTTCAACCAATATGAACGATTCTAATATGTCCTTAGGAGTCTTAGGACCCCTAGAGACATATGTTATCATGGAATGGGTCGAAGGGTTTGACCCATATGAATGATTCTAATATGTCCCTAGGGTTCCTAGGACTCCTAAGGACATATGTCATCATGGAATCTATCGAAGGGGGTCATAGGTCAACCTATGATGCCCTTCAACCCATATGAAGGATTCCAATATGTCCCTAGGGGTCCTAGGACCCATAGGAACACAAGTAATCATCGAATATTTTGAAGCATGTCATAGGTCACCCTGTGACTCCCTTCCACCAATAAGAATGATTCTAATATGTCCCTAGGGGTCACAGGACCCCTAGGGACATATGTTGTCATAGAATGTGTCGAAGGGGGTCATAGGTCACCCTATGACTCCCTTCGACCCATAACAACAATTCTAATATGTCATTAGGGGTCGTAGAACCCCTAGGGACATAGGTCATCATGGAATGTGTTGAAGGGGGTCATAGGTTAGCTTACAACCCCCTTTGACCCATAAGAATGATTATAATATGTCCTTAGGAGTCCTAGAACCCCTAGGGACATATGTCATCATGTAATGGGTCGAAGGGGGTCATAGGTCACCCTTTGACCTCCTTCGACTCATATGAATGATTCTAATATGTCCTTAGGAGTTTGACGACCCCTAGGGACATATGTCATCTTAGAATGAGTTGAAGGGGATCATAGGTCACCCTATGACCCCCTTCGACCCATATGAATGATTTTAATATGTCTCCAAGTATCTCAGGACCCCTAGGGATATATGTCATTATGTAATGGGTTCAAGGAGGTCATAGTTAACCTTATGACCCCCTTTGACCCATATGAATGATTCAAATATGTCCCTAAGGGTCCTAGGACCCCTAGGGACATATTTCATCATGGAAAATGTGACATATGACCCAGTTTGACCTATAAGAATGATTATAATATGTCCGTAGGGGTCCTACGACCCATAGGCACATATGTCATCATGTAATGGGGTGAAGGGGGTCATAAGTCACCATGTGACCCCCTTCGACCCATATGAACGATTCTAATATGTCCTTAGAGGTCCTAGAACCCCTAGGGATATATTTCATCATGTAATGGGTCAAAGGAGGTCATAGGTCACCCTATGAGCCCCTTTGACCCATAAGACTGATTCTAATCTACTTTACAGATCTTAAGACCCTTAGGGATATATGTTATCATGTAATGGGTCGAACAGGGTCATAGGTCGCCCAATGAACCCCTTGAACCCATATGAACAATTCTAATATGTCCCTAGGGGCCCTAGGACCCCTAGGGACATATGTCATCATGGAATGGGTTAAAAGGGGTCATAGGTCACCATATGACCCCCTTCGACCCATATGAATGATACTAATATGTCCCATATGTCATCATGGAATATGTTGAATAGGGTCATAGATCACCTGATGACCCCTTTCAACCCATAAGAATGATTCTAATATGTGCCTAGGGGTCCAAGGATCGGTAGGGACATATGTTGTCATGGAATGTGTAGAAGGGGTTCATAGGTCACCCTATAACCCCCTGCGACCCATAAGAATGATTATAATATGTTCCTAGGAGTCTTAGGACACCTAGGGACATATGTCATCATGAAATGTGTTGAAGGTGGTCATATGTTACCCTATGACCACCTTCAATGCATAAGAATGATTCTAATATGTCCCTAGGAGTTCTAGGACCCCTTAAGACATATGTCATCATGCAATGGGTCAAAGGGGATCATAGGGTGCTTCGATCTATATGAACAATTCTAATATGTTCCTATAGGTCCTAGGATCCCTAGGGACATATGTCCTCATGGAATATATCGAAAGGGGTCATAGGGTGACCTATGACCCTATTCGACCCATATGAACGATTCCAATATGTCCTTAAGGGTCCTAGGACCCCTAGGGACATAGCTCTTTATGAAATGTTTCGAAGGTTCAACCCATAAAAATGATACTAATATGTCCCTATGGGTCCTAGGACCCCTATGGACATATTTCATTATGGAATGTGTCAAAGGGGGTCAACCCATAAAAATGATTCTAATATGTCCCTAGGCGTCCTAGGACCCTAAGGTACATATGTCATCATGTAATGGGTCGAAGGTGGTCATAGGTCACCCTATGACCCCTTTTGACTCATATGAATGATTCTAATATGTCCCTAGGTAATCGAGGACTCTTAGGGACATATGTCATCATGGAATGGGTCGAAGGGGGTCATAAGTCACCCTATGACCCCCTTCGACCCGTATGAATGATTCTAATATGTCCCTAGGGGTCCTGGACATATCTCATCATGAAATCTGTCGAAGGGGGTCATAGGTCACCCTATGACCCCCTTCGACCCATATGAATGATTCTAATATGTCCATAGGGGTTCTAGGACCCCTAGGGACATATGTCATCATGGAATGTGTTGAAGGGTGTCATAGGTCACCTTGTGATCCCATTCAATCTATAAGAATGATTCTAATATTTTCCTAGGGTTCCTATTACCTCTACGGAGATATGTCATCATGGAATGTGTTGAAGGGTGTCATAGGTCACCCTATGACCCTCTTCGACCCATAATAATGATTCTAATATGTCGCTAGGGGTCCTAGGACCCCCTTTGACCCATAAGAACAATTTTAATATGTCCCTAGGGGTCTTAGGGCCCCTAAGTACATATGTCATCATGTAATGGGTCGAAAGGGGTCATAGGTCACCCTATGACCCACTTCGACCCATATGAATGATTCTAATATCTCCCTAGGGTTCTTATGACTGACATATATTATCATGGAATGGGTCGAAGGGGACCTGTGACTGCCTTTGACCCATAAGAATGATTCTAATATGTCCCTAGGTTTCCTAGGACCCCTAGGGACATATGTTGTCATGTAATTGGTCAAAGAGGGTCATAGGTCACCCTATAACCCCCTTCGACCAATATGAACTATTCTAATATGTCCCTAGGGGTCCTCCTAGGGATATATGTCATCATGACCTATGACCCCTTTCGACCCATAAGAACAAAGATAATATATTCTTAGGGGTCGTAGGACCCCTAGGGACATATTTTATCATGGAATGGTTTGATGGGGGTCATAGGTCACCCTATTACCCCCTTCGAATGATAAGAATGATTATAATATGTATGTAGAGGTTCTAGGACCCCTAGGGACATATGTCATCATGGAATGGGTTGAAGGAGGTCATAGGCCACCTTATGACCCCCTTCGACCCATATGAATCATTATAATATGTCCCTAAGAGTCCTAGGACCCCTAGTGACATATGTCATCATGAAATTTTTCTACGGGGTTCATTGGTCATGCTATGACCCCCTTCAACCCATAAGAACAATTATAATATGTCCCTAAGGGTCCTAGGACCCCTAGTGACATATGTCATCATGGAATGGGTTGGAGGGGTTCATAGGTCACCCTGTAACCCCCTTCGACTCATATGAATGATTCTGATATTTTTCTATCATCAGGTAATTAGTCGAAGGGGGTCATAGGTCACCCTATGACCTCCTTCAACCCATATGAAAAATTCTAATATGTCCCTAGGGGTCCTAGGACCCCTAGGGACATATAAGAATGATTCTAATATGACCCTAGGGGTCCTATGACCCCTAGGGACATATGTCATCATGTAATGGGTTGAAGGGACATATATATTAAGGTCACCTTATGACGATTAATATATATCTTATTATATATTAATAACGTAGGTTATAATAATAATATATATTAATAACATATATATATATATATATATATATATATATATATATATATATATAATATTATGTTATTATATTTAATAAAAATATAGTAATAATAATAATATATATTATATTCATAGATTATAATAATAATAACATAATATATTATTATATATTAATAGATTATATGTTATATCTTTACATTATATTATTATTATTATTATTATTATTTTATATATATATATATAATACATCTTTACATAGTAATATAACTCAAATAATTCATAACTAACAAACTAAAATTATATCATAACCCACATATTTGTTTTGCCCTCCAATTTCTTTTGGAGGAATATCAGATATCCTTTGTGAAATCAAATATTCGATATGAAGTCGGATATCCGATTTAAAATTGATATTTTATATAAATGGCATCATTTTCTTAGATATTCCCTATCCCTACAAACCTGACAACATTAGCTTTTGACTATCTTTTTCACTGGTTTTACGAAAAGTCATATTTTGGGGCCCAGCAGATCGAAAAAAGTTTTAAAATATAACCCTAGGTGTTTGATATTGTCATCTGAAAGGGGAGCAGTAGTCATCGAAAGGCTAAATGCAAAAGGAAGGTATCTAATGAAGACATTGCGGCATATAGGGAAAGGGACAAAATGAAACATCAAAGAAAAAGACAAGGTATGTTAAATGTTAGTCAAGTTGACAATGAATTAGTTGAAGGTGAAATCATAGAGTCAGATAATGAATATGTGTAGTTGGGGAATGAAAATGTACCTATTGAAAATGATAATGCCAAAATTGAAAATTTAGAGAATGAAAATTTTGAGGACAAAATGCTACCAGGTCATAATGTAAATTGCATAATTGACCATGCCAAACATGATAATGCATAGGAACCTAATGCACAATAACCTTACACATATCCTAATTATAATCGACATGAAGGTTCTAGAACACCAAAATGGATAATTGAAATCGATGAAATGATTATTAGTAGTTTGGAAGGGAAAATGTTAGAAAGGAACATTCGATTATGGGCTTCAAAACTATATAAGATGTTTTCCAGCAACAAGATAGTGGTGGAGCAATGTCATCTTTTCATGCTCTTATTAAACATGCAAAAGATGAGACCTATGCTTTCCAAATTGAAGATTCGTGTCAATAAAAAGTTGGAAAGAAATGCCATTATTGTGAACAATCTTTTTAGTGCTCTTAATAGCATTAAAAAAAATAGCAGGGAGAAGGATAACAGAGCTGCTTGAAGGGTTATTACAACCTCTTTGGTAAGTTATCATTTGAGAAAGGGTAGATATATGAGACAAACTTGTATTGATTTGAATCTAAATTGTACTACTTTGAGAAGAGCACTTAGTTGACAAGAGAAAATTGATGATCCTCTTCAAAATGAAACATGGGCATTTGGTGGGAGACTTCCATGTTTTGATAAGAAGCTATCCGATCATGTGAAGGAAGTAATTACATAATTTTGGCACTCTAGCTCACGAGTATCACCCAATGCTAAAAATGTGTTAAAGTTGAAAATTGGTATCAGAGACCGCATGCCACATCCTAAACACTATTTGGAGGTAAGTCAAACTATGTTGTTCAAACAATTTAGAGAGAGTCATCCAAGTCTTCATATATTAGAATGGGCTTTTGAATTTTTGAAGCCATTTTATTGTGTGCCACTCAAAATTTGAAATACATGTTGTTGCAAATATCATGTTGAGTTTTCTATGCACCATGAACTATTATGCTCCATCTATTCTACTTTGCATAGTAAATAAATCTTAGAGGATTGTGGTGCTAGTGGGCTTCCAAAATCATTAAGAGACTTGCTAGATTAACTTTTATGTCGTAGAGTTGATGGTTGTTTCTTTTATAAAAATGCTTGCTTAAATGAGAAGTGTTCAGAATGTGGTAGCTTATTCAAGTTTGACACATGTTTCCATGAGGGGTACGAACAAGATCTTGGAAAGAAAATAGTGAAAAAAAAAAGTATATGAAATGGTGAAATACACATTGAAGAGTGGGGGTGAGAGTTCTAGATGTGAATTGGTTGGAAAAGATATTAGTGTGGCTAGTTTTATTTCAAATTTCAAGGCAAATCTTTTCTACAAGTATGCAAGACATAGTCACAAGTCTTAGTGGTTGGATCAAAAATTTAGAATGTGTAAGGAGACTTTTCCCATTGACACTATTATATCAGTTGTTGATTTTGCTGAGAATTACACATTGCAACCTCAAAATGAGGCACACTCTCAGTATTACAACTCCATTTAGATTGCTATTTTCATTCACATAACATGTAGACATGCCCCTGATAGTGTGGAAGATAATAAGAAGATTATTAGAGACTATCATTTTTGTATGAGTGATGATAGATCTCACTCTTACGAGTTTGTCCAACATTGTTTTGAGAATTATTTTGATTTCTCACATGAGCATGCAATTGCTATGGATAGACATATCATTTGGTCAAATAACTATATAGGTCAATTCAAGAATTCTTGCATATTTTATTGGTTGTGTAGGATGCACATAGAGAGGGGGGTGCCTCATATTTAGAGTTTTTTTAGTCTAGCCATGGAAAAGGGGAACATGATGGAGCAAGGGCATGTGTGAAAAGAGATCTAGTTAAGGAGCAACTGAATATTTCAACAGCAGAGCTTCTTAATGCTCGTAGCATTATTGATTGGTGTAGTTTAGCATTATCACAGGGGGGGACTCTTGATTCAGTGGTACGTAGGTTCTTTTGGTTGGTT
The DNA here is from genome assembly GCA_028749045.1 of Cupressus sempervirens. Classification (NCBI taxonomy): domain Eukaryota; kingdom Viridiplantae; phylum Streptophyta; class Pinopsida; order Cupressales; family Cupressaceae; genus Cupressus; species Cupressus sempervirens. The sequence goes on along the minus strand of CM053786.1, from coordinate 301,364,549 downwards.
GAGGAAGGGTCAATAGCTGATAGATTAGATTGTGCTATAGTAAGAGACTCATCAAAAATGCATTCCTTCTAGAGCTCTTATTCTAGTACATGGACCATTTGGACATGATAGCTAGCTTGCTTTTGTCTTAGTTGTTTTTAGTGTGATTGGGATCACTATAAGTCGAGTGAATGGGTGGACACATGGGCTCCACATTATCTTACTCCATTGTCTACCATACCCTCTATCAAAAATGATGACATGGAAAGTTCACTTGAGCATAACCATCTATCAGATCTACTTTAGCTAGGACATATCTTTGCATTGGTTGCACCACAGGGGAATGCTGAGAAATTTGATTACTGGTTAGCACATTGTGTAAGAGGTAATAAAAAACTTGGACAACTGATCACAGATGATGATGGATTCACATATCCTACTAGTTTAGTGATTTTTGTTGGAACATGATTGTGGACATACATGCTTAGAAGGAATGGAATTCCTACATTCGAAGACTATTAGAAGCACAAAATAATTCTCGTATATTTGCATCTTATTATAGGAACAAATGTAAAGTTGTTGAAGCATCAAGGAAAACCAAAAGTAAATGAACTTTTAACTATTACTAATTCTGATCGTGAAGCTCTATTGGAGACCCTAAAATAGAGAGAGGACCCTACTGGAACACTCGATTAGGTAGATTTACTTCTTATGTTATTTTCTTCATAATGATTCAATGAACTGATAATTATCTTGTTCAATACAATAAGTTACTAATTTTTATATGATATTGGAATGTAGGTACATCATGAAGAGTGTGTGTGGGGGGGGTGGGGGGGGGGGGGGGGAGAGAATTCCAAAGATTTATGATGTATTATGATATAAAATGTGAACTTTTTTTGTATATAATTTTTGTAATAATGAAAAAGACAGGTTAAATTAGTTGCACATTCTAATCTGTATTTGGGTAGATTTTTGTAATAATCCATAAAAGTGCAGAAAAATGAAATTCTACAATATTAAAGCATGCTAGTCCCTTTGCATACAACCTTTAGCATCTCTAGAAGAGCAAGTGATTTTCGTGTGGATTCAATATCACCCAAACATGTTGACCCCTTAGGCACACCAATTTGAGTTTGTAGGAAAATTGATTGGTTATTCAAAAATTCTCATGCTAAGAAAGCTTGTTAATCAATCACATACCAACCACATATCATCCAAAAAGAAAATCAAGTAACACATACATGACGTATGCACAATCACTAACCATTCCATGCACTTTTTTATCACATCAATACATGGAACACTAGTGCAGAGCACCTAATATTTTTTCTTTTCTTGATGTAATAAGGTCTAGGGATAGATCTAATGATCTCCCTATGACCATCCACATTTGTAATGGACACAAGACCCCATGATGCAACTATAAGCCTTGGGCATCATTTGGTCCAATAAAGTGGATTTTTTTTTAATTCCATGTTTTTTAGATAAGTCTAGATGTTTAGAACAATATTAGGGTCCTTAGGAGTTTGTTTAGATTTTTCATGTGTAGTATGGAAGCCAATGGTTGAAGAGTGAACTTTTTCCATTGATAAGTTGGCACAAAAAGCATCCATCATCTGTGACCACCCCATACCAAGGAGTCTCCAAGGTTCTCTAAGTGCATTTTGAGGTCGATCTTTCGAGGGTCATAACTTAGAGCTCATGGGGGCTATTGATGAAATGTTAAATTCTATAGGATGGTGATGTTAATACCTAAAATAACATATCTCATTTTTGAGAGATCACATTCCATTTGGATTCAGCACAACAATCTCGCTTGATGCCAAAACTCACAGTGTGCCTCAATTCATAGGTACACCAGAGCGTAACTCTGAAACTACTGATCTTGGCATTGAATCATCAGTGCCATTAGGTCTAGGTGAGCGGTTGAACCCTAGTGACACCCTTATTTCAGCCACAGAGATCATCCATCATCCATGACCACCCCGTATCGAGGAGTCTCTAAGGTGCTCTAATTGCATTTTGAGGTCAATCTTTCGAGGGTCATAACTCAGAGCTCATGAGGGCTATTGATGAAATATAAAATTCTATAGGATGGTGATGCTGATACCTAAAACATCCAATCTCATTTTCAAGAGATCATATTCCATTTGGATTCGACACATCGATCTCGCTCGATGCCAAAACTTGTAGTGTGCCTTAGTTCATAGGTGCACTAGAGTGTAACTCTGAAAATCCTAATCTTGGCATCAAATCATCAGTGCCATTAGCTCTATGTGGGTGGGATAACCCTAGTGACACCCTTGTTTCAGCTATAGAGAGAATCCATCATCTGCAGCCACCCCATATCGAGGAGTCTCCAAGGTGCTCTACGTGCATTTCAAGATCGATCTTTCGAGGGTCATAACTCAGAGCTCATGAGGGATATCGATGAAATGTTGAATTCTATAGGAGGGTGATGCTGATACCTAAAATAACCTATCTCATTTTTTAGAGATCACATTCTTTTTGGATTTAGCATAGTGATCTCGCTCGATGGAAAAACTCGCAGTGTGCCTCAGTTCATAGGTGCACCAAAACGTAACTCTAAAACCACTGATCTTGGCATCAAATCGTCAATGCCATTAACTCTAGTTAGGTGGGTGAACCCTAGTGAAATGCTTATTTTGGCCATGGATAACATCCATCATCCATGGCCACCCTGTACCGAGGAGTCTTCAAGGTGCTCTAAGTGTGTTTTGAGGTCGATCTTCCAAGGGTCATAACTTGGAGCTCATGATGGCTATCGATGAAATGTTTAATTCTATAGGATAGTGATGCTAATACATAAAATAACCTATCTCATTTTTGAGAGATCATATTTCGTTTGGATTCGGCACAATGATCTCGCTTGATGCCAAAACTCGTAGTGTGCCATAGTTCATAGGTGTACCATAGTGTAACTCCAAAACTACTGATCTTGGCATCAAATAATTAGTGACATTAGCTCTAGGTGGGTGAGAGAACCCTAGTGACACCCTTTTTTTGGCTATGAAGATCATCCATCATCCGCAGCCACCTTGTACTGAGGAGTCTCCAAGGTGCTCTAAGTGTGTTTTGAGGTCAATATTTTGAGGGCCATAACTCGGAGCTCATGAGGGCTATCAATGAAATGTTATAGGATAGTGATTCTAATACCTAAAACAACCTATCTCATTTTTTAGAGATCACATTATATTTGGATTCGGCGTAGTGATCTCGCTCGATGCGAAAACTCGCAGTGTGCCTCAATTCATAGGTGCACCAGAGTGTAACTCTAAAATTGCTAATCTTGGCATCAAATCATCAGTTCCATTAGCTCTGGGTGGGCGGGTGAATCCTAGTGACACCCTTGTTTCAGCCATAGAGATCATCCATCATCTATGGCCACCCCATATCAAGGAGTCTCTAAGGTGCTCTAAGTGCATTTCGAGGTTGATCTTCCAAGGGTCATAACTCAGAGCTCATGAGGGCTATTGATGAAATGTCAAATTTTACAAAACGGTGATGCTAATACCTAAAACAAACTATCTCATTTTCAAGAGATCACATTCTATTTGGATTTGACATAGCAATCTCGCTCAATGCCAAAACTTGCAGTGTGCCTCAGTTCATAGGTGCACTAGAGTGTAACTCTGAAATTGTCGATCTTGGAATTGAATCATTAGTGCCATTAGCTTTGGGTGGGTAGGAGAACCCTAGAGACACCCTTTTTTTGGCCATGGAGAGAATCATCATCCATGACCACCCCATACTAAGGAGTTTTTAAGGTGCTCTAAGTGCATTTTGAGGTCAATCTTCTGAGGGTCATAACTCAGAGCTCATGAGGGCTATTGATGAAACATTGAATTCTACAGAATGGTGATGTTGATACCTAAAATAACCTATCTCATTTTTGAGAGATCACATTTTTTTTGAATTTAGCATAGCGATCTTGCTTAATGCCAAAACTTGTAGTGTACTTTAGTTTATAGGTGCACCAAAGCATAACTCTAAAACTACTGATCTTGGCATTGAATTATTAGTTCCATTAGCTTTGGGTGGATGGGTGAACCTTAGTGACACCCTTGTTTTTTCCATGGAGAGCATCCATCATCAGCAGCCACCCCATATCGAGGAGTCTCCAAGGTGCTCTACATGTGTTTTGAGGTCGATCTTTCGAGGGTCATAACTTAGAGATCATGAGAGATATCAATGAAACATAAAACTCTATAATATGATGATGGTGATACCTAAAATAAACTATCTCATTTTCAAGAGATCCCATTCCATTTGGATTCGGCACAGTGATCTTGCTCAATGCCAAAACTTGCAGTGTGCCTTAGTACATAGGTGCACTAGAGCGTAACTCTGAAACCATTAATCTTGGCATCAAATCATCAGTGTAATTAGCTCTAAGTGGGTGGGAGAACCCTAGTGACACCCTTTTTTTGTCCATGGAGAGCATCCTTCATCCATGGCCAACTCGTATCAAGGAGTCTCCAAGGTGCTCTAAGTGCATTTTGAGGTTGATCTTTCAAGGGTCATAACTCGGAGCTCATGAGGGCTATCGATGAAATGTCAAATTCTATAGGACGGTGATGTTAAGGCCTAAAACAACTCAGAGCTCATGAGGGCTATCAATGAAATATCCAATTAAGTCTCTTAAGTTGAGATATTTTGAGGTTATGTTGAAATTGAAAAGTTGTAGTATGAGGATAGTAACAAAGTGAAGTGCTAGTTATCAAATATTATGAATATAGGAATAACTTCATGGTTTGGAATAGAATCCATGGTTGAGGACTGGAGTCCTTAACTATGTTGAGATTAGATTTGAAGCCAAGAGTTAGTTTCAAGGTTGAAGGTAGAGTTTAAAATTAGATTTGGGGTTATTTGAACCTTGTGTAGGAGGTTAACAAGTGTGTTTATGTCATGATAGCACTTCAAATTAAACATTGCATCCAAATTTGATAATAAAGGTTGTTAAAATTTTATTCAAAAATTATTGCATTTGAATTGAATATAACAAAAATAATAAAAAATAATGATATTCCATAAACATGAACAATACACATGATCCACGATAAATTGAACAATACTAGATAATAAATTAATATGTATATCATTGTGCACATAATTAAAATATATATATATATCAAAATACATATATCCATAGAATTTTTTTTACACAAATATATATCAAAGATCATGTATCCATAGACAAAGTACTAAAATATATATCAAAATACATAGATCCATATACAAAATGTGGTTGATCATGCCATTAGAATGTGTATAATATCAATGTTTTTGTATACAATGTGGCATATGACATCTCAAAATGTCTCATGATATATCCTATGAAAACTATACTATCCTATGGTGTTGGTGGATGATCAAAATGTAGCCTCTTTTCTGCACTAGGTGGATCAGATGCCTCCTACATAAACAAAAAAGGAAAACCCAAAGTTAGATTACTAAATTTATATGATTATTTGTATCTAAAATTGAATTACTCAAATGCATAATGATCTTTTTTGTAATGAAGATTTATACTATCAAAATTTCATAATAAATACCTCTCTCATTGACCTCTTGTGCTAGTCAAGAGTACTCTCATATGCCATTGGCAATGCTTGTACCTCATTGATTATTGGTTATGTATGTTCAAATACATTTGTCAGATGAATCTACAACTTAAACTATAACATTATAATTTATAGCATGCTAAATTTATAACATATTTAATCATGAATTCAAAATACAACTTACTATTGTAGGCTCCTCCTTAGGATAGAGTGGCCGCATCATCAAATCTACATAAATCTCCCATCGGACCTCATATGTACTAGGAGTCTCCTATGAGATACAAAATAATAGTTTTTAATATCACCGAAATCAGTTTTGAATTTATTTATGAAGATAAGGAAAATAAAAAATAAATGATACTTATACATACAATGGGGCTCTCAGTGCAAATGGAAATGCCTGATCATCTATGCCAAGAAATTTTTACAGGCACCTATAATAAAGAATGTAATTAAATTTCATTACCACAAACATTTTACAAGAATGCAATTAATTTTTGTTACAACAAACATTTTACAAGAATGCATCGATATTTAATCAAATAGAAATCACCTAATTACCTTTTCTTTGTCAATATGTGTTGGCTCATCCCACACACTTTGTCCCCTTGGGACAAGTGGCACCTGCAAGATAAAAGAAAGATTAGCAACCATATGTGCTACAATATCAAATAGAGAAAACAATGCAAACACAACATAATGTACCGTAGATGTCTTAAGGCTAAATGAAATGGCTGAGAGCATGGCATCATCAATATGTCTGAGCTCCTCCTCAGTCATCTACTAAACATGAATGAAGATCACATACATGTATAAGTCAGTATGGCTTAAAAATTAAAATTACTCTATTATAAAAATTAAAGTTAAATCACACATGTCATAACAAAAAAATGTATACATGTATTGACACTGAAGGAGTCCATGCCTCTACATTCCCCTCCTCTCTTGCATTAGGGTCTATAGCCTCTGCATGTCTGTCTGGTGCATCCTCATCTAATACAAAATGATACTTAGGAAGATCACCTATGGAATCTAGGAAAATATTCTTTCACATAATGCAAGTGTGAGAAACACAAATGTGTGATGAGCTAGCCAATAATGAACTAACACCAGCATCATCAACACGAGGAGGTAGGACTAACCTAGCCTGAGATATCATTAGGCTACTCAGCCTATGAATGGCTTTGATGGTATGAGAGCTAGTCTCTACCATAATATCTGGATGTTGCACTTGAGGAAGGGGGGAGATATCAATGGGGGAGACAAAAGTGCTAGCTTTCTTCCACTGAGAAGAGGGTCTATCCTAAGGAGCTCCTAGTCCTACACCCATGTTAGGCATCATGCTCCAATAGTTCACTTTAAGTTTCAACATAAATTCTGAATATAATTTTATAAGAAAATAAAATGGCACATCTAAATTGCTATGTGGAGGGATATCAAAGACCATCCACCAATGATCCCAAAAGTTTGCACATATGGCATCATTTGTGCAATATTTAATCGATAGTTTTGATTCTTTTGGGTTAATTGGTATACCCATTTTCGGGTTCACAAAAAGGCTAGTCAAATCCTCTTTAGTTATATTGAGGGCCACAACCTCATCATAGTCCAAACCATCATCAAACATCTTGTGCATTTCATCACGCCAATGAAGAGTGGCATTTTTTTGGTTCATAAGGATTTCAATGTTATCCACTATGGTGTTTAATGTGGATAACATAGGAGCCAATGTGGGTACATTATTATATGTTCTTTGCAAACCCCTCAATTCAATAAGATTTTCATTTATCAAATCTTTGATTCAAGGAGGGTTTTGAGGGGGTAGAGGATCATCTAGTGGATAGTTTTATGCGGGCACTAGATCATTTGGTTGGGGGTTACGAGGAATATTATTGCCTACCTTAGTGTCATCATTTTGATCAACCATTCCTATTGAATTGCAAAACATAATATATATTAAAAAAAACTTTAATTTTAACAAAAAAATTTCAAGAAAACCCTAGATTCAACAAAAACAAACAAAATCATGATAAAATTTATTGAATTTATGTTAAAAATGATTAAATTTTTTAAAAAAAAAAACCTTATACCTGATATCTGATATCTGATTATGGCTCCAAATACTAGCATCCAAATACGCAAAATAAGGGTCCCCAAGTCTTTTTTTTTTAATATTGGGACACAGGTATCAGATATCTGATATCTATGGTGGTTAACACAATGCACATATTATATATTATATTATAATAATATAATATTATAATGCATATTATTAGTATAGTATATTATTATAATATAATATTATTATTATATTATATTATTATAATGCATTATATTATATTATTATAGTTTATAATATATTATACTATTATAATATAATAATATTAATATTATTTTATAGTATAATAATTATAATTATTATATGATTATAATGTCATGTATCTGATATCCGAGACGAGATTGGATATCTAATAATATCAGATATCCGATAAGGCTTGGCCTTACTTTCCAGGTTTGGTGCTTGGATAGGTGAAAAAAAGTCAGAGCGGATTTTGAAGTGCTTTTAGACGTCTTTAAACTCTATTTTTTTTCACATCGCCACTTTTTGGAACACCATGATCCTGCACATACCCTTATTGCCTATTTATGCTATTAGAATTTCTGCAATTCAAGAGTTGAGATGTATTCCAGGAAATGATCTAACCATTGAAGGTTTGGTAGGTAGGCTCACTACTTTTGAACTATCTAAATTTGATAAGTACAAATATGAGTGCCTTGAATTTGCATTCAAAGCCAAGTTCTTATTGATGGAATTTGATGAGGTGAAACAAAAGAAGAAGAAAAGAAAGATAAAATATGTATCTAATTATAGTGATACATATGTTGAAAAATTGGAAGCACTACTTGCAAGAAGATTTCACAGAGGTAAAGGCAAGTTCAAAGGTAAGTTACTCATCATTTGTTTCAATTGCAATAAGGTTGGTCATATTGTTGCAAGATGTACATAGAAGAAGAACTATAGAGATGGAAACAAGTAAAAAAATAAAAGAGAAGATGATATCAGAGATTACAAAGACAAAGGAAAGAAGTCATGCTACATTGTTAAAGAGGAAACTAGAGATGATTCTGATGAACATGATGATGAAGTGGTGTGTGTTACAATGAAGGATGAGTTTGATGAAGATGAGACAATTTCACTTGTGACTTGTGTGAACAAAAATGATAAATAGATCATTGACAGTGGATGCTCAAATCACATGACTCGAGACGGAAGTAAGTTCATTACCTCAACTTGCTATGATGGAAATAGTGTAAGATTTTGTAATGATGCACCATGTTTGATAAAAGAAAAAGGTTCTATTAAACTCATAGACAAGATCTCATGTGATAGTTCTTACTATGTTGAAGGACTAAATTATAACTTGTTAAGTGAGTCACAATTGAATAATCTAGGATGCAAAGTTGAATTTGGAAATAAAACTGCTAAGATATATTATACAAATAGGAAACTAATTGGAAAAGGTGATAAAACTAGAAGTAATCTATTCTATTTTGATATAGAGGATGCTACTTGTTTTGTTGCAAAATTTGATGATATATGGCTTTGGCACAAGAGATTATGTCATGTTAATTTTAATAACTTGATTAGTATCAATAACATGAAGAAAGTTAGAGGTTTTCCTAAGTTGAAGAAACCTAATAATGTAGTGTGGAAACAATGTTAGCTAGGTAAAATGACAAAGTCAAGCTTTAAGAGTAAAGCTTATACCTCTAAAGAAATACTAGAGATTGTTCATACTAACTTGTGTGGACCAATAGAAGTGGAAATCTATAGATTAGATAAATATATAATGCTATTTGTTGATTATTATTCTAGGATGATGATAGTTATATTTTTGAAACAAAAATCTAATGCTTTTCAAATGTTTAAGTGGTACTTGGCAAGTGTTGAGAAAGAAATAGGTAAAACTTTGAAATGCTTGAGATCAAATAGATGAGGTGAATTCACATCAAATGAATTTGAGATGTTCTATAATGATAGAGGAATCAAAACACACAAAATTTCCCCTAGGACTCCTCCATAAATGGGATTGTTTAAAGGAGAAATGGGTCTATAATGGACTATGCTTGAACACTTATAATGGAGAAGAATGTTGATCTAAAATACTAGAGAGAAGCTATAAGTACTATTGTATATACCTTGAACTATGTGCAAAGCAAGAAAGGTACTAATTCAACAACTTTTGAACTATGGTATGGATATTCACCCAATGTAAAATACTTTAAGGTATTTGGAAGTAAGTGTTACATTCTAAAAGATGTCAGGAATGGAAAGCTTGATGCAAAAAAGTGAAGAAAGTATATTCCTTGGATACTCCACAAGAAGTAAAGCTTATAAGTGTTTAAACACTAACAATAACAAAATTGTGGAAAGTGAAAATGTAAATTTTGATGAAATTACATAAGTAAATGAGGCTAAGCCTATGAAAGAACTAGAAGAATACAAATAATTTGTATACTTTTGTGAATGAATGCCTACTACATAAGATGCTAAAAATAGAGTTACAAATCAACAACAAGTATCAGTAATTGCCAAATCACATCTTGTAAATGTCAAGTTGCATTCAGGAATTGACTCGCATTCAGATGTTGAGTTACAAAATGAAGAAGATGCACATTCTAATTCTAAGATCAATCTACATGAAAGAGATGTTGAGATACCTAGCAGGGACATACATAGTGATTCTAAAGCTGAAAGACAATGAAAAAATATCCTCCTCCTGCTAATCATATCAAATCCTGCTAATCAAATCATTGGAGATAAAAATGATAGGCCAATGATAAGAAATAGATTGAGAAGTGAATTATGTTTGCTAAGCATGAAGGAACCTAAAATAGTGAAAGATGCTTTAGAAGATTTGGATCAGTACAAAGCCATGGAAGAAGAGATTGAATAGATAGAGAAGAATAAGACATAGAGTCTAGTTCCTAGACCATAAGATAAGAATGTGATTGGCACCAAATGGGCATTTAGAAAGAAGCTATATGAGAATGGTGAAGTCACAAGAAACAAAGAAAAATTAGTTTGCAAGGGATATGCACAAGAAGAAGGAATTGACTATGGGGAGAAATTTGCTCCTATTGCTAGAATGGAAGGAGTAAGAACTCTACTTTTTTATACTACATACAAAGGTTTCAAAGTTTATTGGATGGATGTTAAATTTGCATTTCTAAATGGCATACTAGAAGAGGAAGTTTACATAGAATACCAAGAAGGATTTTTTGATGATAAGAATAAGAACATGGTATGTAGACTGCACAAATCTCTATATGTATTAAAGAAAGCACCAAGAGCATGGCATGAGAGACTTCATACTTATCTTGTGAGGATTAGATTTGAAAGGAAAGGAAAAGATATTTTATTATCTAAAATATTTGTTGATGATATCATATTTGGAGGACAAGATGCTTTATGTAAGGATTTTTCAAATCAAATGAAGCAAGAATTTGAAATGTCTATGTTTGGAGAAGTCAATTTTTTTGTGGGATTGCAAGTGTACCAGATGAAGTATGGCATATATATCACTCAGCCAAAATATGTCAAAGAAAAATTGAAGACTTTTAGATTAGAGGATTCCAAACTAGTAAGCACACCTATGGTGATAGGACATAAGTTGTCAAAGAATGATGACTCTGTTGAGGTGAATCAAACATTATATAGGTCTATGATTGGAAAATTGCAATATGTATTATAGAGAAAACCTGATATTGCATTATCTGTAGTGATAGTTGAAAGATTCTCTACTAATCCCAAGGAGAATCACTTAATGGATATGAAGAGAATAATGAGATATTTGAAAGGAACAAAAGAGTTTGGTCTATACTACAAGAAGAATGAAAAGTTTGAATTGAGAGACTACATTGATGTTGTTTGAGATGGAAACATTGATGACAAAAAGAGCACCAATAGAGGAGCATTTTTCTTAGGCAAAAGACTAGTTACATGGACAAGAAAAAAACAAAATATGTTATTGTTGTTGTAAACTACACAAACATTGTATGGATCAAATAAATACTCAAAGGAACGATGGAAGAAATCATAGAACTAGTGATACTTCATTGTGATAATACAAGTGGTATCAATATATCAAAGAATTGAGTGATGCATACAAATACTAAGCACATTGCAATCAATTATCATTATGTGAGAGTTAGTTCAAGATAAAAAGGTGAAGATGGAATATGTTGACTCAAAGGAACTAATTGCTAATATCTTCACAAAACCATTACTTAAGGATGCTCATGAGTATCTAAGAGGTAAACTAGGGGTGATACCCCTATCAAAGGCTATTTAAGAAACAAAAGAAGTGCCTTGCATCAAACAAGCTAATGTCCATATAATACACATTGATGTAGAGGATCTTACTTTAGGAGCTGCCTAAAGTAATCACAAAGTTGAAAACTTCAAATCAGTCACAAGCAAGGTGATAGAGGGAGAATCTAAAGAAATTGAAAAAGCTTATATTTGCATAGTTTAAGATGACAAATTTTTGGTATATGTCTTTGGCATTTTTGTAAAAGAGGGAGAGACTTACTAATCAAGAGCTATCAAAACAAAGAGGGAGAAATTTCAATAACTGATCACTATCAAAAGGAGAGATTTTCTGATTAGAAAGAGAGAAAGTACATCAAAGAAAGAAAGTGTAAACATAGAGGGAGATATTCCTTAGAAACTACAAGAGGTTTTTGTCAAAGAAGCTAAACAAAATAGATATTAGTGGGAGAAATCCTCATCTACCTCTTAAGAGGGAGATACAAGAAAGAACTCAGAGGGAGTTATAAGAAAGAGTTTTGTAACCTAATCAAAAGATGGAAGTTGATGATAAAGGGAGAAATTTCAATACACATTTTCTTTTTGGTATTGCTTTACTATTTTAACCAAACAAATTGAACAAGATGTTCATCATTTGATTGACATGGTTGATCAGTTTGGTTTGCCATCAATTCGAAAGAGGGAGATTGTTGAAATCTAATTGAAAAGATCATTGATAAGAGAGATTGTTAAGAGGGAGATTATTGAAGAAGACTATGTGTTTCAATCATTATCTTGCCATTAATATCAAATCTGCTATCTACTAGTAAGACAACTACTTATAAGATTCAAGTACTATCACTTAGTTGATTGATGAAGAGGATTTGATCAATAAGATGTAATAATAGCACCTAGAGAAAAGGTTGAGATATGATTATGTAATGAAGTACAAGGATCAGTTAAGATAGTTATGACATGATGTATTGATGACCTACTTAAGGTTAGAAAATGCTAGCTATAGTTAGAAAGTTTAGAAGAACAAGTTAAACAAAGTTTGTTTGGCAAGCTTGACCAAGTGGATAGTAGGTGCTGAGCAAAGTTAGTGCAAGCTGAGTAGAAAGTCTGTTGGAGCCAAGTAAAAGAAAAATCTGGTGGATGCCGAGAAAAATAGTTGATGCTGAGTAAAGTTTAATTGATATCAAGCATCAATAAACTTTAATTAATGCTAAGTGATTTTACAATTAATGCCAATCAATGCAGTATGTGTTGAGCATTAGAAGATTAATAATGTTGAGTTGTTGCATTATGTGAAAAATTGAAGATTCATCAAATCTAAGATGACAAGTTTGTTTTCTTGAAACTTGTGAACCAAGAGGAAGATAAGGTTGATGAGCTAGTGGCACAAAATTTGATGTAAACAATTTTAAAGAAAATTCTAATGGATTCTAGGTTAAGTTTCTAGAAAGGACAAGATATGGGGTAGATACATTGTATCCTACCTAATCAATCCAAAACCCTAATTTGGAAAATGAAAAATAAGTAGGAAAATATCCTAATTTCCTATTTATAGGAATGTCTAGTCATGAAGAAAAATTTGTTAGTGTCATGTGCTAGAACCTAAGGAGGAGAAGGAATTAAGGGTTTTTTCTTCATCAAGTGACCCAACAGAAGACTCTGTAATGGCATGTTAAGCAAGAAAGATTGAAGAGATGAATCCTTGTAGGGTGAACAAACTATCAAAGATACAAAGTATGAAGGACAAGTAGAACTAAGGAGTAAATAGAGACCTGTAATCTACAATAGAAGTTGTAAGTTGTATCAGATCAAAGCTCTACTATTATTCTCTAACAATTGTATTAGTCTAGGGTAAATCATTTGGATTAAGGTTGACCTAATAGTCATTCAAAAATTCTTTAACTAGGTGGCATTCCAAGTGAATGGCCTAAAGTCCTCTAACAAGGCTTACTTTTAACATGCTGATTGAAATCCCTTAACAGGGTCACATTTAATAGTGTGTATTGTAACTTTTAAAAAGGTTGGCCTTTCATAGGGAATCCCTTTAGAAGAGTGAAAAGGAGTAGCATGTTACTACTGGTGTTTCCCAAATTGGATTTTCACGTAAATAATTGTGGCAAGTGTGTTGATGAATGTGTTGTTTTTCATGTTTTACATTTTAGCAAGTTGATTTGACAATAATATACAAGTTTTAGTAATTACATAATGGATGCATGCATGTGTATGAATATTTTATGGGTTCACTAAGTTATGAAATGTTTTATTTATACATCTAGACCTTGGATAACTAATTCACATCTCCCCTCTCTCAATTATTCTAAAAGTATTCCAACAAAAGTTTCCTCCTTTCTTGTATCATAGACCATAGTCTTGTGTGCCTTTCATATATCTCATGATTCTCTTGACTTCTATCATATAATTTTCTCTCAAATTTGTAGAGAATGGTGCAACTATATCAATTGGTAATGCTATATTAGGTCTTGTATGAACAACATACTAAAGTTTCCCTATCATAGATCTATAGTTAGTCTAATTTACCTATTTTGAATCATCATTATTGGATAACTTATGTCTTGTAGACATAGGTGAAGGTCTTCAATATCTCCTTGATATATTTTTACTAAGTAAGGTAGATGCCACCCTTCATTTGATGAACTTGTAAACCAACAAAGAATTTTATCTCTCCAAACATTGACATTTCAATTTTTTCCTCATTTCTTCAATGAATGATTTGCATAAGTCATCAGCTCCTATGAATAATATATCATCCACAAATATTTCCACTAACAATATATTATTCTGAGGTCCTTCTTTAATGTATAGAATACTATTATCATGATTTTTTGGAAGCCAATCTTTATTAGATATCCATGTAACCTCTCATACCATGCTCTCAGAGCTTGTTTTAAACAATGCAGAGCTTTTTGTAATTTTTAGACCATGTCTCTTTTGTTTGGATCAATGAAACCTTTAGGCTAATCAATGTAAACTTCTTCCTCTAGAATTCTATTCAAGAAAGCTGATTTTACATCCATTTTATACACTTTGAATTCTTTAAATGTAGCATATGCAAGCAATGTTCTGACTCCTTCAAGTCTATCAATAGGAGAAAAAATTTCTCCATAGTCTATTCTGCATATCCTTTACACACTAGCCTTTCCTTATTCTTTAACACTTCCCTATTTTCATTCAATTTATTTCTAAAAATCCACTTTTTACCACTTACATTTTTTTCTTGGTTCTACGAACAAGAGCCCAAGTATTGTTCCTTTCAATCTATTCAATCTCTTCATTCATTACCTATATCCAACTTTCATTATTCAATGCATCTTTAATAGTTCTAGGTTCAAATCCATTAAGCAAACATGTACCTTTTAGTTTATTCCTTGTCATTACACCACCTGTCTATTGGAATTACAATAGGAAATATAAAATTCCGAGAGGGGTGTGAATTAGTAGTTTAAACATTGACCAATAAAACTTTCACCACACATCCATCTCATGCATTCAGTAGATAAACTAAAATAACATGTAAAGCACATACATCTAAAACATATAAGCAAGTAAAAATTTAGACACATATAATACTAGATATGATTACCCAGTCCAAATGAGAAGGTAAAACTACGATGTGGATGACACCCACAAACCTTCACTACTATAGTAATAAAGTGAATCCAATGAAGGTTACAATGTTTTGATCACGAGACATAATATACCCTATGAAAGGTCTTCCTTGTTAAAGGCTTACTTAAACTATTAGATCTCAACATATTAAAGGATTTCAACACCTTGTTAGAAGTGTAAATTTTTAAAGGACTTTAACTCATAATTAAGTAAGCACCTTGTTAGAGGATTTCAATACAACCTATTAGAACTACTCTATTAAGAGATTTTGACTAAAATCACTTGGTAGAATTTCTCAACATTGATCCCGTTGTTAGCACTTGATTTCTCGATAATAGATCACCTCTAAATTGATGTATTCTTGATCCTTCTTAATCAGATGTCTCTTTTCTATACTCTCTTCTCTTCCTCTATTCTCCTTTGATTGATTCTACAATGTAATCTCATATCATAACTCCTTAGTCACCATGAATGCTCTATTTTCACATGCAAACTTCTCTATGTTCTCCATCATTCACCTTCTTTTCACTCTATAGAATTTAAGGTTTGTCCTCCTTAAGAAGACTTAGGTGACTTAGGGTTAGGTATGAATCAATGGTTGTGATTCATCCATTTTGCCACTTAATCCTTGCCTTTTTCTAACTAGCTACATGTATTTGAATTGGAAATCCAACATAAGATTTGTCCTTATTTCCAAAATATCGTAATTCATGTTTAAGTTAGCTCAAAAATGGTTTACATAGTTGTTTGTGCCATTACAAACAATTATGTCAAAATTATGTTACTTGGCATATGAAATCTCTAATGCTTGACATATACTAATCTTTATACTATGACTTGATATCTATATCACTTAACATGCACTACTTTCTCAGCTCTTGAATCACTTGGCATAAATTGTCTACTCAACACTTGAGTGACTCAGTACATGAGTGTCTTGGCACTCACTGTGGACTTGACATGCTTTATAATATACATGTTGTGCTTAGCATGTACTACTTGTTTTGCATGAACTAAGTAAATAAATTAACTATGCAAACACTCATTAGTCAAAACCAATATGAGATCAACAATCTCTCCCTTTGACATGAGTGTCAAAAACACTTGGTCATGCAATAATATCCTTATCCTTATGAGCATAACATATCTATAACTTGACTTATATAAAAAACTTCAAAATTTTGTAACAACTTAAATACCTCAAAATTTGATAACCCCCCTGGAGTTGATAGTCTATTATATAACCAAAATTGTGTACTCCTACTGAGTAAATGTGTCTCATCTATTTTTTTCTTGTTCTCCCTTAGTTTAATCTATCTTTTCTCTATCCTTTTTTTGAATTCTTACTTTTCCCTCTTTATGACTTCCCCTTTCTCATACTCTCCCCAAAAATATGTCTCCCCCTTTTTGACACTTATTTTGATGTGCTATACACTTACAATGTATTTTCCCAAAAATGATTAATGAACATCTATGATTATCTTTAGAGTGGCATCCCAATTTTCACATGCTACATCCAAAGATTTGATTTGGATAGCTAGCTCAATATCAAGGTGGACTAGGTTTTCTAATGTTGAAGGATTTGGGCCTTTCTTCATAAGAGTTTCAGCATAACCTAGTTTCTTGTGCAAAATTTTCATATGGGGGGTAAATTTTTTTTGGATGCTAATTAGTTTGACCCTTATATTGGCCTCATCTACTGACAATGTAGCTAAATGACTCTGGGTTTGTAGCAAAGCTCTAAAGTGCTTTTTACTTTGAGCTGGATTCATAGGTAGTTTGGCACCTAATGTACTAATTTGACTTTCCAAGGTCAAAATGTGACTTCTAGTCTCTTGCATGAAGAGTGTTGGATTGCACAATTTAGTGTACAATGAAAAAATATTTTGAAGTACCTTCTTCACATCCTCAACCTTAGTTACCAATACAACTTGTGTTAGTTCTATGTCACCTGATATATTTTCATTTAATTTTCTTTGAAACTTCTTTTCTGAACATTCTAACAATATTGCATTTGTGTCTAGGTCTGCATCACTAACATTTTCCACTATGTTTGTTAGTTGTATAATGAGTGGCTTGGTCTCATATGGAGTTTTTAGACTAAATGCATTTAGAAAGATGTCTTTAATGTCTAGCAATGCTTGCTTCTACCTATGCTCCCTTCTAAGTATTTCATGATGCTTCTTTCTTGCTAAGGCTTCTTGGAGTATGCCCATCTACTCTATTGTTAGTGTAGCATAATCATACTTTGGAAAAATGATCTCTTCATCAAGGCTTACATTTCCATATTGTATGAATTC
>CM053786.1:298619227-298816727 GCA_028749045.1 Cupressus sempervirens | reverse complement strand
TGTAAGGTTATCATAAAGTACTTCACCTTGGAAGGAAGTATGTTCATTTTTTTGCTATTATCAAGTCACTTTATTTAATCATCTTCATCATAAGGACTTAATCTATATCCCTTTCTATTTTCTTAACTCCTTGGAAAGCACTATGTTTGATTATGTTGAAGCAAAAGTCAAAGGGAAGAAACTAGTTATCCTTCATCAAGGCCTAATGTTCTGTTTGTATGAATTTAGTCATTCTTTGTCCCTCCCCTCCCCCCACCTATGAATGCTTCTCATCACCCACTAGAAACCCAACATTTCTCCCTAGGCTTTTGGCCCTTCCCAGGATAAAACAATTAACTCTTTATCTATCCCCAATGTAATCCTTATTTTGTCTACAAATTCTCACTCTGGAGACCCTAGGAGCTAAAAAATGCAAAGAGGTAATGGAATCCCTTGACACTTTCCATGGTAAAAAACTCAGAAAAAGTATTCATAACATTGAATATAGTGATGAGGATACCATTCAATTCAAAACCAACCACTCTAGTAGGTTGGCCAAGGAAATGGGAAAGAAATCCATTAAAGACCTTGCTAGTAAAGCAAAATCGTCAATTGACATAGAAGGGAAAAAAATTAGAGAGTGCGTCAAAAGATTAATGACCCTTCTCCTCCTTCTCCCCACCCCTACAAAATAATTTCAACCATATCGTTCCTACAAGGGTGATTTTGAGTAGACCAAATATAAATGCCCTCAAACAACTAACTAATAGAAAATAGAAAAGGAAAAGAAAACACTTGGGAACAAAAGGAACTTAGCCCATATTCTTAAAAGATCGATAGCCTACATTATTATTAAAAGGAACTAACTCTCAATTAAATTAACCTTATTGTTCATCTCCAACACCTTAGCCTCTAATATGTAAAAGGAGACCATATTAGTCAAAGACCTTATACAAGAGCTCTCCTTATGATGTAGTAGGTCTTGTTGCCAATCTTAAGCACTATATAGGTTCAATTAGGGATTTCCTTAAACCTTCCCAAGGTTATGTATTCTAGGGCCTTCCAAAGACTCCTAGATGTGGATTCATTCCCTCCAAGGGCTAGGGACTATCCAACTTAATCCCAAGCTCCAAAATACACTAGGATTCTCCAAGAAACCCTTATCACTTTATCTACATGATCATTTTTTGCCAAGTTTTTGAACACCTTTATTATTCCCTTATCAACTCATTGTCTCATCCCCAACAATTTTTTTTTGGTTATTTCCCAAAACTAGATATTTCATTGATAAACTAGTTCAATTAGGCCTAATTCAATTAGCCCTCTAATGCTAGTTTTTCCATTCACATTCAAATTTGGTCATAAAAAGGTTTTAACTTCTTCTTAGTTTTAGATACCCATTTGGATGGGTCACAAAATATCAAAAATCTAGACGTGGGTTTTGCCTCTAGATACTAAAATTCTAAAACTCTCCTTAAAACTAGAGTTTCCTTCTAGTTTATGGCTTGTCCACAAAGTTCTATAATAAGATCTTTGTTTGAAAGTTCCAAACCAGTTTCAAAACTTCAAAGACCATATATCCTTCTCATTTAACAAGTATGGTCTTGTATCCACACACACAATGCACTCAGGCTACTCCAAAACCTTAATTTGATGGTTCAACACTCCAAGTTATCAGCCATAAATTATTTACAGAATTCCTAATCAATGGAACTATAGTTTGGGCATTAAAAATATTTTTTATTATACACATCCTTAACATTCCACAAAGCCATGGTGACTTTCAATCAGTGGAATGTTAGGACAAACCTATTTACACTTAAAACCCTAGTTGCTAGGAATCTACAAAATCAATAAAAATATTTACAAAGCTAATCTAACACAATGTGAATGGGCTCAAAACCTATTAGATAAGCATCCACCACATGTTTAATCAAGATTATTCAATTTTTAACTACTACAAACATGAAATCTATCAAAATTTCAGAATCAAGATATTGTTCAACAATGATAAATTACCCAAACTATCATCAATTGATTGAACCCATTTCCAAGTTGGTTATATATAGGTTTTATATGAATCTTAGATTAGTTAGTGCACCCCCTAACTGATTGTGAATCATTTTTTGGCAATTCGACAACTTTTCACCAAATACTAGAAAAGTTGCAAAGTTGCAATTTTGCAACTTTTGAGCAAATTTTGCTCTACAATCCTCAAATCTCTTCCCCGTGATTCCAAATCAAATAGGGAAATGTATTTTTACCCAAAAGTGATATTTGCAAGTCTTAGTCAATATTTGACCTAGCGTTGACTAGTGTTGACCAATCAAAGCAACTTTGCTTAGAAAGCAAATATGACCTATATAGTGACCAACTAGTGTTCCCGACCTTGTCTTATTGTTCTTTAGGCTCAACATGACTAGGTTTTTTTCCTTAAGGTTTTATTACATTCACTCAAAATTCTAAACCTTTTTCTACCCCCTAGAAGAAAAATAGACTAGGTGTTCATGCACCATACTCCTAGGGTAGAAAAGAACTCATGTCCCATGGCTTATTAATTTAGAGATTATTTTACCATTCTTGATGATGTTGTGTTTAGACATCTAAGTGGCTTCAACTTTGGGTAATCCAACCCATTCAACCTAGTATTCATTGTAGCCACTCATCCTTATTTGTTTCACAACCTTAGTATCCAACATGCTCTCTAATTACATTGGTTGAGGTGGAGAAAGGTTTGTAACCTAGTCATCTTCTTGAGATGATTGAACCTATGTAGAATCAACATCCTTACCTTGACCTTTGTAGGCATATAGATCACATACATTGCAAATTGGTGATACGCCCAAATCAGGCACTAATAGTTCAAGTTCATAAGCATTATTACCATACTTGTGGAGAATCTTGAGTGGCCCAATCTTCTTAATCAACAACATAGTAGATAGTACCTTAGGAAATATTTACTTCCTAAGGTAGGCCATAACTATATCACCAACTTTGAACTTTACCTCTTTCTTGGTTTTATATGCTTGTTCCTTATACTTTTTTGCACTCTTTTGTAAGGCTTGTTGTTAAGAAAAATTCTCTCCCAAAGCACTCCTCTTCTCCATATCCCTAATATCTTTTTATCTGGAATACTCCTCTAGGGTGATACCCATAAACAATCTCAAAGAGGCTTCTTCTTGTGCTCCTATTCAAAGAGTCATTATATGCATACTCTTCTTGTCCAATTTCCAAGTCCCACACTTGTCCATACCATTTGGTTAATATCCAAAAAATTACCCAAATACCTATTAACTACCTTAGTTTGATAAGTAGGAGATAATTTCCATAGAAAGTCAAATTGTGATATTGCTATCAAGATTTAACTATGTGAGTCTTTAGTCAAAATCATTGACCCATGTTTCAAGAGTAATGATTCAACATGAACCCATCTCTCATGAGAATAAATAGAACACTTAGCATTAATTGGATCTAGGTGATGCTCAGAGGGGTGAAGCACCAGGACTTCTCAGGAGGTCACCCATCCCAGTACTACTTTATCATGAGCTTGCTTAACTATAGAGTTTCGTCCATGGTTAAACCCAAATCTTTCTTACTTTAGTTTGATCACCTAATTGTGGATGGTAGGTAGAAGAGAATGACATATTTGTGCCAAGTTTCTTCCACATGATTCTCCAAAAGTGACCCACAAACTTAGAGTCTCTACCATGAATCCATGAATCCTTACAATCTCCTTGAAGAACATCCCTACTATATATGAACCATCATTTGTACTTTTACATGGTATGAAGTTTTCCATTTTACTAAATTTATCTACAATAACATAGAAATTGTCAAATCTCCTCACTATCTTAGGCAATCCTAAAACCAGATCATTACTAAGGCATTCCCAAGGGCTAGTTGGCATTGTTAGGGGCTAGTAGAGTCCTTCATTTGATGAAGTTCCTTTTCCCCTCCAATAAATAGTACATGTTTCCACAAATTATCTGACAACCTGATACATCTTAGGCCAAAAAAAAAAGAAGACTTATTCACCCACTCTAGTGTTTGTCAATGCCAAAGTGAACTCAAAGGCTACCTTGGTGCTTCATCTACATAATATGGATACTCACAGACACTTGAGGAATATGTAATTGTGATCCCTTAAAGAGAAATATTTCTTGCAATAGCTGATCATCATAATCCACATGAAAATTGTTAGTAAAATCAAAACAAACCTTATATGTTGTTGCAAAATATTTATCCTTGGCATAAAGACTCTTGAGGTAATCCAAGCCCACAATCTGTAGTTGGACTTCCTGCACTACCATCACTCTCCTACTAAGGGCATCAACTACCCTATTTGAGGTTCCTATCTTATGCTTGATAGTGAAGGTATATGCTTGAAGATACTCAACCCATTTTAGGTATTTTTAACTGAGATTATCTTATCTATTTAAGAAATTATCCAAAACATGAGTTTTCATATTAAATTTATTATATGGGTAGTAAAGAAGGTGCATTTTCTAAAACTTCTTTCAAGGTCATGTTCTTACAACCAAATATCTTGATTTTGAAGATCCTATTGCAAGTTGGTCAACATATCTTCCATCTTCACAAATCATTGTTGGAGTTGAGGAAAGCCAACTCCGAAGACGCCAAGATCACCTGCATGCGAACCTGTCAAAGAGAAGCCAAGAAGGGGAAAAGCATGGAGCATGGACAAAAACCCTAAACGGACATGAGAGCCAAAAATGCAAACACAATAAGAAATGTATTTACAATAAGAAATGGCTTTCGATATGTTACAATGAGAGAGAGCCCGAATATAAAGAGTTCATGGAAGCTTGTAGAACAAGCTGGAAGATAAGTGTGACAACTAGAAGGGAACAAACTCCCGTGTTGTCACAACATGCATTAAATATGAAATATTAAATAAATGCATGACCTAAGTAAACTTAAGCAATAGAATAAATAATTAATAATTAATTATTTACTCTAACACCCCCCCTTAAGTGCAACTTAGGGAAATGCCTTAAGCTCACAAAGCTAAGATGAATGCATAATGGGTCCCGGCAACAAGGCCATTTTAGGTACCCAAGTACAATGCAAAAAAAATGCAACCTCTGTAAACGGGGAAAGAGAGAAAACCACATGGGAAAAACCCTCCCCTAAAAAGAGGTAAGAACCCAGTGAAGAGCTGAAGAAGTCTCCAACTAGGGAAAATGTCCCCTAAAACAGGAACAAAGAGTGATCATGAAGAAGCAGCATCACTGAAGCATGAAGAAGTTGCAAATCTGCCAAACTGCTGATCTGAAGAAACCTCCATGGAAGAAGAAGGCACAAGTCGAGCATGTCTATATGGTAGATGATCCATCTCACCGAAATGCATAGGTAGCCAGCCACTGCAATCGCCTTGTATATAGGATCAACCACTAAATACATAGTTCACACTATCGAACCATCGAACCACGGATGCATTAGAACATAGCATAATCCCCCCGTAATGCAGACGGGGTGTGATGACAGGCAACTGAGAAGGTGAGCCAAAATCTTCTGCAAACGAACCAAGAACGAGGAGAGAGGGAAAGAGGTACAGACACCGATAAAGACACGGTCTAAATGACTCTGCATGGGGCTAATGTCGTGGAAGGGACACTCACTTGACAAAGGGAGAATGCCTAAAATAGCAAACAAATAATCCCCCCCCATGGTGCTTTATGAAATAGTGCAAGTACACCTGACTCCCAGAATGCAAAAGTGACAATTTATCTCAGTGCGAAAATGAAAAAGTGCTTCAAAAGGATAGCTACAATGATCAGAAATGAAAAAGAGCTGAACCAAAAGAAAGTACAGCCGAAAAGAAAGCAAACCATGCCAGGAAAACGATCCTCGGGCCTAAAACACTCAAAATATCAACCATAGAGCAAAAATGCCAAAACTATGATAGAAAGAGAAGAGGCCAAAAGTGAGGAAAAAAGACGATAGTTCTGAAAAGATGAGAAAACCAGCTTTCCAAAAATATAAAGTTTTCCAAAAACAGACCTGGGACGCAAAAGATATGCATGTCGGAGTCAAAAATAGGACTTCAGACTTTAACAGAAAAAATAGGCAATAAAAAAGCATCAAAACCAAAAAATACCTGCACCAAAATCTCCGTCTCAGAACCAGCTTTCCGGCGCTTCTTTCGGATCGGAAAAATACCTCCGTATGCAAGAGTTATAGCCAAAAAACCACAAGTAGGTCCAAAACCAAATCAGGAGAGGTGCATGCAAGGATGATGATGCAGCGCTGACGTCAGCAAGTCAGCCGATTAAATTTGACGGCTTGGAGGCCGTCACAGCAAAAAAAAGAGTGCCACGTGGCATTGCCACGTGGCAGTGCTGACGTGGCAGGGGTGACGTGGCGGGTCCACGTGGCAAGGTGCCACGTGGCGCCCATGCCACGTGTCACCCCCGCAGTGGCCTACTCGGCTGACGGGCTGCAGAGTTGGCGCTAACTGGAGGCGGAGCTGTCGGGCGGCGGAACCGGGAGGCGGTGGCCGCAGGGCGGCAGAGACGGAGGAGCCGCCGGTGGAGGGCGGCGGACGAGCGGCGGCCGGGAGGAGGCCGGGCCGCGGCGGAGCGCGGGCGGCGCTGCCTGCTGCGGCCGCTGTGGGCGGCGCGCGGGTGGCGCGGTGGCGGCGCTGCCGGAATTTTTTTTTTTTTTTTAAAAATCCGCGCTGCGTCCGTACGATCCGTATGGCAGACTCCTGGAGGCCTCAAAAATTCGCCAAAATTGCCCTGTCTCCAAAAACAACAAGTTTTATATGAATCCTGACTGCAAACGACCTTCCGGATCCAATGGTGATGTCCGTTTGGGCTGAAAGTGCTCCGAAAATTTGCTGACCCCCTGATTTGAAGAAAAATTGCACAAACAAACTAGGGTTTGTGACTTCAAATCACGGCTTCAAAATTCTTCAACGAAGCTGCAGCAGGAATGCTCTGATACCATGTTGGAGTTGAGGAAAGCCAACTTCGAAGACGCCAAGATCACCTGCATGCGAACCTGTCAAAGAGAAGCCAAGAAGGGGAAAAGCATGGAGCATGGGCAAAAACCCTAAACGGACATGAGAGCCAAAAATGCAAACACAATAAGAAATGTATTTACAATAAGAAATGGCTTTCGATATGTTACAATGAGAGAGAGCCCGAATATAAAGAGCTCATGGAAGCTTGTAGAACAAGCTGGAAGATAAGTGTGACAACTAGAAGGGAACAAACTCCCGTGTTGTCACAACATGCATTAAATATGAAATATTAAATAAATGCATGACCTAAGTAAACTTAAGCAATAGAATAAATAATTAATAATTAATTATTTACTCTAACAATCATCACATTCATCATGAGCACCTAAGAATAACTTGTCAAATGTTTCAAAGTTGCAAAGTTGCTCAAAAGTTTCAAAATTGACATTGAATTTCTATCCCAATGTTCACTATTACAAATCACCCATGTCCTAGTTTGAGAATATCCGAAAGCACTGGAAAGCTTTTGAAGGCATCAAAATTTTTGATATGCTCATTATTGTTGAATTTGATAAGTTGGGAAAGTTTATGTAAATATTGAATATATATACTTAGTCATGAAAATTTGTTTTGTCAAGCTACTTTGAAGAGATTACCTCCCATGGATTTCAATGATTACAATTATACTCATTGAATGTGGGTAAAAGCACAGATCTACGTCACCATTTATGATACAAAAACCTATTTTGGTCAAATCTCATTTCTCTATCAAAACTCATTTTTTTTCAAAAACTAAAAATACTCTTTTATGGATCTTAGATTCAATATCATCGTTATATAAATTTTTGAATGTTTTGATTAGTTATAATATGTTATAATCTCAAAATATTATAAGCTAATATTTTAATGTTTCAGAAGATGCTCCCTCAAAAAAGGAAAAAAACATTAAATCATATAAAATTAAAATAAAAATAATATTTATCTCTAGAGGAGAGAATCCTCTTCATGAATATGTAATTTTTTTTCAAGAAGGTATAGATTTGATAGGGAAATTTTGACGGGAGGAAAAAATTGTTGGATTCTGATAAGGTCAAACTTGAGTACTTATAACAAAGAAAATATACATCAAAAATAATTATTTCTCTTTTTTTTCACTAGCTATACATGTCATCTATAATATATTTTCAAATCAGAATAAAAAAAGATGATTTGCATATACTTGTTTGATGGGAACTACACCCTATATTTTTTACAGTTAAAAAAGGGACTTCAAAATAAAATAAAATGAATAAATTCTTACTCAAAAATAAATAAAAATTATAGGCATAAAATTCATCCAATTCTACACATTTCATCAGTTTACATCATCCTCATATTTTAAACATAGATACCATTTTTTTTGTCATTAATGTTGAACTGTCACATTCTAATATCTCGTTTCTTTATAAAAGGTGACACATATTTGTGATTTTACCCATGTATGAAATTGATTTTTGTAAAAGTGGTTGCAATTTTTTGGGAATAGGTGATCGAAGTTCCCTATGGCAAGATGATGATCATTTTTTGTCAATTTACTCGAAACATATGAAAAGTGCTATCTTTTGGAAGAAGTTGGTAAAAGCATTATAAGTTGCATATTTTTGAAAAGGTGATGAAGGTGTTTAAAATACCAAAGATAATTTAAACAAGCATTGTAGGACAATATAGTTCCTACCAAGTGTAGATAAAATAGGTTGATTTAGTAAGAATAATGTAGCAAACAATGGGATATAGAATTGGGCATCATTACATGAAGACATCCAATTGCTCACCTTGTGATAAAATCTAAGTGCTACCAATAGAGAATCATCATCTTACATTTTTTACTCTGGATAATGGGACATATGATTCATCATTAAATGGAATGGTTTCAATACATCCTAAATCATAACTTGAAACTATTATGCCTAAAGATTTTTCATCATCATCACCTCAATCCTTTTATGAAAGGTATTGGGAATTATTGGTAAGTGTATGTCTTTTATTATAAGTTCTTTAGGGAGAATTTAGCTCAAGACAAATGGTGTGACCTAGTTTCCAACAACCCTAGTGCATGCTAGAAAATGACATCCGTCTTCTAGTTCAATATGGGGACAATAATAGGTTTACCATGGAAGTCACCTAATATTGATGAATAAAAAAGAAAAAGGAAACCTCTTCTCAAACCTAATTTCCAAAAGGAATGATCCAAATTGATTGAGCACAAGAAAGTGATCAATGCAAAAATTGATCAAGTTATGGATAAAATGGTGAAAAGAGATTCAATTGGTCTTTCTATTTGGGAGAGTATGTGCTTAAATCCTAAAATGGATGAAAGAAAAATAATAACCTTGAATCTTTAAAATATTAATTTATGATATCTGTGTACAATTTTGGGGAATTCTACAATCTATTTCGGACAATAAATGTCAAGATGGAGAAAACTAAGAAATATTTTGTCTTTTTGAATTGAGGTTGACCTTGACCCTATTGGCAAGGCACAATCTTACCTTGAGGCATAATTATACCCTGAAAATTTAACCTTGACCTGCACTACTCTAACGAAATTTATGTTCGTGGAGCTCACAAGTTCAACGAAAAGGGTATCTAAATCTACTCTCCAATTCATTGTTCTACACTTGTATTTGCAAGAAAAATGGTTTATTTGTTAGGTGGAGGGTTTGCCTCAATCAAATCCTAGTTTTGAATGAACCTTGAAATATAATTGAAATTGTAACATGCATAAAAAAAGTAAATGGAACTATTCACCTTGCTTATGTGGAAATCCCCATGGAGGATTCAAATCCTTGAATCCACAAGTACAGATGTTCCAAATCTATGTAGAAATGTATGTAAGATATCTCAAATCAATGGCATTGGATCTTTAGCACCAATCTTGAATGATTCTTTGCATAAGAAGAGGGTTGGATGAATATGGATGGAGAAATCTTCAACAAGAGGGCTCCATAGAGATTGAATCCTTCAATGGTTAACAATGGATCTCCTTGATGAATTGGATGTTTGAACTCTTGAATGTTTAACAGATATTAGATCTTCACTCCATGCAATAATAGATGTGTGAGATAATGGATTGTAGATGATAACTTTTCTCATAGATAGTAGATGTCAAAATGAGGGAAGAAAGCTTCCTTATATAGCGATCTAGGGCACAAATTAACCATAAGCCCTAGAAATTGACCTAGAATAAATGTAATTTAAGAGTTTACTATTTTGAAACCCAAAATAGCCAAATCAGAAGCTGAAAAATGAAACTTTTCAAAGCCCAATGTCCCAAAACCTCTGAAAACTAAAAAATGAACCTAGGGCCAAGGATGAGATCGACCCTACCCTAGGTTAGGGTCAAGGTCATTCTTGACCTAGGTTAGGGTCGAGGTTGACCTTGACCCAAAAGGCCATCCTTGATCCAGAGGCCAAAGTCCTTAGTTTCACAGAGTAGTTTGTCAGAAATAGGCTAGAAATAGAGATAAAGAGAAGAAAAACAAGGGGAAAACAACTAGATCCATGCAAAGACCTATTCAACGTGCTTGACATGACTCCAAGATCACAATAAGAGAGACATCTATAGAAAAAAGAGAAAAATAAAAAGAGTGTGATTATCTCACCCAATAAGAACTTATGTCCCATTGTCAACCACACAAGGAAACTGCACAACTGGAAAGATGGAATTGAACCGCCTAGTGAGTGTGCCTACTCACTAGTTAACCCATCAAAGATTCACTCGCAATAATATTCTATTCTATACGAGTAAAACCAAAAACCAAAAGAGATCCAATTTTAAGGACACCTCCGACATTAAGGGATCAACAATATTTTAAACTAGAGGGATCAAGAGATCCTAAAATATAAATCCATGCTTTAAGGATTAGCAACTAATCTAGAAAGGGAGAAAAAGTTATCTTGAAAAATAATATATGTATTAAAAAGTGTGTGTGTGCTTTAAGTGAGCAGAGCATATCCCCCCATGTTAAAGTTATTGTTAAAACTTTAACAGGAGCAATGGCTTTAATGGAAACATAAACAACTCCATTGATTAGATTTTGACTACTAAATGCCCTTAGATGAAGATAGATCAAGAAAAATACCACATAAACATATAGAGAACACAGAAAGGATCTACCTACTATTGTGTTAGTATGATCATAGGGTAATATATATGATATTATTGCAAATGAATTGGCATCATTCCCCAAAGAAAGTAGAACTACAATAAAAAATGAGGAACGATCACATAAGACATACGAAGGAGAATCTTTCTAGACCATGACATGGAGATAAAAAAGAATCAGTGCTACCAAGTCACGTATCCAAGTAGATTACACAAGGAAACATGTACAAAAAATAACATGAGTAGAATAGAAAAAGAAACAACATATGGAAGAAATAGAGATACATATAGAAGAATAATACAATAGAATCAATTCTTTTATCACCTTGCACCAACAGAACAACAAAGATCATATAAAAGAATCTAACAACATTTAGCAAATACATCATGGGAGAAGCATAGAATGATAGGAAAACACAAAACAAAGAAAAGCTACCATAAAGGACAAGCCAATCAAGTGTGTCGCCCACTCTCCCCATCTCATTGTATATCATTTAGTGAAGGTGGGTAACTCATAAGAGGGACTATATCCAACATAGTAGGAATGATAGCCAGTTCCAAACAAGGATCCTCATGAGAATCACCATTTTTAATGCTAGGTGTAAGTATGAATTGCGAGGAAAGCATATTAGGTAAATCAACATCAATGTCAATAGCTTCATATTCATCATTAACATCATTAGTATCATCAAGTGTATATTCATCATCTAGATTTATTTTAAAATAGGATCTAAGATACAAATAGAATCATTAGAATCAGACAACTTAACATTGTTATTAGTAAGAACTTCTTCTAAGACATCATGCATAGGTGTATCAAAAGAAGGTAAAGAATTTTGAAAAAAAAAAATTATGAGCTTTAGCTTGAGCATGGCACTTCTTATGACATTCATTAGCCGATCAATTACATTTTTCCTTACTTGAAATGTCTTGAGAACTAGGAGGAACAATTATTAGATCCTTCACAGGTTCTATAAGAGTATTAATAGGATTAACAACAGACTAACAAGTAATACGAGGAACTTGATGAACATATGTAGATACCATAGATAAAGGAGGTATAGAAGGTGTAGTAAAAAGACCACCATTAAGATCCATAGGAGGTAAGCTTAACTCTAGAATCTTCTACTACTTATAGACTTGATAGGAATGAAAAGATAATCAAGTCAAGCAGGACATGAACTAGGTAGTGAAGGCCAAAAGAAGTCAATAGTGGCAGAATCCCTAGGCATAGAAGTGTGATATAAATTATGATTAACCATCTTCACTTCATCATCATAAATAAACTTAAGACATTTATGAATCGGTGAAGCAACATCATGCATGGCATTTAACAATGGTAAACAAAGCTTAACTTGAAATTGATTAGAAGTATGAACACCAACAAAGGTGGTGTTCACAATCTTTCCACAAAGTTCAACCAGTAAATAAATAGAACAAAATGATGGATAAAGATAACCATTACAAGATTGAATCCAGACATTTGATGTATCATAAAAATCACATTGCAAACTTTTCATAAAAAGATTTTCTTTTCTAATAACAGTGACTAAGGAGTTAGGATCAACAAGACAACCATGAGTAGGTATCTCAACAACCTTAGCATCAATATAAAGGGGACCATAAGGAGCTTTAATAGTCTCAAAATCATCAAAGGTAATCAAAATTTCTCGAGGTCATTTTTTCTTAAGTTGATGTCAAGGTTAAGTTCGAGGTTTCAATTTAGGCTTAGGTTTCAGTTGAGGTGGAGTTGAAACTTGAGATTTAAGCAGAGGTTGAGACTAAGGTGGAGATATAGATTGAACCACTTCATGAACAACATGCTCCACTTTATGAACAACATGATTAAGATCATCTATCTTCAAATCATACAAAATATCCATAAAAGATGACTGAGCAATAATATTGGTATCATGTTGAGGTAAAAGATTCGTATAGATTTGCAGATTTTGATTAGGGGGACAAACAAATTTATTCCCACTACCATGAAAATTATCAATAGATAAAGCATTAGAATCAATTAAGTCTCAAACCTTATGTTTTAAAGAATAACATTTCTCAGTATCATGACCATTCTGGTGATGATATTGATAAAAAGCTTTCGGATCAAAAGATTTAGCTACCATTGTAGCATGTAAAAGAGGTTGAATAAGAGCTAAAGTAATCATATTAGAAGTTAACAACCTATTCATAATAGAACATAAAGATTTAGAGAAAGGAGTAAAGGTATGATTTAATAAAAAGAAATGGATGCAAAAGTGACATTATGAGATGCAACAACAACTTGATCAACAACTGCAATTGCTTGTTTATTTACCTTGACATAGTTGTTGAATTTTTTATCTTTATTTGGATTAGGACCAGCATCACTTTTATCAACAAAAATAGGAGCCATTGGAGTGTTGCTCTCAAATTGACTCACTTGTAATTGGCAATGATGAAGCATTGCACAAATTTGTTGAAAAGAAGTAATCTCAATAAGCAGAATCTTATCTCTAATATTCTTTTGAAATTTTGAAAGAAACATATGTTGAATATCAATATCAAGAACAAGATAGGAAATTTGAGCATGCAAATGATTAAATCTACCAAAAATTTAGTCAAGTTTTCCATAGGATTTTGTTTACAATGCATCAAATCAATCAAAGACACTAGTGAGCCTATGTTGTTTTGAAATTGTTGAATAAGAGCATTAGCAAGTTGAGCAAATGAATGAATAGAATAAGGCATCAATGAATGAATGAATTGAAGGAGTATAGGTAGGAACGCTAGGGAAAGGAATAGAAGAAGGTTCTACACTAGTGACAGGAGAAGTCAACCCTAAATCTTGAGCTTCTTGAGCTAAGGGTTCAACATTGGAATGCACAAGGTGAGTAATACCACACAAGAGATTAACATCTTGGTCAGTATCATGAAGAACTTTCTTAAGAGCCTTTATAGCTTGAGAATATTGATTATGGTTTTCTTGAAGAATCAAATTACCCATATTATTGAAATATCGAAAGTTTTTGGACTTGTTCAGGAAGAACTCTTAAAGCATCATCCTCATCATGAGATGAGTGAGAAGAGTGTTTCTCCATCATAGGATTAGAATTAGGAAGAATCAAAGTCTCATCCAGAATCTTAAGAAAAGGAGAAGAAAACTCAGGCACAAAAGTACCCATAAGTCTACGACTGCCTCTAACCCTAAGATTAGAAGTAGGACTAGAAGTAAGAAAGCTCATAAACCAATACAAGGAAAATGAACTAAAATAAGAAAACATAAAAGAAAAATATTTTTGTATTTTTGAATTTTAAAATGCAAGAGCATAAACTAAATCTAGTCTTAATGAAAGAAAATACCTAATGAAATGAAAGAAAATATAACAATGCAAAGAACAATATGTCATCTAATTCCACAAAAAAAAAAGAGGGTAAGCATTTCGAGTTCACCAAAATGAATAAAAAGAAAAAGGAAACCTCTTCTCAACCCTAATTTCCAAAAGGAATGATCCAAATTGATTAAGCACAAGGAAGTGATCGATGCAAAAATGCATCAAGTGATGGATCTAAAAGGGTGCAAAGGGATTCAATTGATCTTTCTATTTGGGAGAGTATGTGCTTAAATCTTGAATTATATGAAAGACAAATCCTAACCTTGAATTTGGAAAACACTGATTTCTGATGTCTATGTACAATTTTGGAGAATTCTACAACTTGTTTTGGATTGGAAATGTTGAGATGGAGAAAACCTAGAAATCTTCTATCTTTTTGAAGGTTGAAGGGAGGTCAACCTTGAACCTATTGGCAGGGCACAATCTTAGCTCGAGGAAAAATTATACCCTTAGAAGTCAACCTTGACCTACACTACTCTGACAAAAAATTTGTTCATGGATCTTGCAAGTTCGACAAAAAGGGTATCCAAATCTAATCTCCACTTCATTGTTCCACACCTGTATTTGTAAGAAAAATGGTTTTTTTTTTTGGATGGAGAGTTTGCCTTAGTCTAACCCCAATTTTGAATTAACCTTGAAATATAATTAAAATCGTAACATGCATAAACAAAGTAATTGGAACTATTCACCTTGCTTATGTGGAAATCCTTGTGAAGGATTTGAATCCTTGAATCCACAAGTATAGATGCTCCAAATGTATGTAGAAATGTATGTAAGATGTCTCAAATCAAGGTGTTTGACATGACCCCAAACCACTTACTCGCAAAGATAAACACTCTTAACATGAAAGTGTTTCCATTTTAAGATGATACAATTGATCCAAACTTAAAAATATTAGGTAAGCATGAAAGAGATGACGCAACACCTAAAAGAAAAACTTATAAGGATAGGTCTCTTTGGGTGCACAATACTCAAAGAGTAAATAACCTAAGAGAAGCACTGAATTACTCTCTTTTTTAAGGTTAAGAGGTGGAACACAAAACAAGATCCATCAAATCAACTAGAGATTTTAATGCATTTCAATCTAAGAAACTGAAAGTGGAGTGCACTAATGCTCATCTTGTGAATATTTTATGCACTAAACTTGTAGAACTCTTAAGATCCACACCTCCTACAAAAAGAAATCGATTTCTAGTCAAATTATTTTAATGTTTATTTCTATCCCCTTTCTATATATCAAGACAATAAATATTTGAAGATTTCTTAGCAAGATTACTGCATTTAAAACATTTTTGTTGAATTTCTAGTTGATCTACTCATTATAAATAATTATATCTTATGTATTTAGGTTATTGGTTTATATTCCTCACCTTTTTCAATTGGTTGAATCCTAGGGAAAGCTTGAAAAGAAGTCCAAACTATTTATGATGCCTATTTACCATATTTTATTGAGTACTAGGCATTGGGGGTATGCAACATTCATATATATGCAACAGCTAGAAGAGACAAACCCCATTTGATTAAATCATTTATGAATTTTCTTGTCCCTAACGAAAGGACATAAGATTCTTATTTTCTTCTAGGAATAACTTTTAAGAAACCTTTCCTCCAAAAAATATGTAAACTGCTGACGAATTCAAATGTTAATATGCACAAAATTTTTATAATCACGGGCAATTCCTTTGTTCAAGGTAGGGAAGCAAACTATCTTCTATTGGGAAAATTTTCCTTTCTGAATCAAAATTTAATAATAGTTATTGCAAATTTAAAAACAAATTTGGTACATAAATAAATGTAGAAAAATTAATTAATTCATATAGCACAAAATATTAATATAGTTATCTAATCTGTTGGTTGTTATAGAGAGATTATTTGATTATTTGGTAAATTTACTCTCATAGATGGGCCTTAGCCCATATTGCAAGTGTACACTGTACAATACACTTGTAGTATTCCAATCCATTAAGATTCAATTAATAATGTGCCCTTTTTTGTTGCCAACTTGGTCATCGTCACTTCGCATGTTATCATTGCTTTAGTGAAAAGCATTAATCTAGACAATCAATGTAAGAAATATCAATGCCCTGAACTCTATTTGGGGCCTAATCTTAAACGTTATGATATAAATTATAATTCTTTCACAAATCAAGGTATGTGTCCCAAATCCAAAAATACTAAATAGTTGGCTAAACATGCGTAGTTGGAGACACGTGTTGGCAAAATTCTAGGCGACTCTCAACCCCAAGGAAAATATTTTCTTCTTCTAATGACAAAATAAAATTTTCCAACAAGAAATGATAAGTAAAGGCTGGCAAAAGTTTAAAAATAGTTGTGTCCTAAATGTAGATTACATTAGCGGTTGGATCTAGATTTGGGACCAATTATGTCTCAACTAATGGGTAATTATCCTAAGATTTGGACCCAAATTATTTAATATCTTGGCAATGTTGTTGACCCCATATGTAGGTTTCATTCACCAACTTATGATTTCCCAAAGAGACACAATCACCAATTCGCAAAGATTCACCACCAAAAAATCATTGTTTTCTTTGGACTTCCATGTAGCATTCTTCCATTCTTGTCAATTCATTACAACCATGGGGTCATATTATTATCTTAAAAAATTGACCTTTCCTTTTGTTAATTACATAGAAGAAGAGCTCCTAATTTGATGAGAATATTTTGATATGTTCTCAAGGTCCCAAGCCCTTGAACTTTCAATTGGTTTAGGTGCATTACATTCAATTCTTTATATTTTAATCATTTGTCCTTATATTGCTTGAGGACTTTGTAGTTTTCATTTGGATTTTGCGTCATCTAGAAGTGTTTTCCTCAACTAAGAACTCAACCATCTTGCATTACTACAATTTTGTCTACAACTTTCATAATATAAAGATGATTTACAACAAAAATGGTTGTTTTGTAGAAATTATCAAAAGCATCTTAGACAATATGGTTTGATTCTACATCTACAGATGAAGTCATCTCAAATAAGACAACTTCAACATGTAGACATTTAAAATAGCCTCTTTTTGCAAATAGTTCAATTTAAAAAACCAAAAATATTTGAAACTTTTTATTAATAGAAATTATCTCTCTTTTCTTATAGATGAGATAACTAACCCAACTTAAAGTTTAAATTATTTGTTGAATAATTGACTCAAATTACATTTATACTATAATTTTGTTAGTACAAAGATCTCTAGTATTAAAACTCACAAACTATAACACAAATGTGCCCAATACTGAAAAAATGTAACTCCTTTTGAGAAAAACTTCATAGCTTTCTAACAATTAACTTATGTAGATTAATTTTTGTCCTCTATTTTTTTGTTTAGTCAAATAAAAATAATAACCTTAAATTTAAAAAATTTAAAATACCTACAACCATTTATACATCATGTTAATATCTATAACTATTATAAGCTTTAGAAAATAAGACCAATTATCACTATAGATAGGAAAAATGACACATTAATGCATACCATATCTATTAATCATGAACTATCTTAAAGAAGTTTCCATCCATTAAATACTAGCATTACTTTAATCACCATTTTTTTTTTTTTTTTAAATCACTTTCTTCATCCAAGAAAATTATTTAGGGCTTTTCAACATTGACCCAACAATGGCAACATGTTGCCTTTTCCCTTAGTTTCAATTGGACGCTTCACTATCCTTCCTACAAAATGGTGAATATAAAAGAAAAGTTAGTGACTGTAAGAACTGATTTCATAAGAATAATGAAATATTTTGTATTTGAAAGGAGAAATAATAATTTCATCTTTAACAAGTAATATGTGCTTCTAAAAGGACATAAGTGCTAATATGCAATTTTTTAAAATGAAACAAAGAATTAAAATAGCAGTTGTAAAAGATTTAAAGAAAAAAATGATCACAAATGCATAAAAGCATTCTAGGATTTGGTTAGTTCAAAGGACAAAATTCTAAGAATAAAAATGGAAATATAAAGAGTCATACAAAGTAAAGGAGGGAAAATATGAGAGATGGAACATTTAGAAGTATTGAACTTCATGATATTTCTGACATTAAATTGTAATATATTTAAGCTGAATTGTAATGGATAAAATTTTAATCATTCTGTCCACAAGACTCTATATGATTTTCATAAATTTTCATTCCATTTCATATCTATAACACAATTGGATTTTGAACACCTATTAAAT
The DNA here is from genome assembly GCA_028749045.1 of Cupressus sempervirens. Lineage (NCBI taxonomy): Eukaryota > Viridiplantae > Streptophyta > Pinopsida > Cupressales > Cupressaceae > Cupressus > Cupressus sempervirens. The sequence goes on along the minus strand of CM053786.1, from coordinate 298,798,055 downwards.
ACCTATGTAACAAGTTTATGTGGTTTTGAACACCTATTAAATACCTATGTATCAAGTTTATGTGGTACTTGAGTAATATGTTTGTGGACAAGAGTAGCCAATGGTAATTTCGTCCATACTAATTGGCCGCTAATATTCCCAAGTTTACCCCTCAACTACCATAGGGAGGCATTCTTTGACCAATGGTCAACACAAAGAGAACATTATTCAAGATAAATATATCATCAAAGAGGAGGGTGCAAGGGTTTGATGGAAAGATTTATTTAAACTCAAATTCATATGACTCATATGAAAGTAAAGTTTAAGAATTTTCTTTGAAACCAGATAATGTTGCAATCAAACCAAAGTCATATTACTTATCGGCATCAAGGTTGTTGAAATAGTTTTTAATTTCAATGTTGCCAGAAGCAAATAATTTTCAAAAGGAAAGGATCGCCAAAAGAATATGAAAGTTGTTAAGGTTTTCCAAAAAGCCCCTCAAACTCCAAAAGGGAATTCGATGAAGTCCTATAAGTTAAAATAGGTAGTTATTTCAACTATGTAACCCTAATTCAAAGAAGAATCCAATTCTTGAGATAAGTTTCATTGCAGGCATAAGAATGGACAATAGGAGTGTATATTGGGAATTGGAATGGGTATAAGCTCATTTTAGAGGCAAAATGGGAATATATATTCCTATTCCCTATTTCAATTGTCAAACCAAACGGAAAATAGAAAAGCATTCCAAATTTTCTATTCCTATTCCAACAACCAAATGGGCCCAAAATGAATTCTTGAGAAAAAGTTGATTTTTTATAATAATAAAAAGACCCAAAATAAGAGAGTTGGTTAGTATAACTAACATGAAGACATTCCAACAACAATGAGATCTTCGATAAATGATAGGTCTACAAGCGTTGGTCACATTTTGGATCTCTGATATGACATAGATTTAATGCAAATCGACATTCATTAAATAGTACTCATGAAGGAATTGCTTTTCAGATATCCATGTTAGTTAAGAAAATGGATTTGTTGAACATATCTATAAAATCTACAACAAAATGTAAATGGCAGGAGTAAAGCTCAGAGTCGCCACATTTCCAAGATCCTTAACTATCTGCCCCAAGGACGAGAGCTATGTAACAAAATGTAATTGTTTATACATTTATAAAATGAAATGATTGCAAAAAATACACGAAATGGATTTGGCAAGCTAAGTGTTTGAAATGTATCAGTTAGTGAAGTGGATGTATGGCTTCAAGATGATAGTGTGTCGTGGAATGCAGTGATTGCAATATATGCAAAAAAATGTGGATGATAATTAACCTCTTGTAATATTTCAACAAATGTAACAGGTAATTCTTGGACGTCCATTGCATAAAGAAATGAAGCCAATCAGTTATAATTCCCAAGTTGATTTACATGGAAAATTCTAAGTGTCCACCCATTTGGAAAGGAACAGCTCAAAGAGATGTTATCTCAAAGATTGCATATACTTCAATGTGAAATCACTGACAACCTACCCTATGGTAAAATGAGAGCTTAAGTGGTCACAAGAGTTCAAAGGCCTTGATGGTTCCTAAATGGATGACTTAAGGGGAGAGGCACTTGATCAATCTATCAAACTACATATGATGAATGTTATGAGAATATGTATTATGTGATCACATTATACCACAACAAATATGAGTAACCACAATTAAATAACTTCTAAACCCCCTCCCTTTCCAACCATAAATATACTTCACATTCCTTCCCCCCGCCAAAAAAAACCAAAAAAAAACAGGAGTTTAGAACCCGTAATTTGTCTACTTACCCACACCAATTCATTTGGCTCTTCGACTTCTTTTTGTAGGCTTTCACAATACTCTAAGCACCAAAACAGAGAGCATGTTTATTTTCTTCTCAAGAAACAATTCGAAGATTAAAACAAGATACCCTAAAAAAGAAAATAAACAAACATAGATACTTCTGTTTGGGGGTGTACCTGCTGCTCGATAGAAGGCGGTCTCCATAAGCGAAGGAATCGTTTTCAGATTCTTCTTTCGGTACGCGGCAAAGCATTCGAACTTTGAAGCCGCTCGCAGAGTTTTCATCACTAAAACAGGACGATTTCTTTCAACAAACCCTTCACTGAAAATAAACGGCAACACAGCTTCCTGAAATTTCTTCACCTTATAATCTACAGCAAGCTCGAAAACCCCACGAACATCTTTAGCCGCGTTACTTTCCAGAAATCTCTCACAAATTGCCGTCAAAAGAGGCAGATCATATTTAACAGAAGCTCTGTAAAGAGCGACTCCATGGCATTCCAAGCTTGCTTGATTTACTTTGCCCGAATACAGAAAATCATTTAGCGGTTTTAACTCTCCGGCTGTCATATCTGATATTTTCACTTTGCCGTTCACAGACTCGGACATTCCTGCTCTCAGCATCGCCTTGAAAACTTTGGACTTCCCTGCCTGCTAAAAAGTCACTTTTAAATATAACATTTAAAAGAGCAAAAGTTGGGGTTTTTAAACAGCGAGGGTTTCTAAAATACCAGAACGGCTTTATGCGCCCTCACGATTCCTCCATCGCTTCCTTCCAATGTGAAATCTGCGAAATCTTCTTGAAATATATCTTCGTCCCAATTTCGCAAGAACTCACAATCAGGGTGGATTTTCTGAGCTTTGTCACATTCCTCACAGTAATGAAATTTTGCGCCATAATGATTAGGCGTAAAACTCCCTAAATGTAGACCGCATGAAATGCATAAAATTTTGGAGGGATTTACAGGATAAAATGCCATTTGTAACACAGGAAAAATGAATGGAGCAAATCTACGGCGAGTACCTAAAGCAGGGAGAGTAACAGAGGTCAACAGGTAATGATCAAGCTTGAGAAGCGGCAGTGACAAACGGCAAAAAGTGGAGCTTCAGAAATAATGTGTTTGTAGAGGGATTGGGTTTAAATAGAAATATTATTATAGCGTCGAGCATTCGGAAGATACGATGGATTGATATGATCGATTTCTTTACACGTAGGCAAATGTGCCAGTGTATTTTAAACTATTATGAGGTAACTTTGAAAACACTTTAATCTAACACCCATTTTAATAAAATGCCATTATATTATTATTTAGATCCATAAATTCTATAGATCCATAAATTATATATGCATAATAACTTAAACTTAACAATCGTAGATTAAATTTGTCTTTGGCACGTTTTGCAACTTAAGGGCCCAAATTAAAATATTTTCTGTGATAATTTTTTTTCTCTTTGGGATTGGCATTAGCCCAATCTCTATATGTACTTGAATTCAGAACAAGAGGTCGCAGATTGTTAAAGATCAATATGTCAAGCAAACATCTTTTGGTTCTTCCCTTAAACAATGACTAAAATGACATTATGGGATCCAAGTAACTGAGAAGAAATTTACATACTTAGAAATACTCTTCAAAATATTTTTGCTTGAAGTGTGGAAGGTGGGAGATTTTAATCTACAACATTGATCACTTCAAACTTCTTCCATCTACAAATGCAAGCATTGTTATGAAACCCTATCAACTTTGCACTTTAAAAAATATTAAACCTTGCTCCTCTAAGTTGAAACTTGGGAAACCAACTCATCGAGATGCAAAGCGAATATGTGCTAAAGTGCACTTCATGAATCTCCTTTTGGGAAAAATATTGATCGTTAATCTTGACCTCTTTAAACTATAAAAAATATGCAAGTCACAACATAGCATCATGCATATGAAATGGAACTTTAAAAAACATCAAAAAAATCTCCTAAAGGCTTCAAAATTTACATCCAACCACTTTGAGAATGCAGAGCAATAGTTATCTTGTATTGATGGCTTATTGATTAACTATTATTAATCTTCAAAGTCAGCCCTCAATAATTTTTGCATTGGACTATTAGCAAATCTAAAAAATACACAAACAAATTTGACTTGAAAAACCTAGCAAATGAAATCATGTGAAGCTAGAAACTAACACAAAAGTCTTCTTCCATGTCCAAAACATGGGTGAACACTTACTTTCTCATGGTAACCAACCAATCATAAGATGTAAACATCTCAATTGGGTCATTTAAAATAACTTTCAAGGATACACTTTTATGCCTTAGTCAATCTTTTATGATACACTTTTATGCCTTAGTCAAATTTTTATGTGGTCAATCCAAATTCCTTTTGAATTTGAAGGTGTCAATAGTACCAAACATAATTTTATTGATAGCTGAATTGATTTGTGAAAAGATTTAGCTACATAACCTTTTTGTGCATTCTAGTGATGGTGAAGATGGGTGTAGCAAAGTAAGTTTGGCTGGAAACTTGATATGTTGGCATAAATGCTCTATAAAGTGAACAATAGCTCATGGTATATGCTTTCAAGAACCATGTACATGAAACAACAAGAAATGCAAGCTCCTTGTTGTGATCAATGCCTTATCCTCTTTGGAAAAGGGAATCATGAGAAGTAAAATATTTTGCATAACAAAACTTCAAGAAATACCATTAGATTTAAGACATGTTGTCTTGCAACATTCTTTTACCAATATTCATTTATCATCCTTCTTACCCAAATCCATGTAAGAGTCGTATCAATCTATGTTCACCATTAAGCATTTAGTTGATTCCTTAAATTAAAGCACAAACAGAGAACATATGTATCTCATAACAAGACACCAATTAGAAAATTACTTGATTTATTCATTTAAAATTTGATAGAATCTTACAATGGAGAGATTTAAAACTAAATGTATTATTCATGAAAACCACAAGCTATCTTTGTCATACAAACACACACAACTCAAATACAAAACCCTACAAAGACTCAACACATATTTCATCATTCTTCTCTATGAGACTTTACAATGAATTTAATTAATTTCTACTACTAGTTACATGTGATACTATTGATAGAACTTCATTTTTATTTTTGTGTGTCAATATGCTAAGTTTACTAACACTCATAATTTGTTATTGCATGTGCTGGTTCCTTGTTTGACACAATTTAGCTACTAGGAAGCTAAAACAAAAATACATCCAAGGACTAGCTAAAACTCATGATCAACACATATGCTTAGAACCTAGACCAACTAACAAGGCACCACTTCCTTCTACACTTCAACCTTTGGAAGACCTAGGCTGATAGACTTTGAATTCACGTAATATATCTAGTGTTGAAGCACAGGTTATAATACATAAATAGATCAAGATGTTAATCATGAAGGGAGTTACCAAAATGATGGCTAATTAGTTGTTGAATTCACATTCTCAAGGAGCATTAGATGTGAAACTCACAACCTACAAGTACAAATAGAAAGGGTAATAGATTTTGATATTTGAAATTTTTCATAAGAAATATGTATAAAACAACAAGAAATGCAAGTTCCTAGTTGTGCTCAATGCCTTGTCCTCTTTGGGCAATGGGATCATGAGAATTTAACTATTTTGCATAATATAAATTCAAGGAATAGCATTATATCTAAGACATGTTGCATTACAAGATTCTTTGTTAGTATTCATATCTCGACCTTTTTATCAAAATCAATGTAAAATTCATATCAATCTATGCTCTTCAGTAAAGATTTAGTTAGTTCCATGAATCAAAGCACAAATAGAGAAAACATATATCTCATAACGAGACACCAAATGAAAAAATACTAGATTTATTCATTTGAAACTTAATAGAATCTTATAATAGAGAGATCTAAAAATGAATACATATTATTAATGAAAATCATAAGCTAGATCCTTGTCATCCAAAAACATACAATTTAAAGAAACAAGACCCCACAATATTGATTAAACACATATTTCATTATTTTTCTCTATGAGACTTTACAATGCTGATCAAATGCGAGAAAATGCTAAAAATGGTGGAAACTTGTCCAACTAGTTGTAACCAACTCTGTAGAATGAGAAGAAATAATCTAATAAGTAGAAGAGAAGGGAATCCCATTTTTTTCTTAAAGTGCCAAAATGTCCTCATGATTCTCCTCCACTTGTAGCAAAGTAACCCTCTTCTTTCATCCCCCCTAAGCTAAAAGTCAAATCACATTAGTTGCAATAAAAAACTCATCAAAATATTTCCATATGTATAAGAAAAACCATTTCTAGAGGAAAACCAATATTCTCTAAAGCCCTTTTCTAAAATGTCCATCAAATGTTTGCAATAAAAATTACAAAATTATCCTTTCCAAATTTGTCAAATACATAGATGATAGATTTGCAAAATGAAGCCTCTAATTGTCACAAAGAAGCCATGAAAGATGTTTATGTTTGGTAAAATAACCTCTTATATGATAAGCTTTTACCCTCTCCCCTTTTATTATTTTATTCATTTTATAATCCCCAACATACCTTTCAAAATGGTTGAGCTTTTCATTTAAATAAAATCCCCCATTTTACATATTTTACACTATATAGAAAAATGTATATCTTAGAAATCATGCACATGTCTATTATAATTTTCATTGGACAAATCTATGAAAATGCAAGTCTCTTCCTATTGGTGGAAATCCACCAACTATATTTCATTTTTTACCCATTTATCTCATTGGATACTTTGTCTCCAAGTGGGTCCTACCTACTTTGTGCCCCCTTTTTAACCTTTTTATTTCATATTTATTTCTTTCCCTTAAGGAATGCATGTTAATTTTACTTCATAAAAAGGATTATTTAATGACTGCAAGGAGAATCAGAATGAGTATGAGGGGGTATGATTTATGAATGGATAGTTAGCTGAAGGAGATCTGAAATATACTTTAGTGTTCTTCTGTGGGAGAGGGAGATGTGACATGAGAGTGGACTTGGGTTTTGAGTTAGGAAGACTTAAAGCGTGCCTTGATTTGTTCAAGTGATCAAGAGAGATAATTAGACATGGATAAGGGGGTGTTGTTGCTTAGTTAAGATGGTGATATGGCTCAATTAAGAGGAGTGATGTGGCTAGTGGATGGATTTGTTATTAAAAATGGTAGGTGGCGGAGTTAATTAAATAAAGTGAATTATTTAATTTAAAAAGTAATTGTTGGTGCATGAGTTAGGTTAGGCTAACTACTGGGTTGAGGGTTAGTTTGTGGTTGAGGCATTTAATTAATTGAATTAGTTAAATAGAAGGAGATATTTGAAATTATATAAAATAGCTTATGCAATTTATTTAATTTAATACTAGAGGAGGGGAGGTTTGATTAATAAATTAGACTATTGGTTCTTGTTTGATTATTAATTGAACTATATTCAATTAATGAAATTAATTGATTAGGGGATAACATAAATAAATTAAAAATATTTAATATTTAATCAACAATGCCTTAGAAGATGACTAAGTGTGATTACTGATTGTGTGACTCGGTGTAGCATTAATAACCTTTCATATAGACAAGGTTAGCTAACTATGCAAGACCTCAATCATGCATCCTCACACTTTCATCCTAGCCTATGCAAGCACTTAAGGAATGGACAATGGGCATTTATCTTTTTAGTTCATTTAAACCTCATTAATATTTTATGCTATCACTTAGTTACAAGTAACTTGCAATGAGTTACCCTAGTAAGCACTTAGGGCCCTGGCCCCATTGCAAGCAATTCCCCTCTCTACACGCCTAGATTACCTACTTTAGGCTCATGAGTCAATTAAGCTCATAAAATTGTAATGTCACTACAACAGTTGGGGTCAAATTGTGATGAAAATTTGCAATGAAAGTGTAATTTGTGGTGATTTTCATTTTTTTATGCAATTGTCCCTAATTTCATCACAATAATGATGGTGTCATAATTATGATGTCAGCATGATTATAAACAAAAAAAAGAAACATGACATTAATCATTCCTTTTTGATCGATTGTGGAGAGCTCCGAACAAGGGTATAGAGAAGTTTTGAAAGAGTGTGGAGTGTGGAGATCTACACTTGCAATTGATTCCAATGTCATAGTATCTACTACAACACTTTTCTGGATTCTATCTTGTTATCCCATAATATCCTTTATGTGGTCTAGTTGTTGTTTCTATTGTGCAATCTCTTTCTAAAGCTGCCCCTTCTCCTTCTAGTATATTGCCATAGAATCTCTCTCATTCAATTACGATGCATCTCAACTAGCTACTACAATGATGCAATCACCCATCTATCTCCAGATTGTGCAAGAACTTGTTATTTTATAGAATCTCGATAGATATTGATAGTTTCAAAGCCATAAACTTGAAGACCATCATGTGTACATCCCACTTTAGGGAAAAAATGGATGTCATGTTCTTGTGCATATGTTTCAAAGACTTCCCCGATAGCTTTCATTTCAAAATTCAAGTTTTCAAGATTGGTCAAGATCTTGCACAAAAATAATGTAGACCAGGATAATGGGTAGAGTTTGCAAGAAATTATACAAAAAATATATATATTTTTTTAGAGAGAAATAAGCCACAACCCAATCAAATTGGTCCAGTTGTTGATTAGCTGTGTTGATTACAAATTCTTGTAGAATTGTCATCAGATTAGGTACAATAAAATGAACAATCAGCTTTTCCCAGCTAACACAATCAAATACAGTTTTCCAAGGTGATAAAATTGCATATGCAGATGTGTGTGTGTGTGTGTGTGTGTATGTATGCATGTATATATGTATGTACGCATATATGTATGCATGTATGTATATATGTATGTGTATATGTATGTATGTATGTATTTATATACGTATGTATGTGTGCATGTATGGCCACAATAAAACAATAAAGCTCAGTCAACACATAGCATGGCCACAGATATGAAGGAAACTCCTATTGGTAAGTAGATTCCTCTTTTTCTCTCTCATTTTACATGTGTTTGAACTATTATTTCTTAGAGGGCATTTTGGAATATTGGATTCATTTTATGTAGGTGGCGATGAGAACATTCCTAGATGTACCAGTGTTAGATGTACATGAACACTAAATAATTGTGATGAATTGCTCGTGAGAAATGAAGATGGATGTCCCCTAAGAGTAGCCCAACTTCTAGGTACTTTAAAGATTGATCCTTTCTTAAATATTTTAGATGTTAATGGGGAATTTAGATGTGGGGAGGGGGGGAGGGAATGAGCTTCCACCTTCATGTGGTTGACCCTAATTAGTAGAGAATATTAAACTATTCTCAAAATCAATTGAAGCTCAATATTAACCTGTGATTGCACAACACCTAACTATTTGAATCTCTTGATTATAGGAAATGCAAAAGGAGGCCATAATTTAATATGTAGTCTCAATTCATATGCATATGAAATCATGTGGAGCTCAAAAAATGTAACAAGTTTGTAATTTTTTTTAGAGTTCTTTAATCAAGTATTTTAAGTTATAGACCATCATGAACATTGTAACTTTGACTCTTATAGGAAAGAGTAATGTCCTCAGCATACAAGCAAATCAAGACTTTCTATGTGTTGCCTTGCTTGTCCATAACAGCTAGAGTTCTAATGTTCATGATGGTTTATAATTTTAAAAACTTAATATACCTAATAAATAAATGTAACATGATGCATTTTTTCATCTATGCCTATTGTCCATGCATATAGAATGCAATTGCACATGTATTCTTGATTAAGAATCTAACAAGTAGGTGGGCACCTGCAATTTGATAGATGATTCCTCTATGGGGGAGATGGTACTATTGGTAGACCCCTATAGCTTGGACACTCTATGGACTAATGTCTTTGCAATATGGAGACATGGAGACCAATTTAAGGATGACCTGAAAAAGAAATGGTTAAGTGTATAAATATTCTAGAACTTATTCAATTGTTTTAATCTGAAATTTATGTCAACTTTTCTAATTATGGTAGTTTTCTAACGTTTGAGTTTGTTTCTCCAGTGCTTGTTGATGGTGATAAATGAATTGTGCTTTTCAAATAGAATCCAAACAAGTTTACTAGGATTGCATCAAAATATGAAGTGAGGTATGTAGTATTTGGTACCTAAATTATAATCTATATAGATAATGGTCATCAGTTTTTTTGAAATTGTGGATGAGTTAATTTTTTTTTAAAATTAATAGAATTGGGCATGTGAATTTTATTATCACATTCTCACTATAACTTTTTATGATGAGAAAATGATTATTCACAAGGATTAATGATTTTGGATATTTATTTTTATAGTTTCAAATGTAGAAACCATTTATCCCAACATCTTGATTTAGCAATCTAGTTTCTTCAAATTTGACTTAATAATTTTAGCTTCTTCTTTAAGAATGACCCAAGTCCCAAAGTATGATCATCATCTTACCAAACCCATATAATATATTTGAGAATAGGTTTAAGCTATTGATTACATAAATTTTCATATTATATTGTATCTCCATTGGCTTTTCTCAATTCTACTACAAAGAATGAAGGTATCACCTCAAAAATATTTGCAAAAGATACCAAGTTACCTTTTCTTCCATTCTTATTTCCTTGCAACTTGATTATGCAATCTATTTTCTTCATATTGAAGAACTCTCATATTTATCCATAAATAAAAAGACATTGGATTAAATTATTGACCATGTTATACTTTGCATGCCACTGCTTTCAATCTTAAAGGAGGAGAAAGCTTTGGCAGATACAACTTTCACTCTAAGTATTGATTTGGCCATGACAAATATTAACTATCTAGTCTATATAACCTACCACAATCTCTTCAATCTGTTGTGGAGGATGACTCCTTATTGAGTTATATGACTAATGAGTGAATGAATTGACTAGTTGTTATTCATCATTTTTAATTACCATCCTTTAAATAGAGAGAATGAGTAGAGCTTGGAATATAAAGGTATTCCTTCACATAATGGGTTATTTTCATGTGATGAATCTACTTATATTCTCCTTATAAAGAGCTATATATTCACATATGACAATTCTTCTTAAATTTTCATATGCAAAATGGTTATTCTCATTTTGATAAAGTTGTGGCATCTACTAACACTATAACAGAAACACATATTCTTGGTGCTATATTATTAATTGCTATTTTTGACTCATAGAATATTGGTTAGGAATGAGTAGTCATGGTGGGCCCCCACTACATAGAGGCAAAAACTAAGGTAATTCCAAGCTCACCTTCAAATCCATACTGTGTAAAATATAATCTAGCTTATTCCCCTCTGTGATTCACATAATAACCCACATTTGGATCCATATTGTTCAAAATACCACTCTAACACTTGAACTAAAGACCTCCCCACTTTGAACTGGATGTTGTTCAAGTAAAGGGTAGAAGCAAGGAGTTGGGTCTCAATTACATAGAAGTCCACAAATTGAGATTGTGTTCCTTTAGAAATGGGCACCCATTTTTAAAAAATGGGTACACATTTTGGGCTCGGGTACTCGATCCTAAATTTAAAAAAATGGACACCCATTTTTTTTAAAATCGGGTACCCATTTTTTTCTTTCAAAAAAGGGTACCTATTTTTGAAAACATAAAAAAATTGTATTTTTTAGAAATGGGTATCATTTCTAAAAATTTAAAATTTTGTTTTTTGGGCAGATTTTGCATGTTGATTTGACATTTTCAAAACGATTACCCTTTTTTTGAAATTTTATTTTTTGGGCAAATTTTGTATGTTGATTTGACATTTAAAAATGAAACAAAGAATTAAAATAGTAGTTGTAAAAGATTTAAAGAAAAAACTGATCGAAAATGCAGAAAAGCATTCCAGGATTTGCTTAGTTCAAAGAACAGAATTCTAAGAATAAACATGGAAATATAAAGAGTCATACAAAGTAAAGGAGGGAAAATATGAGAGTTGGAACATTTAAAAGCATTGAACTTCATGATATTTATAACATTAAATTGTAATATATTTAAGCTGAATTGTAATGGATAAAATTTTAATCATTCTATCCACAATCCTCTATATGATTTTCATAAATTTTCATTCCATTTCATATCTATAACACAATTGGATTTTGAACATCTATTAAATACCTATGTACCAAGTTTATGTGGTTTTGAACACCTATTAAATACCTATGTATCAAGTTTATGTGGTACTTGAGTGATAAAGTTGTGGACAAGAGTAGCCAATGGTAATTTCGTCCATACTAATTGGCTGCTAATATTCCCAATTTACCCCTCAACTACCATAGGGAGACATTCTTTGACCAATGGTCAACACAAAGAGAACATTATGCAAGATAAATATATCATCAAAGAGGAGGGGACAAGGGTTTGATGGAAAGATTTATTTAAACTCAAACTCATATGACTCATATGAAAGTAAAGTTTAAGAATTTTCTTTGAAACCAGATAATGTTGCAATCAAACCAAAGTTATATTACTTATCGGCATCAAGGTTGTTGAAATTGTTTTTAATTTCAATGTTGCCAGAAGCAAATAATTTTCAAAAGGAAAGGATCACTGAAAGAATATGAAAGTTGTTAAGGTTTGCCAAAAAGCCCCTCAAACTCCAAAAGGGAATTCGATGAAGTCCTATAAGTTAAAATAGGTAGTTATTTCAACTATGTAACCCTAATTCAAAGAAGAATTCAATTCTTGAGATAAGTTTTGTTGCAGGCATAGGAATGGAGAATAGGAGTGTATATTGGGAATTGGAATGGGTATAAGCTCATTTTAGAGGCAAAATGGGAATATATATTCATATTCCCTATTTCAATTGATGAACCAAACAGAAAGTAGAAAAGCATTCCAAATTTCCTATTCCTATTCCAATAACCAAATGGGCCCAAACGGAATTCTTGAGAAAAAGTTGATTTTTTATAATAATAAAAAGACCCAAAATAAGAGAGTTGGTTATTATAACTAACATGAAGACATTCCAACAACAATGAGATCTCCGATATATGATAGGTCTGCAAGCGTTGGTCACATTTTGGATCTTTGATATGATATAGATTTAATGTAGATTATCGAAATTCATTAAATAGTACTCATGAAGTAATTGCTTTTCAGATATCCATGTCGGTTAAGAAAATGGATTTGTTGAATAGACCTAAAAATTTTACAACAAAATGTAAATGGTAGGAGTAAACCTCAGAGTGGTCGCCAAATTTCCAAGATCCTTAACTGTCTGCCCCAAGGACGAGAGCTATGTAAAAGAACGTAATTGTTTATAAATTTATAAAATGGAATGATTGTAGAAAATACACGAAATGGATTTGGCAATCAAGTGTTTAAAATTTATCAGTTAGTGAAGTGGATTGATAGCTTCAAGATGATAGTGTGTCGTGGAATACAGTGACTACAATATATGCAAAAAAATATGTGGATGATAATTAGCCTCTTGTAATATTTCAACAAATGTAAAAGATAATTCTCGAACGTCCATTGCATAAAGAAATGAAGCTAGTCAACTATAATTCCCAAGTTGATTTACATGGAAAATTCTAAGTGTCCACCCATTTGGAAAGGAACACCTCAAAGAGATGTTGTCTCAAGGATTGCATATACTTAAAATGTGGAATGGCTGGCAACCCACCCTATTGTAAAACAATTCCAAAATGTGCACAAATGAATTTGCATGGAATCTCTCAAAAATTGAATAAATGGAACACCTTCGAGCTATAAATACTTGAAGAATGCTATGATATTGTTGTTGTGGGTGAGAAGATTGAAGGATGTGTTCAAACTTCTTAGAATGGCAATCTTATGATCTTGTGCGATGGGTTTTTGACATCTTTTAGCTTTCAGAAACTTTTGAAAGGTCTGCTTAAGTTATGATGGTTGTAGTTTGGAATATCATGTATTATGCTTAAGAGGTTATGATACCTTCTTTCATACCAAGGTTCTCTGTTGTGCTATGCATCTTGGCTGCTACAACTACTACAAAGGATGGTATAAGTCATGCCTAGACTTAGAATAAAATATTGAATACAGTTCATTTATGTATCGAATCTTATATCTAATTTGTAATTTGTCAGTGATCATATTTAACTCTCCATCTGTATTTATAAAGAAAATAAGGTCAATTTTAGCAATGATTTCATAGTGACAAATCATTTTACCAACAAGATACTAGATAAAATGAGAGGTTAAGGGTCATAAGAAATTATGTTTAGAGCAATCCTAATAAAATGGTTTAGGAGTATAAGTACTTGATCAATCAGGAGATAGATATAATTTTAAGAGTTGGGTTAAATAAGGAGGTCCTAATAAGATGACTAATCTCTCGATGTATGTGAGGAGTGTCATTAAACTATGTATGAATGCAATCACATTATATATATGATTAGGATATATGGTTTAAAGTCCTAGGTAAAATGAACTCGCTTAAGGTGTCCAAATAGGATGGCTCAAAAGGAGAGCAATTGATCAATTTTTTAAACTACAGGTCATGAATGAGATCCAAGTATGTATTGTGTGGTCACATTAAATAAATGTAAATATAGTTAATGGTTTAAGTTCTTAGGTAAAATGAGAGCTTAAGTGGTCACAAGAGTTCAAATGCCTTAAGGGTTCCTAAAAGGATGGCTTAAGGGGAGAACCACTTGATAAATCTTTCAAACTACATGTGATGAATGTTAGCATAGTAGGCAAGAAATATTAGTAACCATTTTTATTTTTTTCCTTTTTCAATAAGTTTGTCCAACAGCGTAGTGGTAAAGCACTCCTACAAAATACTTGCCCCCTTATGTTCTTGGTTTTCGAGATCATAATGATCTTCTAACAAACAATGAATGATCTTTAATTTGAACAACTCCAACAAACATTTTATTTTCTAAATCCTTTATTATTATTTATGTTCCTAACTTTAATGATTTACAAGATTACAATCATATATAATGACATCTTTATATTTATTTATTTAATTTTGATATATATATATTTTTCTTAATTAAAATTCTACTCTAATTTTAATTTTTTTCTTTATTACTACTCTACCATATAGTACAAACCATGAGATGAAATGTAATATATAGATTAAAAATAATAATAAATAAATAAATAATTCCAAAACAACCCAAATATTTACTTAATCAAAAAAGACTGTATAAAGTTGTCAATAACTTACCCACACCATTTCATTTGGCTCTTCGACTTCTTTTTGTAGGCCGTCACAATACTCTACGCACCAAAACAGAAAAGCATGTGTGTTTTCTTTTCAAGAATCAATTCATAGATTAAAAGAAGATGCACTAAAAATGAAAAGGAAAAAACAAAGATACTTCTATTTGGGGGTGTACCTGCTGCTCGATAGAAGGCGGTCTCCATAAGCGAAGGAATCGTTTTCAAATTCTTCTCTCGATACGCGGCAAAGCATTCGAACTTTGAAGCCGCTCGCAGTGTTTTCATCACTAAAACAGGACGATTTCTTTCAACAAACCCTTCACTGAAAATAAACGGCAACACAGCTTCCTGAAATTTCTTCACCTTATAATCTACAGCAAGCTCGAAAACCCCACGAACATCTTTAGCCGCGTTACTTTCCAGAAATCTCTCACAAATTGCCGTCAAAAGAGGCAGATCATATTTAACAGAAGCTCTGTAAAGAGCGACTCCATGGCATTCCAAGCTTGCTTGATTTACTTTGCCCGAATACAGAAAATCATTTAGCGGTTTTAACTCTCCGGCTGTCATATCTGATATTTTCACTTTGCCGTTCACAGACTCGGACATTCCTGCTCTCAGCATCGCCTTGAAAACTTTGGACTTCCCTGCCTGCAAAAAAGTCACATTTAAATATAACATTTAAAAGAGCAAAAGTTGGGGTTTTTAAACAGCGAGGGTTTCTAAAATACCAGAACGGCTTTATGCGCCCTCACGATTCCTCCATCGCTTCCTTCCAATGTGAAATCTGCGAAATCTTCTTGAAATATATCTTCGTCCCAATTTTGCAAGAACTCACAATCAGGGTGGATTTTCTGAGCTTTGTCACATTCCTCACAGTAATGAAATTGTGTTCCATAATAATTAGGCGTAAAACTCCCTAAATGTAGACCGCATGAACTGCACAAAATTTTGGAGGGATTTACACGATAATATGCCATTTGTAACACAGGAAAAATGAATGGAGCAAATATACGGCTAGTACCTAAAGTAGGCAGAGCAAGAATGGATTTGTTCAGTCCGAAATGGGGGTTTTGGGAGAGAAAATGAACAAACAAAGGTCAACAGGTAATATATATGAAAAGCAATGATCAAGCTTGAGACTCGGCAGTGACAAACGGCAAACAGTGTAGCTTTAGAAATAATGTGTTTGTGGAGGAAGAGGGATTGGGTTTAAATAGAAATATTATTATAGCAAATTTTTCCCTAATTTATCAGATACGATGGGACGACGTTGGGACGAGCATTCGGAAGATACGATGGATTGATATGAGCGATTTCTTTACACATAGGCAAATGTGCCAGTGTATTTTAAACTATTATGAGGTAACTTTGAAAACACTTTAATCTAACACCCATTTTAATAAAATGTCATTATATTATTATTTAGATCCATAAATTATATGCATAATAACTTAAACTTAACATTCGTAGATTAAATTTGTCTTTGACACATTTTGCAACTTAAGGGTCCGAATTAAAATATTTTATGTCATAATTTTTTTCTCTTTCGGATTTGCATTAGCCCAATCTCTATGTGTACTTGAATTGAGAACAAGAGGTCGAACATTATTAAAGTTCATTATGTCAAGCAAACATCTTTTGGTTCTTCCCTTAAACAATGACTAAAATGACATTATGGGATCCAAGGAACTGAGAAGAAATTTACATACTTAGAAATACTCTTCAAAATATTTTTGCTTGAAGTGTGGAAGGTGGGAGATTTTAATCTACAACATTGACCACTTCAAACTTCTTCCATCTACAAATGCAAGCATTGTTATGAAACCCTATCAAGTTTGCACTTTAAAAAATATTAAACCTTGCTCCTCTAAGTTGAAACTTGGGAAACCAACTCATCAAGATGCAAAGCGAATATGTGCTAAAGTGCACTTCATGAATCTCCTTTTGGGAAAAATACTGATGGTCAATCTTGACCTCTTTAAACTATCAAAAATATGCAAGACACAACATAGCATCATGCATATGAAATGGAACTTTAGTTGTTGAACTCACATTGTCAAGGAGAATTAGATGTGAAACTCACAACCTACAACTACAAATAGAAAGGGTAATAGATTTTGATATTTGAAATTTATCATAACAAACATGTATAAAACCACAACAAATGCAAGTTCCTAGTTGTGCGTAATGCCTTTTCCTCTTTGGGCAATGGGATAATGAGAATTTAACTATTTTGCATAATCAAAATTCAAGGAATAGCATTAGGTCTAAGACATGTTGCCTTACAAAATTCTTTGTTAGTATTCATAGCTCAGCCTTTTTATCGAAATCAATGTAAAATTCATATCAATCTATGTTCTTCAATAAAGATTTAGTTAGTTCCATGAATCAAAGCACAAATAGAGAAAATATATATCTCATAATGAGACACCAAATGAAAAAATACTAAATTTATTCATTTGAAACTTGATAGAATCTTATAATAGAGAGATCTAAAATTGAATACATATTATTCATGAAAATCATAAGCTAGATCTTTGTCATCCACAAACATACAATTTAAAGAAACAAGACCCTACAATATTGACTAAACACATATTTCATTATTCTTCTCTATGAGACTTTACAATGCTGATCAAATGCGAGAAAAAGCTAAAAATGGTGGAAACTTGTCCAACTAGTTGTAACCAACTTTGTAGAATGAGAAGAAAGAATCTAATAAGTAGAAGAGAAGAGAATCCCATACTTTTTCTTAAAGTGCCAAATGTCCTCATGATTCTCCTCCACTTGTAGCAAAGTAACCCTCTTCTTTCACCCCCCCGGAGCTAAAAATCAAATCACATTAGTTGTAATAAAAAACTCATCAATATATTTCCATATGTATAAGAAAACCCATTTCTAGAGGAAAACCAATATTCTCTAAAACCCTTTTCTAAAATGTCCATCAAATGTTTGCAATAAAAGTGCCAAAATTATCCTTTCCAAATTTGTCAAATACAAAGATGATAGATTTGCAAAATGAAGCCTCTAATTGCTACAAAGAAGCCATGAAAGATGTCTCTGTTTGGTAGAATAACCTCTTATATGATCAGCTTTTATCCTCTCCCCTTTTATTATTTTATTCATTTTATAATCCCCAACATGCCTTTCAAAATCGTTGAGCTTTTCATTTAAATAAAATCCCCCATTTTACATATTTTATGCTATATAGAAAAATGTATATCTTAGAAATCATTCACATGCCTATTATAGTTTTCATTAGACAAATCTATGAAAATGCAAGTCTCTTCCTATTGGTGGAAATCCACCAACTATATTTCATTTTTTACCCCCTTTATCTCATTTGATACTTTCTCTCCAAGTGGGTCCTACCTACTTTGTGCCCACCTTTTAACCTTTTTATTTCATATTTATTTCTTTCCCTTAAAGAATGCGTGTTAATTTTACTTCATAAAAAGGCTTATTTAATGACTGCAAGGAGAATGAGAATGAGTATGAGGGGATATGATTTATGAATGGATAGTTAGTTGAAGGAGATCTAAAATATACTATAGTGTTCTTTTATGGGAGAGGGAGATGTGGCATGAGAGTGGACTTGGGTTTGAGTTAGGAAGACTTAAAGCATGCCTTGATTTGTTCAAGTGATCTAGAGAGATAATTAGACATGGATAAGGGGGTGTTGTTGCTTAGTTTAGATGGTGATATGGCACAATTAAGGGAAGTGATGTGGCTAGTGGATGGATTTGTTATTAAAAATGGTAGGTGGAGGAGTTAATTAAATAAATGGAATTATTTAATTTAAAAAGTAATTGTTGGTGCATGAGTTAGGTTAGGCTAACTACTGGGTTGAGGGTTAGTTTGTGGCTGAGGCATTTAATTAATTGAATTAATTAAATAGAAGGAGATATTTGAAATTATATAAAATAGCTTACGTAATTTATTTAATTTAATACTAGAGCAGGGGAGGTTTGATTAATAAATTAGACTATTGGTTCTCGTTTGATTATATTGGACTATTTTCAATTAATTAAATTAATTGATTAGGAGATAACATAAATAAATTAAAAATATTTAATATTTAATCAATAATGCCTTAGAAGATGACTAAGTGTGATTACTAATTGTGTGACTTGGTGTAGCATTAATAACCTTTCATATAGACAAGGTTAGCTAACTATGCAAGACCTCAATCATGCATCCTCACACTTTCATCCTAGCCTATGCAAGCACTTAAGGAATGGATGATGGGCATTTATCTTTTTAGTTCATTTAAATCTCATTAATATTTTATGCTATCACTTAGTTACAAGTCACTTGTAATGAGTTACCCTAGTAACCACTTAGGGCCCTGGCCCCCATTGCAAGCAATCCCCCTATCTACACACCTAGATTACCTACTTGAGGCTCATGAGTCAATTAAGTTCATAAAAGTGTAATGTCACTACAACATTTGGGGTCAAATTGTGATGGCAATTTGCGACAAAAGATTGTGGGTGAGGGGGTGGGGAATGAGCTTCCACCTTCATGTGGTTGACCCTAATTAGTAGAGAATATTAAACTATTCTCAAAACCAATTGAAGCTCAACATTAACTTATGATTGAACGACACCTAACTATTTGAATCTTTTCATTTTAGGAAATGCAAAAGGAGGCCATAGTTTAATATGCAATCTCAATTCATATGCATACAAAATCATGTGGAGTTCAAAAAATGTAACAAGTTTGTATTTTTGTTAAAGGTCTTTAATCAAGTATTTTAAGTTATAAACCATCATGAACATTGTAACTTTGACTCTTATAGGAAAAAATAATGTCCTCGGCATGCAAGCAAATCAAGACTTTCTATGTGTTGCCTTGCTTGTCCATAGCAACTAGAGTTCTAATGTTCATGATGGTCTATAATTTAAAAAACTTAATATACCTAATAAATAAATGTAACATGATGCATTTTTTCAGCTCTACCTATTGCCCATGCATATAAAACACAGTTGCACATGCATTCTTGATTTAGAATCTAACAAGTAGGTGGGCATCTGCAATTTGATAGATGATTCCTCTATGGGGGAGATGGTACTACGGGTAGACCCCTGTAGCTTGGACACTCTATGGACTAATGTCTTTGCAATATGGAGACATGGAGACCAATTTAGGGATGACCTGAAAAAGAAATGGTTAAGTGTATAAGTATTCTAGAAATTATTCAATTATTTTAATCTAAAACTTATGTCAACTTTAATTTTGGCACTTTTCTAACGGTTGATTTTGTTTCTCCAGTCCTTGTTGACGGTGCTAAATGAATTGTGCTTTCCAAATAGAATGCAAACAAGTTTACTAGGATTGCATCAAAATACGAAGTGAGGTATGTAGTATTTGGTACTTTTCTAATCTATATAGATAATGGTCATCAATTTTTTGAAATTGCGGATGAGTTAACTTTTTTTTTAAATTAATAGAATTGGGGATGTGAATTTTATTATCACATTCTCCTTAGAACTTTTTATGATGAGAAAAATGATTACTCACAAGGATTAATGAATTTGGATATTTATTTTTATGGTTTCAAATGTAGAAACCATTTATCCCAACATCTTGATTTAGCAATCTAGTTTCTTCGAATTTGACTTAATAATTTTAGCTTCTTCCTTAAGAATGACGCAAGTTCCAAAGTATGATCATCATCTTACCAAACCCATACAATATCTTTGAGAACAAGTTTAACCTATTGATTACATAAATTTTCATATTATATTGTATCTCCATTGGCTTTTCTCAACTCTACTACAAAGAATGAAGGTATCACCTCAAAAATATTAGCAAAAGATACCAAGTTACCTTTTCTTCCATTCTTATTTCCTTGCAGCTTGATTATGCAATCTATTTTCTTCATATTGAAGAATTATCATATTTATCCATAAATAAAAAAACATTGGATTAAATTATATACCATGTTATACTTTTCATGCCACTACTTTCAATCTTAAAGGAGGAGAAAGCTTTGGCAAAGACAACTTTCACTTTGAGTATTGATTTGGCCATGACTAATATTGACTATCTGGTCTATATAACCTACCACAATCTCTTCAATCTTTTGTGGAGGATGACTCCTTATTGATTAATATGACTAATGAGTGAATGAATTGACTAGTTGTTATTCATCATTTTTCATTACCATCCTTTAAATAGAGAGAACAAGTAGAGCTTGGAATATAAAGGTATTCCTTCACATAATGGGTTATTTTCATGTGATGAATCTACTTATATTCTCATTACAAAGAGCTATATATTCACATATGATAATTCTTCTTATATTTTCCTAGGCAAAATGTTTATTCTCATTTTGATAAAGTTGTGGCATCTACTAACACTGTAACAAAAATACATATTCTTGGTGCTATACTATCAATTGTTATTTTTGACTCATAGAATATTGGTTAGGAATGAGTAGTCATGGTGGGCCCCCATTGCATAGAGGCAAACTAAGGTGATTCCAAGATCACCTTCAAATCTATATTGTGTAAAATATAATCCAACTTATTCGCCTCTGTGATTCACATAATAATCCACATTTGGATCCATATTGTTCAAAATACCACTCTAGCAAGAACTAAAAACCTCCACACATTGAATTGGATGTTATTCAAGTAAATTTTTACCATAAATATCATTAACAATATGAAGATAATATGAAGATAATAGAGATGGCAAGTGAGAGCAAGAGCGAAAGCAGTTAGGGGAAAGGATGGGATAGCGCACCTTTCCAAAATTTGAAACCTATACTAGGCAGGATTCCCCAGGGAGGAGGAAATCAAAAACTTGGATTGAAGGAGGGGTTGGCGAAGTGTCAGGGGACTACAGAGGTTGGAGATGAAATAGAGAATGGGGATAGGGACCAACGTGAATAGTGCAGAGGTCTAGACAAATCCATTCTGCTATCCAAGGTGGACCGGTCTGGTTTTCTGGTGAAATGGTTGTCTCTTTTTGGTGTTAAACCCTTTGGTAAGTCTTCTTTCCATCTGATTAAGATTCTTTCTAGCTTGGATACAGGGTCTTGTGCGATTTCTATTCCAGATGAGTTAGTAGATCATAATATTGCCTCAATAGCTTCTAGACTGGTGGGTAAGTTTATTGGGCAAAGGCCAAACATAGACATAGTGAGATCTTTCACTCAGAAGAAATGGCAACTTAAAGGATAGGTTAATGCTATGGCTATGGAAAAAGGCTTCCTATGTTTTGATTTCACTTGTCAAGAGGATTTGTCTAACATCCTGTGTGGAGGACCTTGGAGTATAGGTCGGTCTACCCTTGTGCTTTAGAAATGGTCATCGAAACTTGATTTGAATGAATCATTCTTTGTGTGAGCACTAGCTTGAGTCAGGCTTCCAAAGCTGACATTGGAGTTCTAGAATGAGGATGTGTTTGTGGGAGTTGCTAATTCCTTTGGGGAACTTTTTTCGAAAAACCTGGTTACAGCTTCAAGAACCAGACTTACATATGCAAGGATATGTATTTTAGGGGAATCTATGAAAGTATCCCTTTTTCTTGTTTTCATTGTCTGAAATTTGGACACAAGGTGAATCAATGCCCAAAGGTTAAAGTTGAAAAGAAAATGTTTTCTTCCATCTCCCAAGGAAAGGAGAAAAAGATTTGGAGAAGGAAGAGCTTAAAGGGGGAACAAAAGGATGAGGTTAATGCTCCTATTATAGGAGGAAATAAATTGGCTACCTTGACCTCTAGGGTAGACAAGGATGTTATGCCAGAAACAAAGATGGATGTTCTAGCTGAACCAGCATCAAAGACTAATGTGAAGATTCAAATAAGATAGTGAAAGTCCCTGTTGATGGTAGAAACGGAATGGTCCTTGGAGTATCAAAGGCAGATGAGATAGTTATTTTTTCTATTGGAGAGGAGGAAGATCAAAGGATAGTGAAAGATCCAGAAAAGATAGTGGAAGTCCCTATTGATGGTAGCAAAGAGGAAGTCTTTGAAGAAAGAGCATCAAAGGCAGATGAGACAGTTATTTTGTCTATTGGAGAGGAGGAATATCAAAGGGTAGTGGAAGTCCCTGTTGATGGTAGCAAAGAAATAGTCATTGGATAATCAAAGATAATTGAGACAATTATCTCATCTGATGGAGAGGGGGAAGATTTATCAATGGAGGATGATCTATCTTTGTTCTTGGATTTTTAAGAGATAAGGAGGAAAATGGAGTGAAATTTTTTTTTGCTCGTATTATGAGGGAGGACTCTAGGGTAGAGGAGGAAAATACTTAGTTCCAAGAAGTGGGGGGGGGGGGGGGGAATCTCTCTTGAAAGGAAGATAATGAGTGAAAATCAAGAGGATGTCTTGGCTCTCCCCTCATCTCCTAAGAAGGATCCAAATGCTACATGTAATTTGGAAAAGGGAATAAAGAAGGAAGAATCATTATCTTCTAAGCCTAAAAGGAAATTTATTTGGGACACCCCGTCCCCCCCCCAAGTTTCACCAATAGAGACCAAGAGTCGAAGTAAACTGAACTTGGGTATAAGGTCTAGATCGAGAGGAAGGAGACATGCTAGCCAAGTCAAAGAAGATGAGACAAAAAGATGTTTGGTAGATGGGAGTCAAAGAACACTTTTGGAGTGTTCTCCCAATTTTAAATGAAGATAATCTCTTGGAATATAAGGGGCCTTAATGGTGCCCATAAGTAGGAATAATCTCTTGGAATATAAGGGGCCTTAACAGTTCCCATAAGTAGGAAATCATTAGGAATATGATTAGAGACCAGAGACTTGATATTTTGTTGATTCAAGAAACTAAGATGAGAAAAAGAGAGTTTTGGTAAAATATCTTTTAGTAATAACATGAGTGGGGAAGCCTCAGATTATGAAGGAGCATCTGGAGGATTGTTGACCCTTTTTAATAATAAGCAGTTCAGATTCACTACCTTATACAATGATGGTAATATCCTATTGTGTAAAGTTTTCCATGAACATTCCAATTATTTTTGGTTCATTTTGAATATTTATGCTCCTAATACCAAAAGGGAAAGAAATAATTATTGGCCTAAAGTCCATGATTTGGTTCAGACCAGTAACATAATTAAAGGAATTATAATGAGGGATTTGAATACTTCATTAGTGGATGAGGAGAAGAAGGGAGGTTTGACGCCTAATTGGGAAAGTAAAATGGACCTCTCCAATTTCATAAATAACTTGGCTTACTTGGACCTGGATCTCTCAGGAGGAGTTTTTACTTGGTGAAATAAAAGAATTGGAAGGGAGTGTATTCAAGTTCGGTTGGATAGAGCTCTTATCTCACCGAATTGGTTGCAGTCCTTTTCCCGCAAGTTGTCTCTACTCCCCAGAATTGGCTCTGATCACTCCCCTATATCTCTTTTGGTTGCCTCTTTAGAACCTAGAAGGAACTTCCCTTTTCAATTGGAAAAGATGTGGATTTCACATCCTGACTTATTGAATAAGATAAATCACTGGTGGGGGATAGAAGTGGAAGGCATTGCTATGTTTAGAGTAGCAAAGAAATTGAGCAATGTGAAAAGAAAGTTTGGAACAAGATGGATTTTGGTCATATTTTTCATCATAAAGATGATATGTCTCTCAAACTCGCATCCATTTAGGATGCTATTCAAAAGGAAGGCTACAATGATTTGAACATAAATGTTGAGCTATCTAATATGTCTAAGTTGCATAATATAATAAGTAAGGAAGAGAAGTTCTTGAAGCAAAGATCTAGAATCAATTGGTTGAAAGAGGGGGATCAGAACACAAGGTTTTTCCACATTTCTACTCTAAAGTATAGAGCTAATAATAGAATTTTTGCTTTAAAAAAGGGGTAGGATATGTTGACAAAAGAGGATGAAATTGCTGCTGAGGTTGTTTCCTACTTCTCCTCTCTTTTGTCCTAGGATCCCTTGTTATCGAAGTTGGATCAAACTGAGATAATCTCTTGTATTCCATAGATTATTCAACCCAATCACAACAAAATTTTACGGTTATTCCTAATGCTTAGGAAGTAAGAGAAGCTCTTTTTTCCTTGCAAGCAAATAAGTCCCTAGGTCTAGATGGTTTTCCTACTTTCTTCTTCCAAGCTTATTGGTAGGTGGTTATGGAAGATGTTGTGAAGGCTATTTAGGAATTCTTTGGAGCTAGAAGTATTCTTAAAGAGATTAATTCGACTTTTTTGGTCCTCATTCCTAAAACTCTTGGGGATGACTCTTTGGATAAATTTAGACCAATCAGCATGTGCAACTCTTTCTATAAGATAATGTCAAAGGTGCTAACCTCTAGAATGATTAGAATTCTTCCTTTGATTATATCTCAACAACAAATAAGATTTGTCCCTAGAAGACAGATTTTGGATTCGATCATAATGGTGCATGAAGTTATCCATTCAATGGAAGCTGGGAAGAGAGATGGAATGCTTCTCAAACTGGATCTTTCAAAAGCTTATGATAGGGTTGATTGGACCTCCTTTGGTTTGGTGGTCTAGGCTTTTGGCTTTGATGAGAAAGTTTGTAAGCTTATATCTCAACTTATTTCAACTTCTTATCTTGCAATTTTGGTTAATGGTACTCCTCCTATTTTTTCCAAACCTTCAAGAGGGCTTAGATAGGGTGACCCCCTCTCACCTATTTTGTTCATCATTTTGGTTGAATGTATTGGTAGGTTAATTGAGAAGAATAAACAAGTCGGAAGGCTAAAAGGATTTAAACCATCTTCTAGGTGTGAACCTTTTTCTCACCAACAGTTTGTGGATGATACAATTATGGGAGGGGAAGCTTCAGTCAAGGAGGCTAAGGTAATGAAGGAGATTCTTGATTTTAATACTAGAGGATCTGGACAACTCATTAATTGGTATAAAATCTTGGTGTTCTTTATTAATACTCTAGAGGACAGGTAGAGGAAGATTGTGAGGACCCTTGGTTGTGGAGTGGGAAAGTTTCCTTCTACTTATCTTGGTCTCCCTTTGGGTGCTAAGCCTCTTGATTCCTTTTGTAATGAGATTTTTGATAGGTTCAGTAAGAAGCTCGTGGGTTGGAAAGGGACTACTCTTACTCAAGCTGGCAAATGCCTTTTGGTTAAATCTACTCTTTAGAACCTCCCAATGTATGCCTTGAGCCTTTTTGGAAATCTAGTCAAATTTGCAGAGAAGATGGAAAAGATTCAGAGGGATTTTTTATGGTCAAGTCTTGAAGGGCAGAATAGATATCCCCTGGTGGCTTGGGATAATGTTTGTCTTCCTAAGTGCTATGGTGGATTGGGTATCAGGAAACTAAAGCATCTTAATATGGTTCTCCTAGCGAAACAGATATGGTGCATCTTTAATAGTATAGGGGAATGGAGAGATGTCTTTGTTTATAAGAATCTTAGAAAACCTTCAATTTAGTTTTTGCTAAACAATGAGGACATTTCGAGAGGGTCTATTATCTCGAATGGTATTCTAAAAGCAAGAGAGTTGGCCAAGGCTAAGGTTGTTTGGAAAGTAGGAAAAGGGGAGGATATTCACTTATGGACAGATAATTGGTTGCTACAAGGACTTCTGATTAATAACCCTACATTTGAAATGTGGGCTAATGAATGTATAAGGCAATTTGGTTTGAAGGTTAGTGATTATAGAACTGACCAAGGATGGAAAGACTTGTCGGTTATCTCTGAGGATCTCAAGCTGATCATGACCATGCTAAATGCTATGGTTATTAATAACAAAAGGGATGAAGTTGTATGGGGTGACAACCCTAGTGGTTGTTACTCGGTAGCTTCGGGCTACAATTCCCTTTGGAGCTTAAAAGAGAAACCCCCTTGGGAAAAAGCTTAGTTACTAGGGCTTACCCCAAAGATTAATATGTTTTATTGGCTAGCCTTGCAAGAAAAAATTCTTACATAGGACAATCTAATAAGAAGAGGTCATATTATGACTAATAGGTGTATCCTATGTAAGAATCAGATGGAATTAGTAAATCATATGTTTATATATTGCCCTTTTTCAAGGGAGGACTGGGACAATATAAAAAAAAATTGGGGTTAGCTGGTGTAAACCAAATAATCTACTAGATTTCTTTTTCCATTGGATAAGGATGTTTAAGGGTTCAAACCTGCTGGACTTATGTACCTGGACCTTGCCTCATTTTTGTTGGGGAATCTGGAAGGAAATAAACAATAGAATTTTCAAAGACAGAGAGGAACCTGTTTATGTTCTAGGAGAGAAGATTTATAGAAGCATAAAGGAAAACTACGAGGTGAGGAAGGGGGGTGATATTGAAAATGGTGGTAATAAGAAAGAGAAAGACAAGTACAAGAGGTCTAAAAGACAAGATGTGAAATGGTTGCTCCCTCCTGAGGGATGGCATAAAGCAAACTTCGATGGTGCTTCAAAAGGCAACCCTGGACCTTCAGGTTGTAGAGGTATCATAAGAAATTATTTTGGTGAAGGGGTGGTAGCTTTTTTTTTATCCTTTGGGCTTCCAAACCAACCACTTTGCAGAACCCAGTGCAGCTTGCTATACAGTTAAACTAGCTTTTGAAATGGGGATCAAAAAATTATGGTTAGAGGGGGATTATAATAACATCATAAGATGTATAAAAGGAATCAATCAACCTTCATGGTATATAGATAATTTAATTGAAAAGACCCAAAATATCCTTCAACATTTCAAATGTTTCCACATCACCCATGTTTATAGGGAAGCTAATCCCATGGTTGACTGGTTTGTCAACGAAGCAGTCATGCAAGATAAGATGGTGACTTGAAATTTAGATGGGAATATTCTGGCAGAAGTGAGAAGTCTTATCGATCTGGAAAAAATCTAGGGAAGCATGGTGGAGATCTTATTGTAACAATGTTAATTTATGGAAGTTGGGGTGTGAAATTATTGTAATTATTACATTTACAACAAACACAGT
Source organism: Cupressus sempervirens (assembly GCA_028749045.1). Taxonomy (NCBI): domain Eukaryota; kingdom Viridiplantae; phylum Streptophyta; class Pinopsida; order Cupressales; family Cupressaceae; genus Cupressus; species Cupressus sempervirens. The sequence goes on along the minus strand of CM053786.1, from coordinate 298,770,212 downwards.
CAGGAGGTGAGGTTATCAGTGTCATATCGACACTTTTTGTGGGTTGATATTTTTGACCACCTGTTTTCCTGGGGCATAGAATTTTTTTTGGCACTTCTCAAAGATGCAAAAATCAAAGCTTGTAAAGGGTTGAGAAGGGTTTGCAGAGGTTGACACTTATGAGAATTGTAGGTGTGGAGAGCGTAGAAATGATGGGGGAACAGAGTAGGAAGGAGCCTGTCGGGGAAGTAGAAAAGTGGAAAGAAAGGGCTAAAGTCTGGGAGAAATTAGAGAAGGGAGGTATAAAAAATTACATTATTAAACTCCACGGCTTCAACCCAGATGTTACCAACAGCATGGTGAATTCTTGGAAGGATGAGAGAGTTAAAGTGAATGGAGCTTCGTTCCAGATAACAAAGGAAGTCATTGCTCTCGTGTCCAAAATTCTAGCGAAGGGCTTCAAATTTTATAGAGACAAGAAGCTCTTGGTGCATGTGATCAAAGATTTTGCAAATAATCAGAGGAGAGGAATGATCTAGTAAAATACAAAATGGATTCCATCAAAAAACTTTAGAGGTATGTTTTACAAGCTGTTATAGAGTATGTTTCATTGGATACTAGATTTGATTGGGTGAGAACCCATCACTTTGTTTTTCTCAACCATTTTTGTCATGACATCAAGATTTCTTTCCCCTATTACTTATTTACTTCTATGAGCAAGGCCATAATGACATATAACCAACACCCTCTGTGAATCCTGCCCTATATGAGGGATTATTGTTATTAATTTTTGAGTCTTTAAAACCCAAACTTTAAGCAAATTCCCTCAACATGGTGCAAATGCCTCTAAGGACTCAGGAAGTTCTAGTTTTTCCTTTGATTCCAAGGATATTGAAAGTATAAGTTTGGAAGGGGAGGAAAAAGCTTCCTCTAGAAAGAAGGCTAAAGAGCCGGAGAAAAAATTTCCCTCACCAATAATCCCAAGCAGGAAGAGTCTTAGAGGACATGGGCCTAAAATTATAGGCTAGGATGATGAAGAAAAAAATGAGGAAGGGGAGGATTTAAAATTAGATGATGACAAGGAGGAGACAGAAATGAAGAGGGAGGAACCAGTTGCGAAGAAAAGGAAAAGGGAAAAATGTTGGAGTAATTATTTTGTTTCACTTATTAATTAGATCATCTTGATTCAGTTGATTAAATGATTTATTACTCTAGTTCTTAAGCTTGCTTTTAGGTGCATATAATTAATATTTTATATTAATTATATTGTGGAACCTAGCTTTTTTAGGCTTTAGGGCTTTCGTTCACCTTTAAGGTTGAACTCTTGTAATTCTTTTTTCAAGCATTCATTCAATCAATCTAGGAATACAGTTTCTCTCTCATCTTGTTGAGTTCTTCCTAGCTCTGGTTTTTCTTTCTTTTTTGGTTTCTCTTTAGCAGGTTATTTGCATGCAGGTGATCTTGGCAATCTGTAAAGTTGGTTTTCACAACTTCTACATGGTATTAGAGCCTCCCTGCTGCTTCCTTGTTTGAAGTTTTTTGAAGCCGCGATTCAGAGTCAGAAACCCCAGCTTTTTTAAGGTTTCTTTCTTCAATCAGGAGGAAGAGCAATTTTTCAGAGCACTTTGGGCCCAAATGGATGCTGCCATTGGATCTGAAAGGTCGTTTACAGTTAGGATCCATATAAAATGTCTTTTTTGGCTTCCGTAGCATTAGGCAAAAAAATTTTGCCCCCTGGGAGGCCGTATGGATGCATTTATTGCGAATTTTTTTTTAAAAAAATTTTAAAAAGGGTTTTTGGGCTGCTCTACCTAACGGACACCCACACACCACCACGGCCCCACTAGCACATAGCCCGCGCCCCGCCACCGCAAGTCGCGCCTCCTTCCAACCACCGCAGCTCGGCCACCGCCAGCGGACCACCCAATACCCACCGCAGCTGTGGTGCTGCCAGCTCTAGCCACCACTATGAAAACCACTACCAGGAGCTGCCATCGCTCCGCAGCCCCGCCAACACCTCAGCCCGCATAGAATTTTTGGCCAGTTGGAGCAGTTGTTGGGTGCCACATTGGCATCTGCCACGTCACCAGCCCACACCAGCCTCCTACCACATGGATGCCATGTGGCATTCTTTTTTGTGGCGACAACCCCGTGGCCATCAAATTTTTTCTTTGAAATGCATACGTCAGCACTGCATCAACACCTTCCTGCCTCTCCTTCAGGGTCTTTTTGACCTACTCGCAATTTTTTGGCCATATCTTTAGCATACAGAGGTCTTTTTTCGATCCGAAAGAAGTACCGAAAAGCTGGTTCCAAGAAGGAGATAGTGGTTCAAGAGTTTTTTGGTTTTGATCCAGTTTAGCTTCTTGTTTTTGTAGTTAAAGTCCAAAGTTCTATTTTTGACTCTGACGAGCATTTCTTGTGCATCCCATCTCCGTTTTTTGAAAACGTGATATGTTTGGAAAGCTTGTTCTCTCTACTTTTCAAAAATGATGTAATTTCTTCCAAATTCTGCCCCATGCTCTTTCTATCATGTTTTTGGCATTTTTGCTCTATGATGGATATCTTGGGTGTTTCAAGTCCGAGGTTCGTTTTCTTGGCATAGGATCTCTTCTTTTGGGTTGTGCTATCTTTTGTATCAGCTTTTTCCCCTTTTGGATCTTGTTGATATTCATTGTATGCATCTTTTTGCAAACGCATTGAGATAAAGTGCCACTCTTGCTTTTCGGGTTCATGAACGTTGTTTTGAGATAGTTGTACTCGCACTATTTTATAAAGTGTCATGGGGGGGATGGTTGTTTGTTGTTTTAGGCATTCTCCCTTTGTCAAGTGAGTGTCCCTTCCATGACATTAGCCCAATGCAGTGTCTATGACATGTGCCTTTATCGATGTTTGTATCTCTTACACTCTCTCATTGTTCTTGGTTCTTTTTACAGAGGATTTGGCCCATCTTTTCAGTTATCTGTCACCTCACCCCATTTACATTAAGGGGGGGTTATATTGTTGGTTCTAATGCTTCCTTGGTTCGATGGTTCATTGGAGTGAGCTATGTATTCAGTATTTTGATCTTATACACTAAGTGATTGCAGTGGCTGGCTACCTATGCATTTCGGTGAGATGGATCACCTACCATATAGACACTCTCAATTCATGCCTTCTTTTTTCCATGGAGGTTCTTCAGATCAGCATTTTGACAGAGTTTTGCGGTTCTTCATGCTTCAATGGTTCTCTTCATGATCTTCTCTTTGTTCCTATCTTTTGGAACATTCTTTTCTATCTCTTTTTGGAGAGGGGTTTTCTCCTTTGTCTCTAGTTTACAGAGATTTCCTTGTATTGGGTACCTAATCAGGCCTTGTTGCTAGGACCCACTTTTCCTGCTTTCATAGCTTTGCTAGGTTAGCTTCCTCCTAAGCTTTGCTTAAGGGGGGGTGTTAGAGTAATTACTTTGTTTCACTTATTAATTAGATCATCTTGATTTAGTTGATTAAGTGATTTATTACTCTAGTTCTTAAGCTTTCTTTTAGGTGCATATAATTAATATTTTATATTAATTATATTGTGCAACCTATCTTTTTTAGGCTTTAGGGCTTTTGTTCACCTTTAAGGTTGAACTCTTGTAATTCTTTTTTCAAGCATTCATTCAATCAATCTGGGAATACAGTTTCTCTCTCGTCTTGTTGAGTTCTTCCTAGCTCTGCTTTTTCCTTCTTTTTCGATTTCTCTTCAGCTGGTTATTTGCATGCAGGTGATCTTGGCAATTTGTGAAGTTGGTTTCACAACTTCTACAAAAAATAGATGGATGCAGAGGGGGTTTTAGGGTTAGGGTTGGATATCTTTCCTATTCCTCTTTCCCCTATTCATCCCTAGGAGCAAGAGAAGGATAATATTGGAGGAGAGGGTGGATAACTGATTATCAAGGATAGGAAAAGTACATGGAAAAGTTTTAATGTCAAAACATCCAAGATGGGGATAATCAAGGAGACTATGAATCCCCAAATTCTGGAAGAAAAATAGGGCCAACTCCAATTTGAAGAGCTCATCGATCTAGCTATGGTGGCAATAACAAATAATGGTAGAGAAATGGGTATGAATCTATTCAATAATGCTCATAATAGCATGATTGACAACTTCAGGTCAATCAAATGGCTTTATCATGAATTGGAAGAGGTCAAGGGAAAAATTGGCCAAATGGATAATAGTAGGATGGAGCTAGGTTAGGAGAAGCAGAAGAACAAGGAGGATAGAATCAGTCTACCTGAGAAGAGAATCCTAAACCTAGAAAACTATAATCACAATCTAGCAAACCAAATGATCTTTATCCTCAATTCTATCAATTAAAATATTATGTCCCTTACAGGAATGTTAAAAGCCAGAGGCCTGTTGGATGAGAGTGAGGACAAGGATAGGGAAAGGGCTAGGGGGGAAGAAGACGTGGCAATTGAAATTACTTTCAATAGCTTGGACTTTGAAGCCTAGAAGAGTCAGGAGCAGATTGTTGAGGAGACTCACAAAGTCTATGAAGCAAGTGAGACGATGCAGGAGCTTGAGCGAAAGATAGAAGAGTAATCATATTTTATTTATTCTTGTCTTTAGCTATTAGGTTACTCCTATTTTGTGTTTAGTTGGTTTTTGCTTGTTTTGGCTTTCTTAATGTAAGTTGAACTGGCCTTTTATTTGGCCTTTATGTTTGGCTAGGATTTCATGCTTATTAATAGCCATATGACTTATTTTTGTTTGGTTGGGAATTTTATGCTTATTATCAGCCTTGGTTTTTGTTTTAACATTTGGGTTTTAGGATCTTTGTAAAACCTATTTTTCTTATAAAAAACTATATGAAGACAATAGGTAGAGAACACAAGTTCAAAATATTTACTTTTATGTGGTATAGAGAAATACCATTCTTGTAAGAATTAGCTTCCTCCTCACACTAAATTATTAAGTAATTTTTTTTGACAATATGAAGAGAACATATAGAGAATATATTGAACATATTTTGTTGGTTTTGATGTGTCCTAAAATGTCTTGAAATTTCCTAATTATCTAAAGTGGGAAAGGGTCCAAAATAAAAAATAAAAAATAAGACCAAGTCCAATGGACAAAAAGTAAGGGTTCAAAAAAAGTGAAACAATATATAAACTAGCACCAAAACTAGAAGAAAAAAAAATTACCACCAACACCAAATAGTACAAAAACAAACTAAACTAAGCTACCAAGCCAACAGAGACAAAATGACACCTAACATGAACCAAAAACCAACAGACACACACCAATACCAAGCTCTGACACCATAACCACACCCCAACATAGGACCACTACTTTCTCATCTCCTTGAACTTCTTCGAGAAGGAACGCTTCTTAGAAGGACAAGAGGAAGTTGCATTCCCTAAGCCATCCACCTCCTTCATGATAATCTGAAGACCCTCCTCTTTACCATGGGTTTCCTCCCTTCTTTTTCTTTTTTGTTTCCTTTCCTTTAGCTTGCCTTGAACCATGCCAATGGACCTTAACACTCTATCCTATACACCTCTTTGTTGTGCAACCAAATCCTTAATTTGATCCCCTAGTTGAACCTAAGACTCCTTCATAGATGCTAGGGAAATGAGAATCTCATTACATTCCATATCAAAATAGATTTTGGTATTTCTTCCCAAAATTCCATAATCACGAGGCTCATTCCCTTGTGGTGGCAATGCCTATTGGTAAGTAGATTCATGTTTTGCTCTCTCATTTTTCATGTATTTATTTCACTTGAACTATTATTTCTTAGGGGGCATTTTGTAATATTAGATTCATTTTATGCAGGAGGTGATGAGGACATTCCTAGATGTACACATGTTAGATGTATAGGAACACTAAAGAATTGTGATGAATTTCTTGTAAGCAATGAAGATGGACTTCCCCTGAGAGTAGCCCAACTTCCAAATACTTTAAAGATTGATCATTTCTTAAATATTTTAGATGTTAACGTGGAATTTAGATGTTAGGGGTGAGGGGGGTCAATTGAACTTCCACCTTCACGTGATTGGCCTTGATTAGTAGAGAATATTAAACTATTCTCAAAACCAAGTGAAGCTCAACATTAACCTATGATTGCATGACAACTAACTATGTGAATCTCTTAGTTTCAGACAATGCAGAAGGAGGCTTTGGAAGAACCAACTTATCAATGTTGTATTATTTGGTTCCTTTTTTCATGTATAATTTAATCATTTGATGTGATATGGGAAAGAAAACTAATTTCTAGATACACATTATTTATTTTCACAATTCTAAAATGATTGTAGGCGTAAAAAAGTAAATTGGTTCTATTAGAGAGAAGGCACCATTCAAATGGCCCCAAAATGAGAATATATATATATATATATATATATATATATATATATATATATATATAAGAAAAAATGGGAGCTCTAAGGGACATGTGTTGATTACCCAAATGAATATGAAAGAAGACTTGGGAGTTTTGAGGGACCATCCATGGACTATCCATGGAAGATCATGAATCTACCCCTTTTTATGTTTTCAGCCACCTAATGAATTTATTGCTTTTATCTTGGACTCTATGATTTGTAAGCAGATGTGAAACTAATGAAGGATATGGTCTTGTATGCATATAGGTTTTCCATATCTTGGTCAAGGATATTACCATGTGAGCCAATTTTTTAATCCTTAAACAAAAGTGACAAGAAATTAGTGGGTCTTTCTTTATAAAAGTTTCTTGTTTTTGGTGAGAATGGATGACAAAATCAAAGATGGAATTAACAAAGTTGGAGTGGCCTACTAAAACAACCTTATCAATGAACTCTTAAAACATGGTAAAAATTAGTCGTGTTTTCTATTATGGACATAGAAATCCATATAGTTTTATGCAAGACACAACCAAATCATGTTTGACAAGTTCTAACTTAAATTTGACCCTTTAGAATTTTTTCTCCTCAATTAGCTTATTTCTTTTTAATTTTGAACTAATTGTGTTTTTTGATATTGAGCACAAGGCACACTTACAAACTTTTTGTTTCAAGAACAAACAATGTTACTTACTATGATATTTTTATTAGGAATTAACTGTGTGATTTTTGAGTCAAACTCATTGACCCATGTTTCATGAGTAGCAATTCAACATGAATCCATCTCTCATGAGAATAAAAGGAACACTTAGCACTCATTAGATCTAGGTGATGCTCATAGGGGTGAAGCAGGGGGGCTTCCTGAGAGGTCACCCATCCTAGTACTACTCTAGATCACCCATACTCCATTGATTGCATTTTGACTACAAAATGCCCTTAGAAAAAGATAGATCAAGGGAAATACCACATAGACATATAGAGAACACAGAAAAGATTTACCTACTATGGGGTTAGTATGATCATATATATATATATATATATATATATATATATATATATATATATATATATTATTGCAAATGAATTGACATCATTCCCCAAAGAAAGTAGAACTACAATCACAAAGGAGGAAAGATCACATAAGAGATACAAAGGAGAATCTTTTCGGACCATGACATGGAGACCAAAAAGAATTAGTGCTACCAAGTCACATATCCAAGCAAATTACACAAGGAAACATATATGGATAATAGCATGAGTAGAATAGAACATGAAACAACATATGGAAGAAATAAAGATACATATAGAAGAATAACACAATAGGATCAATTATTTTATCACCTTGCACCAACAGAGCAACAAAGATCATATAAAAGAAGCTAACACAATTTAGCAAACACATCATGGGAGAAGCATAGAATAATAGGAAAACACAAAATAACAAAAAGCTACCATAAATGACAAGCCAATTAAGCATGTCGCCCACTCTCCCCATCTTGTTGTATATCATTTAGGGAAGGTGGGTAACTCATATGAGGGACTATATCCAACATAGTAGGAATGATAGCTAGTTCCAAACAAGGATCCTTGTGAGAATCACCATGTTTAATGCTAGGTGTAAGTATGAATTGTGAGGAAAGCATATTAGGTAAATCAACATCAATGTTAGTAGTTTCATATTCATCATTAACATCATTAGTATCATCAAGTGTATCTTCGTCATCTAGATTAATCAAAATAGGATCTTAGATACAAATACAATCATTAGAATCAGACAACTTAACATCATTATTTGTAAGAACTTCTTCTAATACATCATGCATAGGTGATCCAAAGAAGGTAAAGAAATTTGAAAAACAAAATTATGAGCTTTAGCTTGACCATGATGCTTCTTACAACATTCATTAGTAGTTCAATTACATTTTTCCTTACTTGAAATGTCTTGAGAACTAGGAGGAACAATTATTAAATCCTTTATAGGTTCTTTAGGAGGACTAATAGGATTAACAACAGACTGACAAGCAATAGAAGGAGCTTGATGAACAAATTTAGATACCATAGATAAAGGAGGTATATAAGGTGTCGTGAAACAACAACCATTAAGATCCATAAGAGGTAAGCTTAATACTAGAATCTTTTGTTGCTTATAGACTTAATAAGAATGAAAAAGATAATCAAGTCAAGCAATACACAAACTATGTAATGAAGGCTAAAAGAAGTCAATAGTAGTAGAATCCTTGGGCCTAGAAGTGTGATATAAATTATGATTAACTGTCTTCACTTCATCATCATAAATAAACTTAAGACATTTATGAATAGGTGAAGCAACATCATGCATGCCATTTAACAATGGTAAAAAAAGCTTAACTTGAAATTGATCAGAAGTAGGAACACCAACAAAGGTGGTGTTCACAATCTTTCCACAAAGTTCAACCAATAAATAAATAGAACCAAATAATGGATTAAGATAGCCATTACAATATTGAATCCATACATCTGATGTATCATAAAAATCACGTTGCAAACTTTTCATAAAAAGATTTTCTTCTATAATAACATTAACTAAGGAGATAGGATCAACAAGACAACCATGAGTGTGTATCTCAACAACCTTAGCATAAATATAAAGGGGACCATAAGAAGCTTTAATAGTCTCAAAATCATCAAAGGTAATCAAAATTTCCTGAGGTCAATTTTTCTTAAGTTGATGTCAAGGTTTAGGTCGAGGCTTCAATTTAGGCTTAGGTTTGAGTTGAGGTGGAGCTGAAACTTGAGATTGAAGTAGAGGTTGAGACTGAGGTGGAGATATTAATTGAACCACTTCATGAAAAACATGCTCCACTTGATGAACAACATGATTGAGATAATCTATCTTCGAATCATACACGATATCCACAGAAGATGACTGAGCAATAGTATTAGTATCATGTTGAGGTAAAAGATTGGTATAGTTTTGCAGATTTTGATTAGGAGGAGAAACAAATTTATTCCCACTACCATGAAAATTATCAATAGATAAAGTATTAGGATCAATTAAGTCCAAAACCTTATGTTTTAAAGAATAACATTTCTCAGTATCATGACCATTCTAGCACTGATATTGATAAAAAGCTTTCGGATCAAATGATTTAGCTAGCATTATAGCAAGTAAAAGAGGTTGAATAGGAGGTAAAGTAATCATATTAGCAATTAACAACCTATTCATAATAGAACATAAAGATTCAGAGAGAGGAGTAAAGGTACGATTGAATAAAAAAGAAGTGGATGCAGAAGTGACATTATGAGATGCAACAACAACTCGATCAACAACTGAAATTGCTTGTTTATTTATCTTGACATAGTTGTTGAATTTTTTAATCTTTATTTGGATTAGGAGTAGCATCACATTTATCAACAAAAACAGGAGCCATTGGAGTGGTGCTCTCAAATTGACTCACGTGTAATTGATAATGATAAAGCATTGCATAAATTTGTTGAAAAGAAGTAATCTCGGTAAGTAGAATCTTATCTCTAATATTCTTTTGAAAATTTGAAATAAACATATATTGAATATCAATATCAAGAACAAGATAGGAAATTTGAGCATGCAAATGATTAAATCTACCAATAAATTTAGTCAAGTTTTCCATAGGATTTTGTTTACAATGCATCAAATCAATCAAAGACACTTTGAGAAGTCAACCTTGACCTACACTAGTCTGACAAAATTTCTATTCACAGATCTAGCAAGTTCGACAAAAAGGGTATCCAAATCTACTCTCCAATTCATTGTTCCACACCTATATTTGTTAGAAAAATGGTTTGTTTTTTGGATGTAGGGTTTGCCTCAGTTAAACCCCAATTTTGCATTAACCTTGAAATATAATTAAAATTGTAACATGCATAAACAAAGTAAATGGAACTATTCACCTTGCTTATGTGGAAATCCTTGTGAAGGATTGAATCCTTGAATCCACAAGTACGAATGCTCCAAATGTATGTAGAAATTTATGTAAGTTGTCTCAAATCAATGGCATTAGATATTCAACACCAATCTTGAATATTTATTTGCATAAGAAGAGGATTGGATGAGTATGGATGGAGAAATCTTCAACAACAGGGCTCCATAGAGATTGAATCCTTTAATGGTTAACAATGGATCTCCTTGATGAATTGGATATATGAACGCTTGAATGCTTGATGGATAGTAGATCTTCACTTCATGCCATAATGGATGTATGAGATAATGGATTGTAGATAATAACTTTTCTCATAGATAGTGGACATCAAAATGCGGGAAGAAAGCTTCTTTAAATAGTGATCTAGGGCACAAACTTCTAGAGAAGCCAACATTGGAGATTTAAACCCTAATTAATCACAACCCCTAGAAATGGACCTAAATTAAATGTGATTTAAGAGTTTACTATTCTAAAACTTGAAATAGCTGACTTGAAAGTAGGAAAATGAAACTTTCCAAAGCCTAATGTCTTGAAACTTCTAGAAATTGAAAAATGAACCTAGGGTTAGGGACGGGGTCAACCCTACCCTAGGTCAGGGTCAAGGTTAACATTGACCTAGAGGCCAAAGTCCTCAATTTCACAAAGAAATTTGTTAGAAATAGGCTAGAGAGAGAGAGAGAGAGAGAGAGAGAGAGAGAGAGAGAGAGAGAGAGAGAGAGAAGCAAAACAGGGGGAAAACAACAAGATCCATGCAAAGACCTATTCAAGGCACTTGACATGACCCCAAACCACTTACTCGCAAGGCTAAACACTCTTAACATGAAAGTGTTTCCATTTTAAGATGATATGATTGATTCAAACTTAAAATTATTAGGTAAGCATGAAAGAGATGAAGCAACACCTAAAAGTAAAACTTATAAGGATAGGTCTCTTTGGGTGCACAACACTCAAAGAGTAAATCACCTAAGAGAAGCATTGAATTACACTTTTGTTTAAGGTTAAGAGGTGGAACACAAAATAAGATCTATCAAATCAACAAGAGATTTTAATGCATTTCAATTTAAGAAAGTAAAAGTGGAGTGCACTAATGCTCATCTTGTGAATATTTTATGCGCTAAACATGTAGAACTCTTAAGATCCACGTCTCCTACGAAAAGAAATTGATTTCTATTCAAATTATTTTACTGTTTATTTCTAGCCCCTTTCTATATATCAAGACAATAAATATTTGAAGATTTCTTACCAAGATTACTACATTTAAAACATTTTTGTTGAATTTCTAGTTGATCTACTCATTATAAATAATTATATCTTATGTATTTTGTTTATTGGTTTATATTCCTCACCTTTTTCAATTGGTTGAATCCTACGGAAAGCTTGAAAAGAAATCCAAACTATTTATGATGCCTATTTACCATATTTTATTGAGTCCTAGGCATTGTGGGTATGCAACATTCATATATATAGAAAAGCTAGAAGAGACAAACTGCATTTGATCACATCATTTATGAATTTTCTTGTCCCTAAAGAAAGGACATAAGATTCTTATTTTCTTCTAGGGATAACTTTAAGAAACCTCTACTCAAAAAAAATGTAAAATGCTGACGAATTCAAATGTTAATATGCACAAAAATTTTCTAATCAAGGGCAATTCCTTTGTTCAAGGGAAGTACACTATCTTCTATTGGAAAATTTTTCCTTTCTAAATCAAAATTTAATAAAAGTTATTGCAAATTAAAAATCAAATTTGGCATGTAAATAAATGTAGGAAAAATAATTAATTCATATGACACAAAATATTAATATAGTTGGCTAATCTATTGGTTGTTATAGAGAGATAATTTGATTTTTTGGTGAACTTACTCTCATAGATGGGCCTTAGCCCACATGCCAAGTGTACACTGTACAATACACTTGTAGTATTCCAATCCATTAAGATTCAATTAATAATGTGCCCCTATTTATTGCCAACTTGGTCATCATCACTTTGCATGTTATTGTTGCTTTGGTGAAAAACATTAATCTAGACAATTGATGTAAGAAATATCAATGCCTTGAACTCTATTTGGGGCCTAATCTTAAACGTTATGATATAAATTATGATTCTTTCACAAATTGAGATACGTGTCCCAAATCCCAAAATATTAAATAGTTGGCTAAACATGGATAGTTGGAGACACGTGTTGGCAAAATTCTAGGCAACTCTCAACCCCAAGGAAAATAGTTTCTTCTTCTAATGACAAAATAAAATTTTCCAACAAGAAATGATACGTAAAGGTTGGCAAAAGTTTAAAAATAGTTGTGTCCTAAATGTAGATTACATTAGCAGTTGGATTGAGATTTGGGACCAATTATGTGTAAACTAATGGGTAATTAGCCCGAACTTTGGACCCAAATTATTGAATATGTTGGCAACGTGGTTGACCCCATATGTAGGTTTCATTCACCAAATTACGATTTCCCAAAGAGACACAATCACCAATTCGCAAAGATTCACCACCAAAAAAATCATTGTTTTCTTCGGACTTCCATGTAGCATTCTTCCATTCTGGTCAATTCATTACAACTATGGGGTCATACTATTATCTAAAAAAATTGGCCTTTCCTTTTTTTAATTACACAGATGAAGAGCTCCTAATTTGATGAGAATATTTTGATATGTTCTTAAGGTCCCAAGCCCTTGAACTTTCAATTGGTTTAGGTGCATTACATTCAATTCTTTATATTTTAATCATTTCTCCTTATATTGCTTGAGGACTTTGTACTTTTCATTTGGATTTTGTGCAATCTAGAAGTGTTTTCCTTGGACTTCCAAAATCACTAATTCACAAAAATTCACCACCAAAAAAATCATTGTTTTCTTTGGACTTCCATGTAGCATTCTTCCATTCTGCTCAATTCATTACAACCATGTGGTCATACTATTATCTAAAAAAATTGACCTTTCCTTTTTTCAATTACATGAAGAGCTCCTAATTTGATGAGAATATTTTGATATATTCTCAATGTCCCAAGGCCTTGAACTTTCAATTGGTTTAGGTGCATTACATTCAATTCTTTATATTTTAATCATTTGTCCTTATATTGCTTTTGAAGTTTGTACTTTTCATTTGGATTTTGTGCAATCTAGAAGTGTTTTCTTGAACTAATAACTCAACCATCTTGCTTTACTACAATTTTGTCTACAACTTTCATAATATAAAGATGATAATACAACAAAAATAGTTTTGTCTTGTAGACATTATCAAAAGCATCTTAGACAATATGGTTTGATTCTACATCTACAAATAAAGTGATCTCAAATAAGACAACTTCAACATGTAGACAATTAAAATAACCTCCTTTTGCAAATAATTCAATTTAAAAAACCAAAAATATTTGAAACTTATTATTAACATAAATTATCTCTCTTTTCTTATAGATGAGATAACTAATCCAACTTGAAAATTAAATAATTTGTTGAATAATTGACTCAAATTACATTTGTATTATAATTTTGTTAGCACAAAGCTCTCTAATATTAAAACTCACAAACTCTAACATAAATGTGCCCAATAGTGAAAAAATGTAACTCCTTTTGAGAAAAACTTCATAGCTTTCTAACAATTAACGTATATAGATTAATTTTTGTCCTCTGTTTTTCTGTTTAGTCAAATAAAAATAATAACCTTAAATTTAAAAAATTTAAAATACCTACAACCATTTATACATCATGTTAATGTCTACAACTATTATAAGCTTTAGAAATTAAGAAGACCAACTATCACCATAGAGAGGAAAAATGACACATTAATACATACCAAATCTATTGATCATGAACTATCTTAAAGAAGTTTCCATCTATTAAATACTAGCATTACTTTAATCACCAAATTAAACAAATATATTTCACTTTCTTCATCCAAGAAAATTATTTAGGGTTTTTCAACATTGATCCAATAATGGCAACATGTTGCCTTTTCCCTCAGTTTCAATTGGACGATTCACTATCCTTCCTACAAAATGGTGAATATAAAAGAAAAGTTATTGACTATAAGAACTGATTTCATAAGAATAATAAAGTATTTTATATTTGAACGAAGAAATAATAATGGGTAATTTCGTCTTTAACAACTAATATGTGCTTCTAAAAGGACAAAAGTGCTAATATGCAATTTTTAAAAATGAAACAAAGAATTAAAATAGTAGTTGTAAAAGATTTAAAGAAAAAAATGATCGAAAATACAAAAAAGCATTCAAGGATTTGGTTAGTTCAAAGGACAAAATTCTAAGAATAAACATGGAAATATAAAGAGTCATACAAAGTAAAGGATGGAAAATATGAGAGATGGAACATTTAAAAGTATTGAACTTCATGATATTTTTGACATTAAATTGTAATATATTTAACCTGAATTGTAATGGATAAAATATTATTCATTTTTTCCACAAGACTCTATATGATTTTCATAAATTTTCATTCAATTTCATATCTATAACACAATTGAATTTTGAACACCTATTAAATACCTATGTACCAAGTTTATGTGGTTTTGAACACCTATTAAATACCTATGTATCAAGTTTATGTGGTACTTGAGTAATAAAGTTGTGGACAAGAGTAGCCAATGGTAATTTCGTCCATACTAATTGGCTACTAATATTCCCAAGTCTACCCCACAACTACCATAGGGAGGCATTCTTTGACCAATGGTCAACAGAAAGAGAACATTATGCAAGATAAATATATCATCAAAGAGGAGGGGGCAAGGGTTTGATGGAAAGATTTATTTAAACTAAAACTCATATGACCCATATGAAAGTAAAGTTTAAGAATTTTCTTTGAAACCATATAATGTTGCAATCAAACCAAAGTCATATTACTTATTGGCATCAAGGTTGTTGAAATTGTTTTTAATTTCAATGTTGCTAGAAACAAATAATTTTCAAAAGGAAAGGATCACTGAAAGAATATGAAAGTTGTTAAGGTTTTCTAAAAAGCCCCTCAAACTCCAAAAGGGAATTCGATGAAGTCCTATAAGTTAAAATAAGTAGTTATTTCTATTATATAACCCTAATCTAGAGAAGATTCCAATTAAGTTTTGTTGCAAGCATAGGAATGGAGAATAGGAGTGTATTTTGGGAATTGGAATGGGTATAAGCTCATTTTAGAGGCAAAATGGGAATATATATTCCTATTCCCTATTTCAATTGACGAACCAAATAGAAAATAGAAAAACATTCCAAATTTTCTATTCCTATTCCAACAACCAAATGGACCCAGACAGAATTCTTGAAAAAAAGTTAAATTTTTATAATAATAAAAAGACCCAAAATAAGAGAGCTAGTTATTATAACTAACATGAAGACATTCCAACAACAATGAGATCTCCTATAAATGATAGGTCTGCAAGCGTTGGTCAAATTTTGGATATCTGATATGATATAGATTTAATGCAGATTATCGACATTCGTTAAATAGTACTCATGAAGGAATTGCTTTTCAGATATCCATGTCGGGTAAGAAAATAGATTTGTTGAACAAACCTAGAAATTCTACAACAAAATGTAAATCGCAGGAGTAAACGTTAGAGTCGCCACGTTTCCAAGATCCTTAACTGTCTGCCCCAAGGACGAGAGCTATGTAACATAATGTAATGGTTTATAAATTTATAAAATGGAATGATTGCAGAAAATACACGAAATGGATTTGGCAATCTAAGTGTTTGAAATTTATCAATTAGTGAAGTAAATGTATCGCTTCAAGATGATAATGTGTCGTGGAATACAGTGATTGCAATATATGATAATTAGCCTCTTGTAATATTTCAACAAATGTAACAGGTAATTCTTCGACATCCATTGCATAAAGAAATGAAGCCAGTCACTTATAATCCCCAAGTTGATTTACATGGAAAATTCTAAGTGTACACCCATTTGGAATGGAACACCTCAAAGAGATGTTATCTCAAGGATTGCATGTACTTAAATGTGGAATCATCGACAACCCACCCTGTGGTAAAATAATTCCAGAATGTGCACAAATGAATTTGCATGGAATCTCTCAAAAATTGAATAAATGGAACACCCTTGAGCTATAAATGTTTGAAGAATGCTATGATATTGTTGTTGTGGGTGAGAAGATTGAAGGATGTGTTCAAACTTCTTAGAATGGCAATCTTATGATCTTGTGCAATGGGGTTTTGACAGCTTTTAGCTTTTAGAAACTTTTGAAAGGTCTGCTCAAGTTATGATGGTTGTAGTTTGGAATATCATTGTAGTTATCTGGTATTATTCTTAAGAGGTTATGATACCTTCTTGCATACCAGGGTTCTCTGTTGTGCTATGCATCTTGGCTGCTACAACTACTACAAAGGATGATAGTAGTCATGCCTAAACTTGAATAAAATATTGAATACAGCTCATTTATGTATCTAATCTTATATCTAATTTGCAATTTATTAGTGATCATACTTAACTCTTTATTTGTATTTACAAAGTAAACAAGGTCAATTTTAGCAATGATTTCATAGTGACAAATCTTTTTACCAACAAGATACTAGGTGAAATGAGAGGTTAAGGGTCACAATAGTTTATGTTTAAAGGGGTCCTAATAAAATGACTTAGAAGTATAAGTACTTGATCACTCCAATAAACTAATGTGATGAATGTCATTACATTAGATAAATAT
Organism: Cupressus sempervirens; assembly: GCA_028749045.1. Classification (NCBI taxonomy): domain Eukaryota; kingdom Viridiplantae; phylum Streptophyta; class Pinopsida; order Cupressales; family Cupressaceae; genus Cupressus; species Cupressus sempervirens. The sequence continues at coordinate 298,753,278 of CM053786.1, read as the reverse complement.
AATTTTAAGAATTGGGTTAACTAACGAGGTCCTAATAAGATGGCTAATGGGTAAAAGCACTCAATCAATCTCTCAATGTATGTGAGGAGTGTGATTAAACTATGTATGAATGCAATCACATTAGATATATATGATTAGGATATATGGTTTAAAGTCCTAGGTAAAATGAACTCACTTAAGGTGTCCAAATAGGATGGCTTAAAGGGAGAAGCACTTGATCAATCTTTTAAACTACATGTCATGAATGAGACCTAAGTATGTATCATGAGGCCGCATTAAATAAATATAAATAGGATCAAGGGTTTAAGTTCATAGGTAAAATGAGAGCTTACGTGGTCACAAGAGTTCAAAGGCCTTGATGGTTCCTAAATGGATGGCTCAAGGGGAAAGGCACTTGATCAATCTATCAAACTACATATGATGAATGTTATGAGAATATGTATTATGTCATCACATTAGACCGCAACAAATATGAGTAACCACAATTAAATAACTTCTAAACCCCATCCCTCTCCAACCATAAATATACTTCACATTCCTCCCCCCAACCCCCGCGCCAAAAAAACATAAAAAAACAGAGGAGTTTAGAACCCGTAATTTGTCTACTGACCCACACCATGTCATTTGGCTCTTCGACTTCTTTTTGTAGGCTTTCACAATACTCTAAGCACCAGAACAGAAAGAGCACGTTTATTTTATTTTCAAGAAACAATTCGTAAATTAAAACAAACAAACATAGATACTTCTGTTTGGGGATGCACCTGCTGCTCGATAGGAATCGTTTTCAAACTCTTCTCTCGATACGCGGCAAAGCATTCGAACTTTGAAGCCGTTCGCAGTGTTTTCATCACTAAAACAGGACGATTTCTTTCAACAAACCCTTCACTGAAAATAAACGGCAACACAGCTTCCTGAAATTTCTTCACCTTATAATCTACAACAAGCTCGAAAACCCCACGAACATCTTTAGCCGCGTTACTTTCCAGAAATCTCTCACAAATTGCCGTCAAAAGAGGCAGATCATATTTAACAGAAGCTCTGTAAAGAGCGACTCCATGGCATTCCAAGCTTGCTTGATTTACTTTGCCCGAATACAGAAAATCATTTAGCGGTTTTAACTCTCCGGCTGTCATATCTGATATTTTCACTTTGCAGTTCACAGACTCAGACATTCCTGCTCTGAGCATTGCCTTGAAAACTTTGGACTTCCCTGCCTGCGACAAAGCCACATTTAAATATAACATTTAAAAGAGCAAAAGTTGGGGTTTTTAAACAGCGAGGGTTTCTAAAATACCAGAACGGCTTTATGCGCCCTCAGGATTCCTCCATCGCTTCCTTCCAATGTGAAATAATTTACTAATAGCTTAATTGATTTGTGAAATAATTTAGCTACATTAACTTTTTTTGCATTCTAGTGATGGTAAAGATGAGTGTAGCAAAGTAAGTTTAGCTAGAAGTTTGATATGTTGGCATAAATGTTCTACAAAGTGAACAATAGTTCATGGTATATGCTTTCAAGAACTATGTATGAAACAACAAGAAATGCAAGCTCCTAGTTGTGATTGATGCCTTATCCTCTTTGGAAAATGGAATCATGAGAAGTAAAATATTTTGCATAAAAAAACTTCAAGAAATACCATTAGATTTAAGACATGTTGTCTTGCAACATTCTTTTACCAATATTCATATATTATCCTTCTTACCCAAATCCATGTAAGGGTCGTATCAACCTATGTTCTCCATTAAGCATTTAGTTGACTCCTTGAATTAAAGCACAAACAGAGAAACATGTATCTCATAACAAGACACCAATTACAAAATTCCTTGATTTATTCATTTAAAATAGAAATCTCCACAAGAAAAGATTTGGAGTAGAAAAATAGAAATCTTCTATTTTTTGGTGATTTATTCTCTTATGCTTTGTTTTTATCCAAGGGTTGTGCATAAGGAAGTTTCTAAAATAATTTATAGATGTGTTGAATTTAGACGCTTTAGAAACTGTTTCCTCTTGTATGAAAACTCTATAAGTACAAAGCATCGTTGTGGAGAATGGAGAGAGAGATGAAATGTTATTTGCATCGGGTTATGATGCCAGATTTTCTCTAGAATGGAGCAAGATGTAAATCTCCATGTGAAGGCTGAAAATGTATTGTAACTTGTTGAATAATACATTAGCTTGATGGTTTGGAGGGTGGGGTATTTGACTGGGAAAGGTTTTCCCCACGTATATCTATGTTCTCTATTCTATCTCATTCTTCTAGTTTTATGATTGTAGAATAATAATTTGTATGTCGTAATGCTACTGAAATTTATTTAGATTAGTAAATTGCAATCATTTTCCTTTAAGATTTTAATTGTGAGAAATCAACTATGTATGTTTCCGCTTTTATGGAATAGTAGTATGCACTTGTATTTGCTTATTAGAAGTTATTCAAGGAGCTATTGTATACAGGATGTGCATACTAATCTCAGATGACTTTCTGGGGTGCTCTCATTTCCCTTCAATTGGTATCAGAGCTCAGTTTTGTAAATTGCATGTTTCTTGCATGTGCAAATTCACAGTGTTTTTGGTTATGGGTATTTCTTTTGTTAAGATTTCTTAGCTTGCAAAGCTTGAATATTTTTTGAAGAAATTGGCTAATAATTTAATCCTTTGATGAGTAGAAGTCTTGCGGTTGATTTAGTTTTTTAGGAGATAGCATACATTTCTTAAAGGATGGTGAAGACAGAGAAAATAGAGTTGGTCATGTTGAAATGGCATTGATCTGGAGCTCTTGGTTAACAACATAATAATTCTTGATGCATGGGTATTTGAAGGTGTCTCTTTTGTTACCTATAATGCATAGAGGTTATGGAGTTGATCAATGGATGATCTGGAAGCTTCTGGATAGCCTATCTCTCTCAGATGCATGTACTAGTAGTGGTTGTGGAAGTGGTCTACAAGTAGGCCTGGAAGTTCTAATACTATGCTTTCCTCTTGGATGCTTATACATGCATGGCTTGGATTCTTGTTCATTGGATTAGAGGCTTTTATAGATTTTTCTAAAAAAATCTATGGCAATGTTCGTCTATGATAATCCATTATTCAGGGTTCAATTGTTTGGTATTTTTTTAGACTTTGAGTCTTCCAGATGAGAAGTGGGTGTGGATGTGCATGGGTGTTCTTAAACACAATGTTTTTGCAAGTTTTGCATGCTAAAATAAAAACTTGTGCTTTTTTGTGGATCTACTGAAGAGTTATTTTCTTGACTCTTGTTCCTTTAGAGTGGCACCAAATGAGATAGTTGTAGTTCTACATGCATGCATTCTTTGTGCATGGTGAGAGGAGGTATTTTTCTTTCTCTGTATGGAGATGTTGGTATGTGATCAATCACTCAACATTTCTGTGGTGATGCTTTGTTGGATTCTTGGACTATGGTGTAAGATGAGGACATGATTGGCAAATCATATTTGCGCTTGATTTGGTGTTTGAGTCATGTTGTCTACATGATTATTCTATTTCATCTCATTTTCACATGTCACTAATGTGATAGTGGGTTTGCATGTTGCAATGATTGGATCTACAAGTTAGGCAGTCAAGTGGGTAGGCCACCCATTTGATTGTAGTGGGATAACTTGGATGTGGACTGTCTATATCCACCAAATTTGATTCAATATTGGTGCAAACTTTTTAGCTGGCCTTGTTTATTGTCACTTGTGCATTTGTGTAGTTGCTTTGGGATGAGAAGATGGATGATATTTGAGTACTTGGATAGTCATTTATGGAGTCCTATATCATGGTGAATTTCCTTAGTGTGGAGATCATGGTTTCACTCAGTGTGATGTGTGGGCCTGGATGATTTTAAGATTTGGAGGATAGTGTGTCATATTCTTAGATAGCTCGATATCACATTTCAGTGGGAGTTTTGATAGTGGCTATATTTTTCCATCATATGGTGACATATGATCTTCTTTAGTGTTGTAGATGTTGGAGGATGCCTTAGATCCTATTGTTGCAGAAGGGTCTTTCACATTTGTTGGTTCACTAGTTGGAGATGGTATCTTCATGTGATTAGAGATGTTGACATCTTTAGGGTTCAAGGGGTCCTTGATAGAGATGTTGTTTATGCTTTTATTTGATATGTTCTCATGATGGCTTTTATGTCATGGTTTGCTCTTTATTACCAATTTAGAGTTGTGATATGATATAGTTATCTGATATGATCACATGAAGCATGTTACCTCTTTGGAGGAGATGGTTTAGATCATGATGTCATGTTTATATTCTTGATTCCATGGTTGGAGCTTTGATATTGATCTTGGTTTAGTTTATTGTTATTGATTACTTTGATCATTTTCTTGATACTTCACGAAAGTGCTATGTTGCAGTAGAGTTTTGCATGGAGTGATTGATTACAGGTGCGTGTGGATACTTGGAGACTTAAGTGAGGCTAAAGTTCTCTTGAGATGTGAGACATGTTGTTGAGATGTATACTCTTGATGAGATTTCAACAGAAAGTCCAAGGAGCCTACACCTTTGTTGGAGGTGAGTTCAATAGAGACCTATGAGGAGATTTTTCTTGGATAAATCATAGAATGACTTGCATATCTTGGAGGAGCATTCTCATTCCCCACTCTTGGTCTACTAGATAGTTTATCACTTGAGAGGTATTTTCCCAATGTTACTTTTAGGTGCTTTATCTTTTCTTTCATATTCATGGGTCTTGAACTGTAATTAGATGATTCTAGAGGATTCATTATGAGAGATGGATGATATGATTATCTCCTTGAGGTGTATTTTCATTTATGATGACAATAGGAGATGGTAGTGGGCTGATTTCCTAAAATGGGAAAGGAGTTTGATCTTCTTTGAGAGGCTTACATCCATGTAGATTCATGATATCATGTTATGTTTGATCTCTTGAGGTTGAACAGTTTTGGATTTTTTTGTGGCTTTTCTCTTGGGATTGTAAAGGAGATCATGCTTGGCATAGTTGACATTTAGAAGTGTTTTTAGAAGGAAATTCTACATACTTATGAATTGTAGTTTCTTTCTTTGGTCTTGGTTATCCTCTTGGATGTTTTGGTTCACATAACATTATTTGTGAGATCTATACTTCATTATTTTTGTGATGACAACGTGGTTCATTTATCTCTTTTCTTTGTTGGATGTGGAGAGCACAAGAGAGTTGTGAAGACTAGATGAGAGAGATGTTTCTTGTAGTATTTTTGCTACAAGATTTGCATGTCTTTGTGGATGGTTTTTGGTACTACATGGTTGCACTTTCTTTGTGTTTTTATTAATAGACTTAGTATGCTTTTGATTTTTTAGAATAAACATTACCCATGCAATGGGAGTTCTTGTATGTGTTTGGTCTTCATCAACTAGTTTACGCATAGAGCTTGAGATTGAAATTTATGGGTTGGTTATGTTGCTAGCATGAGTTTTCTAGTGTTGGATACCTTTAAGGTATGGGTGATTGGATGGGTTAACATTTACTATGGATGTTATTTTCAATTTCATGGTTTTATCAGTTGGATTGGACCAATCAATTTAGTTGTTGTTATTGTTGATGTTTTATCTTGTTTTCTGGGGGATGACTTCATAGTTTTGTTGGGCTAAGAAGTTGATATTTTTTATGCTTCTATGTAGCTCATGAGCACAATGGAGTGGTGGCAATGTGTATAGCCTTTGTTATCACATGGATCTTATGCTTGTGTTATTTGGACAGGTGTCTAGTTGGAGCACGAGAGCATATGTTATGATTTATGTTATTTCATGGATGGCTGTGATAATATAGTTTCATCAATTTGAATCTTGTAAGGTCTTCATCAAGTGGGAGACTGTTAGGATAAGGTGACTCAACCTTACCACTATTTATTGCTTTATTTGTGTTTTCTTGGAAAGTTGCTAAATGAAGTTGGATTCTTCCACAAGAAAATATTTGGAGTGGAAAAACAAAAAGCTTCTATTTTTTGGTGATTTATTCTCTTATGCTTTATTTTTATGCAAGGGTTGTGCATAAAAAAGTTTCTAAAATAATTTGTAGATGCATTGAATGTAGACACTTTAGAAATTATTTCCTCTTGTATGAAAACTCTATAAGTACAGAGCAATGTTGTAGAGAATGGAGAGAGAGATGAGAAGTTATTTGCATAGGGTTATGCTGCCAGATTTTCTCTAGAATGGAGGAAGATGTAAATCTCCATGTGAAGGCTAAAAATGTATTGTAACTTGTTGCTGAATAATACATTAGCTTGATGGTTTGGAGGGTGGGGGTTTTTACCTGGAAAGGTTTTCCCCACATATATATGCATTCTCTATTCTATCTCATTCTTCTAGTTTTATGATTGTAGAATAATAATTTGTATGTCGTAACACTACTGGAATTTATTTAGATTAGTAAATTGCAATCACTTTCCTTTAAGGTTTTAATTGTGGGAAATCAACTATCTTTGTTTCTGCTTTTATGGCATAGTAGTATGCACTTTTATTTGCTTATTAGAAGTTATTCAATAAACTATTGTATATAGGATGTGCATACCAATCTCAGATGACTTCTGAGATGCTCTCATTTCACTTCACATCTTATAATCCATAAATAGATTATCTCATATCAAGGCTTTAATCATGAAGAGAGTTACCGAAATGAGGGCTAATCAATTGTTGAACCCGCATTCTCAAGGAGCATGAGATATGAACCTCACAACCTACAAAAAAAAATATAAATGGAAATAGATTTTGATATTTGGAATTTGGAATTTGTTGCAAGAACTATGTATAAAACAACAAGAAATGAAAGCTCCTAGCTATGCTCAATGCCTTATCTTCTTTGAGCAATTGGATTATGAGAATTAAACTATTTTGAATAATTGAAGTTCAAGAAATAACATTATATCTAAGACATCTTGCCTTGTAAAATTCTTTGTCAGTATTTATATCTCATCCATTTTATCAAAATCAATGTAAAATTCATATCAATCTATGCTCTTCAATAAGGATTTACTTAATTTCATGAACCAAAGCACAAATACATAAAACATATATCTCATAGTGAGACACCAAATGGAAAAATCCTAGATTTATTCATTTCAAACTCGATAGAATCTTATAATAGATAGATCTAAAACTGAATACATATTATTCATGAAAACCATAAGCTAGATCTTTGTCATCCAAAAACATAAAACTTAAATAAATAAGACCCTACAATGACTCAACACATATTTCATTACTCTTCTCTATGAGACTTTACAATGTTGATCAAATATGAGAAAATGCTAAAAATGGTGGAAACACAACAACGGAAACTTGTCCAACTAGTTGTAACCAAACCTATAGAATGAGAAGAAAGAATCTAATAAGTAGGAGAGAAGAAAATTCCATATTTTTCTTCAAGTTCCAAATGTCCTCATGATTCTTCTCTACTTGTCGCAAAGCAAACCTCTTCTTTCATCCCCCTAGCCTAATAATCAAATCCCATTAGTTGCAATAAAAAACTCATCAAAACATTTTCATATGAATAAGAAAAATCATTTCTAGAGGAAAATCATTCTTCTCTTAAACCCTTGTCTTAAATGTCCATCAAATGGTTGCAATAAAAGTGCTAGAATTATCCTTTCCAAATTTGGAAAATACACAGATGATAGATTTGTAAAATGAAGCCTCCAACTACCACAAAGAAGTCATGAAAGATGTCTATGTTTGGTAAAATAACATCTTATATTATAAGCTTTTGCCCTCTCCCCTTTTATTATTTTTTTCATTTTATAATCCTTGACATGCCTTTCAAAGTGGTTGGGCATTATTTAAATAAAATCCCCCATTTTACATAGTTTGCACTATATAGAAAAATGTATCTCTAAGAAATCATGCACATACCTATTATAAATTTTTTTGGGCAAATCTATGAAAATGCAAGTCTCTTGCTATTGGTGGACACCCACCAACTATAATTCATTTTTCTACCCACTTTATCTCATTAGATACTTTGTCTCAAAGTCAGTCCTACCTACTTTGTGCCCCACTTTTAACCTTTTTTATTTCATATTTATTTCTTTCCCTTAAGGAATGCATTTTATTATTATTTTTTGATGGGTAAACGGTTAGAGCCTAGATTTATTATTATTATTATTTTGAATTAATTATTATTATATGTTAAGGGGTAAGTGCACCAAGTTGTGGTGCCAAAAGGGGGTATAAGTGGACACCTTTTTCCTGAAATCAGCAATTTCTGGACTTCAACAAGAATTTGAAGATAGTTACACTCAAAATTTTAAGATATGACAAAAAAAAAGTCGTAGTCCTTTGAATCTAGTTTCTAAACTACTAATTTTTTTCCAAAATGGTTTAGTTTTTGGTTCTAAAAAAAAGGGGCCACAGAAAGTGGTACTATTTATTCCAAAAAAACATAACATATTACAAAGTGTGGCCCCCCTAAAATTTTAACTTTTTAAAAAAAATTCTTTAATCGCTCCTGTCAAAAGTTACCTATCACTATGAAGTTTATCCTAGATTTTTCGGGTAATTTTATAATATGTATTTTTTTTAATGAATTTTTTAATTCGACACATCCCAAAAACATGAAATATCTGTGTGCTCCCCCTAGAAATGATTGAAAACTAATCTAAAATCAAAACTTCTTTTTTTCAAAGTGTGTAGAATAGAGTCTAATTTCTAGAAAACTAAGTTGTTGCAAAATTTGATGAACAAGCTAAAATCTACAACCCAATTAGTACATGTTGATTTTTGACAAAAAATGGACATATGTTCAAAAGAAATTATAGATGAAAGGCTTAAAATAGTTCAAATAAAAAATAAATTATATGGTTGTGTAGCTAACATAGAGACCTACAGTGTCATGTAACCTAATTTTATCGATGCTCAACCACGAGGAAACTGGAAGGAGAGCACACAAGAAAAATCAATCATTTTTTGTATGTTTGTAGCAAAACACGTCTCAGACCAATTTATAGATTCCAAAGCTTTGGGTTGGATCCCCAAGGAAAAACCAAACATTAGGCTTGGTAGAATGCAAAGCTTTGAATAGTGTGTGCGACCTATAGTGCGTGCACGATATAGTGTGCACACGCTATTTAAAGCCTTTTAAATTTACTTTTAAATAGTGCATACATGCTTTGTAATTTTTTTTGAAAAGTGTGCACACGCTATGGTGTGTACACACTATAGTGCATACCTGCTATGGCTTGGCATACCCAAGCCATAGCGCATGCATGCTATAGTGTGTATGCACTATAGCGCATGTGCGCTTTTCAAAACTAGAAAGAAAAAAAAAAGGTGTCATCTTTTTGGCACCACAACTTGGTGCACTTACCCTAAGCGAAGGTAGATTCAAACCCAAGACCTCCCATATGAGAGGCTCACAAGTTACCATTACGTTGTAGGCTTTTGCTTGGAATGCATGTTAATTTTACTTCATAAAAGGATTATTTAATTACTACAAGGAGAATGAGAATAAGTATGAGGTGTTATAATTTATGAATGGATAGTTAATTAAAGTAGGTCTAAAATATACTTTAGTGTTCTTTTGTGGGAGAGGGAGATGTGGCATGAGAGTGGACTTGGGTTTGAGTTAGGAAGACTTAAAGTATGCCTTGAAATATTCAACTGATTTAGAGAGATAATTAGACATGGTTAAGGGAGTTTTGTTGCTTAGTTAAGATGGTGATGTAGCTAGTGGATGGATTTGTTATAAAAAATGGTAGGTGGGGGAGTTAATTAGATAAAGTGAATTATTTAAGTTAAAAAATAATTATTGGTGCATGAGTCAGGTTAGGCTAACTACTAGGTTGCGGGTTAGTTTGTGGTCAACAGATTTAATTAATTGAATTAAATTAATTAAATAGAAGGGGGATTTGAAATTAAATTAAATGGCTTATTTAAATTTTATAATTTAATACTAGAGGAGGGGATATTTGATTAATAAATTAGACTATTGGTTCTTGTTTGATTATTAATTGGACTATATTCAGTTAATTAAATTATTAGATTAGGGGATAACATGAATAAATTAAAAATCTTCAATATTTAATTAATAAAGCCTTAGAAGATAATAATACATCCCACAACTCTCTAAACTCATAATAAAACAAGAGTTGGTCTCACAAATTATAATATTAAGCCCTGCCTAGTGGAAATGACAAAACTTTTGAAGAAAGCAGGAAATGCAATTAATCCTAAATGTAGACCTCCTTAAAACTATACAATGAATCAACATCAGATGATAGGAGGAAGCGCCCTGCATGTCAAAAATCAATTTGATTCACTTTGTACGATCCAAGAAAAACAACAAGATTACAAAATTGTTTTGAAACCATAATCAAGCTTCATGTAGAGTGAAATGTAGTTATTCACAAAAACCAAAATAGAAAAAATGAGTATGGGTGGAAGATAGTTCAAAATAGAAAGAATATAAATCATGGTGAAAAAAATAGATCTCAAAATCCTACACCAGGAACAAAGGCCTAGATTAGCAATTGAAGAGTTAAGAAGTTTTTTTTTTCAACAAAACCAAATATACTAGTAGAGAAGGAAAACATAATAAGTCTTCACTAAATCATAGAAAGAAAATAATTCAACTATCTCAACCCATCCAGATCTCAAAAGCTAATAATATACCTATATGATTGTTGAAGCCATATCCATTTTAGTCACAAGTCCCAACAGAAAAGCATAATTCATTTGTATCTATATTGAAAAACCCTATTGATAGATCAACTAAGAAGAAATCCCCTACCCTTGTGTATATACACCCACATCAAAAAAGTAGTTTGATTTAAACAAGCAAAGTGAAGTTACAAACCCTAACCAAAGAAAAATAGACAATGTTCAAAACATTGAAACAATTATCATCAACAAGAAATACAGTGAAGCAAAATGATAGGAATGCTTTGATCTAGGCACCTATGCAATATGGAACGATCCAGCAAAACACATAACCAATCTAGAATAGAACCTAGTAAAAATATGTGGAGCAAAGGTAAGTAACATAACTCCCCATGTAAATCAATATTTTTATTTTTATTTTATCAGTAAATGGCCAAAGCCTAGGTTTATTAATATTATTTGTTGGAATTAATTATTATTAAATGTTAAGCGAAGGTAGATTTGAACCCAAGACCTCCCACATGAGAGGCTTGCAAGTTACCATTGCGTTGTAGGCTTTTTCCTCCATGTAAGCCAATATTGGTATCTACAATGTTAGGATACTAAATTTAGGAATGAACTATTAGAAATATCCAATTGTTTTTACAAAGGGCATCATACAAATTTTCTAGCATGACAACCCAATTTTAATGAAAACTATAATAAATAGAAATGGGCAATTAAATGGCTGGAATGTGAAAACATTCCATCAAAATTAAATGATATCAACATAATAAGAAGAATATGACAATTTCTAGGTACTTTAATAGGATTCGAAGTCAATAAATTTAAAACAAGTAAGATAAGATTTTTAGTAAAAAGAAACAAAGTGAATCCATAAATAGAAAAATCATAACAAATAGATCTATATATAAATTAACCTTTACTAAATATATTGGGGAAATAGATAAAATTATAGGAATAGACTTTAATAGCATAAACATCAAGAATAACTTAAAGAGAATATTAAGGACAATCAGGAAAAGGGAGGAAAAGGTAGAAGAAAATAGGGAAAAAGGAAAATCAAAGAACAAAAAAAAAACAAATACCTGAAGGAAACAAAGGTAGTTCAAGAGAATCAAAAGGAAAATTTAGGAAGAGAAGAAGAGACAAAATATAGATGGAAGACAAATATGAATTACCAACATTCAATAGAAAAATACAGAAACTATAAAGACTACAGAATAGAAAAGGAAACACTAGAAGAGATAGAGACCAATGTTAAAAAATTAAATATGCTTTCCCATGAGGTACTGCTCCTATATAATGATCTGGAAGACTAGTTTATCATAGCAGATAGCAAGCATACAGAACATAAAGGTAAGGCAACCTTGAGGTCAAATTCAGATTAGGAAATAGAAAAAGGAGGCAATATAAAGTTAAAACCATTAGAAGAAGAGACAAACACAAAACATAATGAAGAAAATTGCAATAAATAGTTAGAAATAGAGACCTACACAGAAATGGAATTAGAGGAAGAGGTGAATCAAGAAAAAAATCAAATAAGGAAAGGAGAAGAATCATTAGAGAAAAGTGATCAGAGTCCTAATACCCCACCAATAGAATTAGTCCAATGGAGTAATGTCACCATCAAGAAAAAATCAAAGAAGAAAAGTTATAAATTTTAGTAGACATTGAGAAATGGGAAGGATATGTTTTATTTGGACAAGGATGAGACAAGGAGGAGAGAAAATAGAAGAGAGACAAAGTTATTGATATGAGTAGAGATAGAAAAAATATTCATAAAAATAGAATAGAACAACAAATAAATAAGGAAGGAGAAGAATAGAAGTATCAGAGAGAAGACTAGTCAACATGGGAAGAATTTGAAACCATGGTCAAAAATTCTAATTGGGAAGAAGGACCAAAGAAAGATAGAATGGAGGGTGAAGAAAAAAATATAGAAGTGGAAGAATATCCAATAAACAACCAACTAATTAAAGAACTTTTAACAGAGGATGATCAAGAAACAGAAGAACCAAAAATTGTTAAAAGGGTAAAAAATCAACTAAATTTGGAAAAATCAGGCATATCCATTAATTAGGAAGGGTTGAAGATACCTAATTGTGGAAAAAAAATAGAAATGAGGATGAAGAACACTCAAGGAGCTTAGAAAGGCAGTAGGACAAGCAAAGGAACAAACTAAGATTAAAGAGATTCTACAAGGAGGGAAGGGGAAGAACCTTCCTAAGGACCAATAGGAAATACTACATGGAATGTTAGGGGTCTAAATGCCCCTAGCAAGAAATGCTTATTGAAGTGTAATCTAACAGTATTTGATACAAAAATGATATTAATTCAATAAAAAAAATTAAACAAAGAAGAAGGTATTAAATTTTGATAGAAATAAGGAATTTGGAAATCAGAATTCAATACATCCCATGGTTCTTCAGGAGGATTGGGAATAATATGGAATCACTAAAAAATCAACCTAGAAATTGTAACCTCAAATTCTAATTGGATGGGAAGCAGAGTCTCAAGTACAAAAAATAATCTCCAGATTATAGTAATAAATGTCTATGGGCCTACACTAATAGTAGACAAATTAGTAGTTTAGAACAAGATCAACACATTTTTTAGTAGACTACAGAATGAGAACATTATCATTGGAGGAGATTTTAACGCAATATTAAAAGGAGATGAAAAATATGGAGGGATTCAGACAATGTCAAGAGCAACATAAGATTTTAGAGAATGAATAGAAAGAAAATCTCTTATAAATTTTCCAACAAAAAATGGAGTATACATATGGAATAATAGAAGGAAAGACTTTAGCTACATAGCAAAAAGATTGGACAGATTCTTTTTCAAAGGAGAGCTAAGTAGTCTGGAAAGAGAAATCAATGTAGAAATTTTACCAATGGAAGGCTCAGATCACTTTTTGGTATAAATTGAAATCAAGGAACTTTCCAAACCTAGCAGAAGCCCATTTAAATGTGAAATATGTGGTCTATTGAAAAAAAATTCGTGAATAATATAAAAAATTGGTGGCAAGAAAAGAAAATTTAAAACTAAAAAATGTTTTGTTTTGTATCCAACTAAAAATGACAAATGAAAAGATTTTACAATGGAATAAAGTAAAATTCAAAAATATATTTAAAGAGAAGTTAGATATAGAAATTTTTTTGGAAGAATTAAAAAAAGAAGTCATAAAAAAGGAATGAATAATGAAACTTATCTGCAAGAAAAAGAATACCTACTAAAACAAGAAGAAATTATAGCTAAGGAAGAGGTGTATTGGAAGCAAAAATCCAAGGAGAAATGGTTGGCAGAAGGAGATCACAATACCAAATACTTTCATACAAGCATCCTACAACGTACAACCTATATTAATATAACAAAAATAAAAAACTCACAAGGTGAATTAATAGATAATCTAGATAAAGTAGCAGAAACTTTTGTAGATTATTTCAAAGATATCCTTAATAATTATGAAACTTCTAACATAATAGAACAAGAGGAAATGTTGACAGCAATAACTAAGGTTATCACAACAGATGATAATAAATCCCACAATAAACCATTCACATTGCAAGAAATCAAACCAACTCTCTTTAATATTTACCTAGAAGAATCACCTAAACCAGATGGATTCCAAACTTTCTTCTTCCAAAAATGTTGGGAAATAATAGGATTATACTTGTGGAAAGAAATTAAAGCATCAAGAAATGGGGGAACACTTTTAGCAAAAATCATTCATACATTCCTAACTCTACTCCCAAAGAAAAATAAGGCTGAAGAACCAAGTGACTTCAGACCTATCGCTCTTTGTAATACTATTTATAAAATCTTCTCAAAAGCTTTAGCAAATTGACATAAGAAACATCTCCCCAAATTAATATTAGAAGAACAAACACGATTTGAACCGAGGAGATCTACTCTAGATGGCATATCAATCATTCAAGAAATAATACACTCAACATCAAAGTATAAAGAAGCATGCATGTTATTAAAACTTGATATATAAAAAGCATATGATAAAGTAGATCGAAGATTCCTATGCAAAACACTCAAAGCTTTTGGATTCTCAAAACAATGGATCAATATCATTTTTTAGTGCATCTCTACCCCAAAAATCTCACTTCTTATTAATGAAACTCTAGAAGGATTTTTCAATATATCTAGGGGGGTCCGACAAGGTGATCCTATCTCTCCCTTTCTATTCATCATCATGGAAAAAACCTTTGGAAGATCAATCAAGACAACACAACTTCAACACAAAATTAAAGGTATAAAGGTCATTAAAAATGTGGCTAATACCACACATCAACAATTCGCTGATGATACAATACTAGCTAGAGCAAGCACCAAAAAAGAGACAGACTATATTAAAACAATCCTAAATAATTATACAAAAGTTTTAGATCAAAAAATCAATGCAAAAAAATCTGAATTTTTTTTCTTAAATACAACAATAGATAAAGAAGAATATATATGCAATGAATTAGGATACAAGAAATGTACCTTTCCTTGTAAATATCTAGGAATATATCTGGATAAAGGAAATAAAAATAATCAAGGTTAGGAGCATGCATTAGATAAAATGGATAATCAGATAGAAGCTTGGAAAGGAAAATGGCTAACCAAATAAGGGAAAGTAACAAAAATTAAAGTTATTCTGTCAACCATACCTACTTATAAATTATCATGTTCACAACTATCTAAGAATATGAATCAGAAAATTGAAAAGAAATTATGAAACTTCTTTTGGAAAGGCATAGAAGATAAGAAGAAGGTAGCATTACTAAGATGGGAAAAAATATGTAGGCTAAAAGATGTAGGGGGCTAGGAATAAAAAATCTAGATTGGAAGAATGAAGTATTAGATGCAAAATAAGTATGGAAAATGTATCAAGAAAGAGACATCAAATGGGCTAGAATTTTGTATAACAAATATCTGGACGCATCAGACAGTACATCACTATTTAGAACTAGGAACCCTCCCAAAGGTTCTACAGTATGTAATTTTTTATTAAAATGTTGCCCTCTAATCATTAAATATATGATATGGGATATAGGGAAAGGAGATAAAGCTATATTCTACGAAGATTCCTGGAGTGGGTATCCTTCCCTCAAAAATTTTGATTTGACCCACAATGTAAAAATTCACTTACAAATGATTTGGGGTACTAAGATAGAAGATTATATCCAATAGGACCAATCTAATGAAGAAATGACCTGGAAATGGAAATCCTTAGAAAATTGTGGTCTTAATCATATAGATCAGGAGATCCCAGAAAATATCCTTAGAGAGCACTCGAGTAACTTCAAAAATAGGGAGGACAAACTTATCTAGGCAATTGCTAAAGATGGAATCTATAAAGTAAAGGAGGGATAAAACCAAATTATAAATTCACAAAGATGGGAAGTGATAAACATCCCAGTAAACCTCTATTGAGATCCAACAAGTCTTCCAAAGGCAAGTATCTTGCTATGGGTAGCCTCCCAAAAGAGAATCCTAACAACAGATAGAATTAGGAAAATGGGATTTGAAGGTCCATCAAGATGTACTCTCTATAAAGAAGAATTAGAGATTGCTGAGCATCTTCTTTACCCATCTAAATTGGAGAAGGAATCCTGGTTATGACTCAAACCCAAACTAAGTTGGATAGCTCCTTTGCCAGAAAAATGGAAAGACACATTTGATAGGGTGGGCAAAAAAAGAAAAGAATAAAGTTTATTGAAAACTCTAGAATAACACTCCAGAAATCCTAGTTTGGGAGATATGGAAGGAAAGAAATAGATGAATCTTTAAGAATGAAGAACTCAATCTACCATCTCTTTACAATAAAATTGAGGCTAGCATTGTAGAGGTCATAAATTCCAATCTCAGGAAAATATCAAATGAAGAAGGCTCCTTCTTAGAGTGGGATGCTGAAATTAAAAGAATTGGAAATAACTAATCTATCTACCACACATTTATAAAAGAAGCAATAGTGCAGCCAGAAAAGAATGCAAATAGGAACCTCCACCAAAAGGTTGGAAGAAACTCAATTTCAACAGAGCTTCTAGAGGTAATCCCAGAAAAGAAGGAATAGGGTATATAATCAAGGAGAAATTTGGAAATTGGCTCATAAAAAGAGCTAAGCCTCTGGGAATAGTCTCTCACAATATGATAAAACTAGAAGTAGTAGATGAAGGACTAAAACTTTGTATTAGCCTAAAAATCAAGAAAATCATAATAGAAGGAGATTCACAAATTGTCCTAAATGCGCTTGGGAATGGAAGATCTCCTAATTGGGTATTAAACTCTACACTAGAAAAAACCATTAGACTATTCGAAAAATTTGAAGAAGTAGATTTACACATATATTTACAGAAGGCAATATTGAAGTTGACATTTTAGCAAATAAAGGTACAAATGGAAAAAACATACTAATGTTTAATCATAGTTAGTAAGGGATAATTATCATAAGATCTAGTCCTCTATTGCAATCTTCATCAACATTTGGATACATGATTATCCCTATTGGTGTAAATCTTGACTCATGTATTTTTGCACATATGAATCTACTACCCAGAGATATCATGATCGTAGGCAGCATTTTAATTATGATTTCAAGTGGATAATCATCTAATTACATTGAAATGGTTTCACAACCCAATTCTCTAGATGCTTCCCTTCTATAATTCTATAAATGCGAGTTGGGTTAATTTATCTTCACATTCCTTCTATCTTGTCTAATTTAGGTATTGAGTTCTCCCCTTCATAGATACCAATATTTGTTTGTGTCATACCTCTAAAATTTGAACCATGGCCTTCCGTGGTATAGTTAAACTCAAGAGATGGAACCGATTACTTAGGTCCATAGACGACATGAGTAGGGTTGTTGTCAGTAGGGTTATGGGTGGAGGTGTCTTTAACTATGACTATTCATGGCATACCAATAGTTACAACCTAGGGATATGGATTGGATTCCTAGCTAGGACTAAAGTAGAGAAATGGGATATAATCAGACTCTACTATAACTTATTTGAATTGAGCTGGTTAGTAGGTTTAGAAAAAGTAGTCTTTAGTATTGACGAGAAACTTAAAA
Source organism: Cupressus sempervirens (assembly GCA_028749045.1). Classification (NCBI taxonomy): domain Eukaryota; kingdom Viridiplantae; phylum Streptophyta; class Pinopsida; order Cupressales; family Cupressaceae; genus Cupressus; species Cupressus sempervirens. The sequence continues at coordinate 298,735,597 of CM053786.1, read as the reverse complement.
TCTCATTTCCAAAAGCCTACATAGCTCACCAATCGAGTAGTTTTGATCTCACAATTGTCCCTAAGCACCCTTGTTTGGTTGTCATAGATAGTATTCTCTTCTTTTGAGAATGGCCTAGAATGGATGCTAGTGTGCAATTTCTATTGCGATGGAGAGGCATCAAAGAGGATCGTGCAACAGAGTGGCTCATGACTTATCTGCAGGTCTTTGATGCTTATATTCACCAGGATGTGGACTTCTCTGACTTGGATGTCGTTGATTTTTGCCTCCCTAACATTGACAAATCTAGTAGAATGAAAAATGCCTACAAGTTCCCCCCTAGTGCTAGGGCAAAAAAATTAGGAAAGGCTTAGAAATCATCATGGTTTTTAGCAAGCAAACTCCTATAGAATAATTGGGATCTTGGGTATGGTAATGATGGTCTTTTTATTTTTTCTCTACATGATGGTCCTTACTCCCTCTCTCTATGAAGCTTTGGGAGTGACTCTAGATGTATAATTATTGAGTTATATTAGGTTTAGGCTTGCTGCATTTTCCCTAAGCAGTAAGTAGATTATATTAAGAATAGGGCATCCTCGGTACTTGGTAGATTATGGCTTTCTCTCTTATGTAAATATACTATTTATGTTAATAATATATACCCTTTATCTAATATGTGCTTGTTTCTTGACTGATTTGAGTGTTGGGCTCAGCTCCTTTGTTTCGCATTGTCCTTCATGTTTGTTCATGGATACCAGATTTGGTTCTCTGATCTGTTCAAAAAATTTTTCTCAAATTTTATTAAATCTACAAAAGATTTACTTTACCAATACTCGTTTGTAGTTATTTTATTTTTTACCATATTACTGCACATTCATAGGTTAGATTCCATTTTAGAATTCTCATCTTTCATCGTGTTTTCTCAATCTATAACATTTAAAATTACAAGGGTTACTGAGGCTTGTATGGGTCTCTCAAACACTACTAATACTCTTACACATATTATCTAAAAATAGCAATTAATTGCAAATCAATTAATCAAGTTAATTTCAAAATCAGCAAAGAATATTAACAGGCACCATTATATCAAAGTAAATCCAAATTGGTATAATCCTTAAAAAAATTAGTTAACCCATTGGCATAATTTGGCATTTCTCCTTATTTTACATTTAGGACTTGAATGAAACATTATCTTTTGACTAGTTTGCCCAAATTAGGTATTGGCAGCTATCTTTTACACGGTAACTTATGTGACTTAACCCCTTTGGTTGTTAGAATTTTTTTCTATAGTTCTATATTCCTTCGACAAGATTCTTTTTCCTCCCACTTGACTATCCATTTTATTGGTGCTCATTGATACCTTCATCTTAGAAGCTTTGTGTTGCTCTGCTTTTCACCTGAGCATTATGTTATTATTTTTAACTTATATTCTCATTGGGAAATTACCCTTTTATTATTTCTATAATATAGGACTTTGGTCATGGGCAACATTAAAGGTTTTCTTACTCTGTTCTTTCCTACTAGTGCCTGTTAGAATGGAGAATTTTTAATCTCTTTTGTTTGTCTAATATAATATAAGGCTTCATCCATTTACTGATCAATAAATAAATAAATAAATGCCTTAGAAGATGACTAAATGTGATTACTGATTATGTGACTCTGTCTAGCAATAGTAACCTTTCATACAGACAAGGTTAGCTAACTATGCAAGACCTCAATCATGCATCCTAGCACTCTCATTCTAGCCTATGCATGCACTTAAGGAATGGACAATGGGAATTTACCTTTTTAGTTCATTTAAACCCAATTAATATTTTATGCTATCACTTAGTTACAAGTAACTTTCAGTGTGTTACCCTAATAACCACTTAAGGCCCTAGCTGCCATTGCAAGCAATTCCCCTCTCTACACACCAAGATTACCTATTATAGGCTCGTGAATCAATTAATCGAATAAAAGTGTAATTTTCATAATAGGTTCCACAATATATAATTCAAATATAATTTCATGGCCCTTAAACCAAACATCATGACAAGATCCCCAAACTAACATATGACATGAGATTCATACTTATGGTTGGAATAAATAGATCAAATGCATTACAATGGGCATAAAATTCATTTACAAAAATTATCCATATAACATAACTATGTGATCAGGTCGGAATACAAGAATCAAATCCATAAAACACTCATTATACACACAACATCAACCAAGTACAACCCACCCAAGCCTCTAAATTTACCCTCCTATGTGGTTAACCAAGTCCTTAACAACCATCTTGCGAAGATTCACATATTTACACATGCAATTAGCAATTCACAACACGATATAAAATATTCATGTAGCTACCTAGATAATGATATTTATTCTTGGCTATGAATATCCTTCATATTTATATAATTTATGAATACCTTTAATATTCTATTTAATATATCCAATTTCCCTAGAAATAAACTTCAATCTCATTTGAAAAATTAAAGATACTAGTCAAATATCAATATCCCAATTTAAAATAAACTATTAAGCAACTAATTATCATGACCTAAGCCCAATAAAATGTACGTTAAACTTTTAAAGCCAAATTATTCTCATATGAACACTATTATTATTAAAATAATGTAATGTAATGGTCAAATTAAACTACCCCTATTTAAAGGTAAGGTTATTATATCACAGATATTTTAAAATTAGCAATTACCTATGAAATTAATTTTTATATTCTTAAAATACTAAATATATATTTTTAAAAAAAACTAGAAGAGATTATGAAAAATATGCTAGAACAATCATGATTTATTTTTAAAGAACATCCATTATACTTGTAAAAATAATATATAAACTCTTAAACACAACCTCTAATAAAATCTTATGAGTGTCCACATCAAGATATCATTTGAAGAAACTCTTGCAAATTATGAATACCACTTCAACCAAATAGGGGAGAGATCTATATTATTTCCACATAGTGTGGGTTTTTTATACCTTAGTGGTGTTCTTTCATAATATTCAATGAGATTTATTTTTTTGCTTTTCACATTCATTGTTTCACATTGTTTTGTATGTAGTTAGTCTACTATTCATAACTAGTGAGAGAGCATTGAAAATAGATGGATTAACATTATTAAGTTTTTTACTCATTGGCGTAATATTTCTTGAGAGATATCAAGTTACATGTAAATATTATGTGGTGGATAAGGAAATGGGACCTTGGATAGTTTTATTGGCAAGAATGAAATTTTGTTTGATGTAAAAATGTTAGGTATTGTGGTGCTTTTGATAAAGAAATGGTTGATGATTTTTTTTTTCAATCATTTTTAACTATTGCTTTGGTTTTTAAAAAATACATATTTTTTTAAAATAGTGTTCGTTAGAATTGTGACACACTTCTTATCAAACTTCCAATGAACACTTGTCATAGTACCAACGAGATTGCCAAACCTGTGATAATTTCTTTCATCACAAGTACAACAAGTGCATTGGTACTCCGATGGATCTATTTGTTGGAAGTTTGATAGATCCCATCACTGCACTAATGAATTTTTTGTACCTATGATGAGAAGAAACATGTCATAGGTTTTGAAACCTCTATCGTCAAAATTTTGAAGACATGTCATTTCTTGACTAATGACAAGAAAACATCTTATTGCCAATCTTTTTGAAGTAGATCTTATTGAAATTACATTGTCTAGGTCTTTGTTAGAACTTGGAATCTCAAAAATTATGCACAGATTTGTAAAAATTTGTGTTTTTTCACCACGTGGCCACTTTTTAACCATTAACTTACCTGTAAGTTTGATGATCCTATATATGTTGGCATTAATGTTCTATGTAGTGAATAATAACATGAAATATACTTTGATGACATCCATCACATAGTTTGATAGATTGATCAAATATTTCTTCTCTTTAACCATCCTAATTTTATATCTAACTATTTGTAGTAAATTTCTTAATTTTTATCATAATTATTCTACAACTACATGTGATGACAACTACTAATTTTGTGCATTTGACTTATGAAAAATTAATTACTCATTTGATATGATAAGCATTAGTTGAATGTAATTAATTTATATTATTAGTTGCATATGATATAGTTATTATCAATTTTTTATTTTTTGTGTATTCAATGTGTGAATCTTAATTATGTGAATTTGTTATAGCAAGTTCATTTTTATTTTTTTAATAAGTAAATGTCCTTTAGGCCCAAGATGCAACATAGAACTTAAGGAATTTAACTCTTATTTTTGTGATACTATAACCATTTTCTTTTGATCTTCATCTTTAAGATAATGTTTTATCGATGTCCTTATATATTTACTTGAAATGACTAAAATCAAAGATGAACATTCATCATAAAATTATTTTAAAGTAGATTCTATTTGAGAATTTTTTAAAGTAATTTCTTAAATCGCTTGAATTTATAACAGGTTAAGCATAAAAATTATAATGTTAATATTACCTTAGACTATAATTTGAGAATTTAAATAATCACAATGTTATTAACTTATGCCATGGAATTTTAATAAAAGAACAAACATAAACCAATGATTTATTATGTTATTATCATTCAAATAGGAATCTAGATTACATTATTTTTTATTAGCTAATTTAATGTGAAATATTTTTCCATTAGCTCCTTTATTAGCTAAACCATATGCTTCTTTATTTCCTTCCCTACATACATACATACATACATACATACATACATACATACATACAGACATACATACACATACACATACACATACACATACACATATACATATACATATACATATACATATACAATAATAACCCTTCAATCAAAGCCTCTAATTCTACAAGGTTCATAGAGATTACACCCAAAGGTTTGGCCCTTTTAGATAGGTATATTCCTTTATCCAAATAAATAGTACGACTTGAGCCAATTAAACTAGGGTTACCCCTAGATGCCCCATCAAAATTTAACTTGGTGTACCCAAGGAGGGAGGGGGGGATCTAATTTACTTTCTTTGGAATAAATCAAAGGAGGGTTAATGAGGTTGAACCAATTTTTCTGCATTTCTACATACCACTTTAAAAAAAAGACATTCCTCTTTAAAATAAATTCTCAGGTTATTATTAGACACCTCACTAATACATGCTTCAAGTTTGTTGAATAAGGACTTTATCTCAATCTTTTGATTACAAAAGACTCTTCTAATCCTTTCTTTCCAAATCTCCCACATATGAATGGATGGGGATGGAAAACTTAAAGAATAATGAGGGGGAGGGGTGAATTAGCATTTCAAAAATTTAATAGTAAAGGCAACTCAATGAAGACAAAGGAAACAAAGACACAAAGATTTATCTCGTTGAAACCCTTTTGGGTAAAAACCATAGCATCAATAATCACTACAAATGTGGGTTCCAACCTAGTACATCCAAGGCTCCAACCTTCTTAAAAAAGTAGGCTTCAACATTATTAGGCTAAGTAAACTATCTCTCAAGGCCATAACCTCCAGCTAACTGATGAATGGATAATATTACAACCAGTCTAAATCTTGTTTTTTCATAAAGTAATAGAAGGTTTTAAACAATAATAGAGATGCAATAATACAACCGTTATCACATAAATGAGTTCACAACTACAGTAGATGAACTTCTTGTATTAGACCTCATTAGATAAATGATGTGTTCTTCACACAGTTGTGGTAGACCTCCTTCCTCCTTGAAATATACCTATCCAATCAAGTGTGTAATCCCTTGTTTACATCCTATATTAAACTCACCCAAGAAACCAACTTCAATTTATAATGAATCCCAAAAAAAATCTGGTCTTTGATACACAAAAAACTTGTACTTATCCTACACACTACTATCCACGTTCTCCTATCACTTTAAAAATTGATGATCTACACTTGAAAATCTTCTAAGACTCCTCTTCCCAGTGCCTTTATCCCTTTTTTCTTCAGAAATTTATATTTTTGAGACATTATTATCATTGACCATCAGTAATGAGTTTACGACAAAAGAACTCATGATGCAACCAATGTCCAATTGCTAGCATTCATTTTCCAAAATAATTAATACTTCTCTGAATAGCTTCCCCTAACGTACATACATTTTATCTATTATAGGAAACTATGAAAGTGATATCATGTATCCAAATAATCATCATTGTTAGCATGTAGTATGCAAAGGCCCAAGCACAATAGATAGAGACACTCAACAAAAATGCAAATTCAAAGAAATAAAGAATCAAGGAACCCAATCATCTATAGAACTGTTTCCCATAGATTAATCTTTCTTTCTCTGATAAAACATGTCCCAACAAACAATCTGATACTCCCTTGGACAAAACATTTCCCTATGGACAACCATTCTACCATGGACAACATTCTACCATGGAGACATAGACAACCAACTATTTTCCCATGGTTTACCATTCTCCCATGGAGACACAGGTGGACAACCATTTTCCCATGGACTAAAATTATCCTATAGAAACATAAGTGAATGACCATTTTCCCATGGACTATCATTATCCTGTGGAAACAAAAGTAGATAACTATTTTCCCATGGACTACCATTCTCTTGAGAAAAGACAAGTTGGCAACCTTTTTCCAATATAAAATAGGCAAATGACTATTTTCTCATGCACTACCATTCTCCCATGGAGACACAAGCGGACAACCATTTTTCCATAGAGACATGGGTAGGTGACCATTTTCTCATGGACTACCATTATCACGTGGAGACATAAGTCAAAGTCAGATGACCATTTTCCCATGGAGACACAAGAAGACAACCATTTTCTCATGGAACACCATTGTCCCATGGAGACAAGTCACTCAACCAAGAAGAAAATGAAAATTACTAACAATCTCCTCCTATTTTTTATTGATGGCAATCCATATTGATACCACAATATTTCTAAAACTGAGCTAATGAAACCTATATTAATACCACAATACTCCTAAAAATAATTTGTCTTGAAGTTGAACAAACAAATCCTCCTAGAATTATATGACCTAACTCCCCCTTTGATATCAATGACCATGAGATATAACAATGAAACTCTCCCCCTAAACATATGTCATTTAATGAGGAAGGCGAACATTGAGCTTGTTTCAAAGATACTCAAAGTGCTTCTGGGATAACTATTTTTGTTAACTGCCAACTACTTGTTTATTGAACAAGCATATTCTAGCTTGACCACATTATTAGAAACTTTATTTTTTAGATAGTGATACTTAATAGGAATTTTCTTTGTGTAGGATTGCACAACATGATTCTTAGAAATATCAATGAAACTTTTATTATCACAATATATGCAAATGAGATCATCAAATTGAATGTTGTAATCAATCAAGGTGTTTTGCATCCAAATTACCTAAGTGTGACATGAAACTACTGTAATAAACTTTGCTTCAGTAGCAGATAAGGAAATGCAAGATTGTTTCTTACTGAGCCATGAAACCAAACAACTAACTAGAAAGAAAACACAACCACTTGTGCTCTTATTTCCATCCACCAAGCCACCTTAGTCTTCACCTATATAGGCTTCCTCATTGACATATAGGTTGTTGTCCACATAGTCTTTTTTAAAATCTTGTCACTGTAGATAGTTATCCACCTTCTCATACCAAACTCTAGGAGCTTGTTTTAAACCATAGAGTACTTTCCTTAGCTTGCATACATACTCTAGATTATTAGTTAACATAAAACCTTTCAATTGTTTGACATAAGATTCTTAATTTAAATCACCATTTAGGAAATAAATTTTGATATCCATTTGAAACACTTAAAACATTTGAAAAATGCAAAAGCTAGAAACATTCTAATGGATTCCATTCTAGCTACTGGTGCAAAGGTCTCACCAAAATCAATACTTGCAACTTGTGAATATAATTTAGAAACCAAGTGTGCCTTATTTCTTATGATTTTACCTTCTTCATTTATCTTATTACAAAGTATTCATTTTATTATTATTATATTCTTGTCCTTGGGTCTAGGCACAAGCTCTCAAGTGTTTCTCTTGTGAACCTTTTCTAAGTCTTCCTTCATGCCTCCTATCCAATTCTCATCCTTGGCTGCATCTTCATATCATTTAGGATCATACAAAGATATTAATCATAATTATCATGCTTCAATTAATTTACATCTCTTCTAGTAGATCTTGATCTCCTTTCAACTATTACTTGATATATGGTATGATTCTTTTGAACAAATTTACAAGGAGTTTTAAAAGAATAGGAGTCATCAATTTCACCTTGAGTATTAAGCTTCAAATTCCCATGTGAGGTTTTAGCTTCATGATGTGAAGAAATTTCACTTCCACTCATTAATTGAGTATTTTCTTTGGTATTTCCACCATCTATACTTTTTGTTCCATCTTGTATGAGTTGAGATCAAGAAGGTACAACAATGTTGGTTTGAGATTTTTTTTTTCACTATGACTATCCACATTCTCACTAGAAATTTTAGTGACTTCATAAATTTTAACATTACCACTCTCAACAATTTTATGTAACCTATTTTTGTAACATTTAAATTCCTTACTCTTTGTGGAGGAGCCAAGAAAGATCCCTTCATCATCTCTAGAATCAAACTTACCCAAGTTGTCTTCATCTACTCTAATATAACATGGACTATTAAATATTTTAAAGTACTTGATTGTTGTTGGTTGACCTTTCCAAAGTTCATATGGAGTCTTATTAAACTTGGATCTCAACAAGATCCTATTTTGAATATGCATAGTTGTACGAACAACTTCTTTCCAAAAGATATTACTCGCCTTTCATTTTTTCATTAAGAAATTTGTCATTTCTTGGACTATTTTTTTTTTCCACAACACCATTTTGTTGCAAATTCTTGGGGCTTAAACATTACATGTCTACTAATACCATGAAGTTCATAAAATCTTATAAACTCATTAGAAATAGACTCTCCACCATTATCAAAATGTAAACATTTTATTTTTAACTTAATTTCATTCTCAACTAGAGCTTTAAACACCTTGAATTTATCTGATGCTTCTAATTTTTATTTTAGATATGTAACCCATGTCATGCAAGTATAATCATCAATCAACAACATAAAGTATCTCTCACCCTGCACAAAGATAAATGTGCACTAGCTCAAGTGGCTTAGAGTTGGTATATTCTTTTGGTTTGAAGGAAACTCTAGTTTTCTTCCCTTATTAACAACTCTTGCGAATAATATCAGTTGGCTTCTCTATCTTAGGAAAGTCTCTAACAACTTCTTTCATGCTAATATCAACCATACTATAAAATTTAATGTGTCCAAGATGCTTGTGCGAAAGATAAGAATCATCCATGCTACTTATCAATGGTGAGAGTATCCAAATCAGACATTTTCTCAACAACAAATTCCTTAGCATCAAATTTCATAGTTAAAGAGTGAAGAATTTTTACTATTTTCACAACAATGTTTTATCCCAAGTGTTTCAACACATTTACAACTTCATCAACCCAAATAAAATAGGCAATAATTATCTAATGTTCTTTCATGCAAAGACTTTCAAAAACAACCTTATGTGCTTGAGCCTTGGTGTTCCTAACTTTGACATATCCATGATAGGCATTGAACAATTTGCCCCATACTTTTCAAGCTAAGGTGCAATGCATGACTTTCAAAAATTTAGATTGAGTCAGTCCATATAATAAAACATTCATGGCCTTAGTATTGATCTCAAAATACATTTTCTCATTAGGATCACTGGGTGGCTAAGTACGAAGGGTGTAGCCATTGATCATACTAAGATAAGCAACAAAGTCTAGAGACATAATGTATGTTTTTATACATACAACCCAAAAGGCATAGTTGGTTCCATCAAATAAGGTATAGTTTATGGCAAGACCTTTCAAAACACTTATGGAGACATGGGACATATATACTCTCTAGAAATTAAGCTCTGAAGGATAGACTTGACTCTGATACCAATTGAAAACCTCAAGAATTACTGAGATGGGGAGGGGCTGAATCAATATTTCAAAAAATTAAAATTAAATTCAACTTAATGAACATAAAGGAAACAAAGGCATGAGGATTTATCTCGTGGAAACCCTTTTGGGTAAAAACCATGGTATCACTAATCACTAGAAATGTGGGCTCCAACACAGTACATCCAAGGCTCTAACCTTCTCAACAAGAAGTAGGCTTTAACTTGATATGATTGATACAACTACCTATGATGTCCACAGCCTCCAGCTAGCTGATGAAGAAACAATATTACAACCTATTTTAATCTTGTTTTATCATAAAGTGATAAAATATTGGAGACAAGAATACAGATGCACCAATACAATCATTCTCACATAAATGAATTCACAAGTGCATCAAATGAACTTTGTATATCATACCTCACTACACAAATTATGTTTTCTTCACACTCCTTGAAAATATGCCTATCCTACCAAATGTGTAATCTCTTATTTCCACCCTATATTCAACTCACCCAAGAAAATGACATCACTTTAGAATGAATCCCCAAAAATATATGGTCTTCGGTCCAAAAAAAAACTTGTACTCATCCTACTTACCCTTGTCCACATTCTCCTATGAATTATAAAAAAAATGATGATGTGCACACTTCAAATATCTACCAAGACTCTTCTTCTAGGTGCCTTCATCCCAATTTCATTTCAAACAATAACATTTTTGAGTCATTATTATCATTTATTATCAATAAGGAGTTTAAGATAGAAGAACTCATCATGTAACCAATGTCCAATTGCTAGCATTCATTTTCTAGAATAATTAAAGCTTCTTTGAATTGCTTCACCTAGCATGAAGACATTTTATTTATTCTAGGCAACTAAGAATGTAATATTGTTTATCCCAATACTCATCACTTCTAACACGTAGTATGCAGAGGCCCGAGTGCACCATATCGAAACATCTAGAAAATATACAAATTCAAAGAAAGAAACTACCAAGGAACCCAAATATACATGGAACCATTTCCCATGTAATAAGCTTTCTCTTGTGGACAAAACGTTTCCCTGTTGACAACCTCATACTCCCTCACACAAAATACTTCCTCGTTGACAACTATTCTCCTACAAACAACATTATCCCATGGAGACATAGGCAAACAGTGTTAGAGTTATAAAGTATTTTTCTTATTAATTAAATCATATTAATTTAATTATTAGGTCATTATTATCTCTAGTTTGCTTAAGCTAAACTTTGGAAATATAATAACTAATTCTTTCATTAACTATTATCATACAACCTAGGTTAGTTACCTTTTAGGGTTTTGATCTACTTTTATAAGGATTGATCTATCTTTGTAACATTCATTCGTTCAACACAATTTGCAATTCTTTTTGGCAAATCAAGAATGTCTCTTCTTTTGTGGATCTTTGAATCGCAGCATCCATAGCTTTTGATTCTCTCTTTTGTAATAGGTGTTTACATGTTGTGATTCATGGGAGCTATGGGGTTGATATTTCATCAACTTTAACATGGCATTATAGCTTCATAATTCAATGCCCCTATTCTCTTCATGAGAGGTTTGGCTTTAGTTTTTAGATCTATTATGTTGTAGATGTTTTTTGTATTTGATATGGGGGTCACTTTTTGTGCACTTTGAGCCCAAATGGACCTCATCATTGGATTCGTAGCACCCATAAAAACTCTATATTTATATAAAATTTGTCCAATTTAGACACAATTGACTTGTAAGGCAAAAAAAATTGCCCCCCAAATCTAGGCACACTTCCCAAGATAATGTTATTTACTTTTTGAAAAAAATTAATCGCAATGTTTTCAAAACTTTATTTGAAGAAATGCAAGTTCTTTTTTAAAGGGTATGCTTCAAAAGCTCTTTAAAAAAGGCCAATGGATGCTTATGTTAGCAAGTACTGATGTTGCAATAAGGTACTGATATGCATGCAGGTGCTGATAACATCAAATCATGGCTAAAATTTGATGACCTTCAAACTGTCATCCTTTTGAGTTTTTTCATAGAAAGTAATTGATAGTTTTTTTCATATCTTGGGCATACAAAAGTATTGTTTGACAATCTTATATCATCGCAAATCTCTTTTTGAGCCCATCTTGATGGTGTACGCTATTTATACTTTTAATGTTGTTTGGTTTTTTTTTATGTAGTCAAAGCCAAGGGTTCTATTTTGTACTCCAGGAGACATATCTTGAGCATCCAATCTCCAATTTGAGAATTCTTTATATCATTGGAAAAGTCTTTTAGAACTCTTTCTAGTGATGATAGTTGTATTTCAAAATTCATCTCTAGGAACATTCTATTTAGTCTTTTTCATTTTTGCATTCTCATGGATATCTTGGTTATTTTAGGTCTAGGGATCAATTTTGTTGCTTCAAATAATTCATCATGGGTTGTACTATCTATAATATCAGCTTTATGTCTCTTCTGGTCTATTTAAGCATCATTTTTATGCATTCTTACAAATACACTAAGATAAAGTGTCATATTGCATCTGTATTTTTGTTTCAATTATTTTGTCTTGTTTTGCCTTATGATTTGAGTAGTGTCATTTGAGGACACTCATATAGATTATTGTATTCTTAGGATTCACCATATCTTGTCCCTTATTATACATGCACAAGTATGATTAAACTGTCATGGGGGCTAATGTTTTTCCTTTTCTTGTCATCTTCCTTTGTCCAATGAGTCTCCCTTCTATGACATTGGCCTCATGACCTACCTAAGATTGATCACCACAATACGCACATATGTATTCTTTTGTGCATCTTGACTATGGTTTCTTGACATGTAGTTCATTTGGCCCACTTTTCTAGTTGTCTATCACCTCAAACTTGTCTGCATTAGGGAGGATTCTTATATTGGTTCTTATGCTTCATTGGTTTTATGGAGTCAGCTATGTATTCAATATTTATTCCTATGTACTAGGCAGATGTAGTGGCTAGGTACCTATGCATTTCAATGAGCTAAATCATTTACTATATAGACACTCTTCTTTTCATTCCTACTTTGGTTGCAAACTTCCATGTTCGATTGATCAACTTTTCAGGGTTTGGTGTTTTATGAAATCTATATCTTTAAGTTCAATTATTTTCCTTTGTGTGCCTCTTGCTTTGAGTAGTATATTTTGAAAGAACTCATGTTGATTATAATCTTCTCTACCTAGTCAAGTTGTATTTCAATGGAGGTTCTTCAAATCAACATTTATTTTGACATAGCTTTGTAGCTTCTTCATGCTTCAGTGGTGTTCTTCATGATCATCTTTTGTTCCTATTTTCTAGGATATTCTCTAGTTTGGAAGCTTCTTCAATCCTTCAATACTTATTTTTAACATTATTTACATCTCTTTTTCTAGTAGAGTTTTTTCAATGTGATTTTCTCTATTTCTCCTCTTTTCAAAGATTTGGTTGTGCTTGGTTAACTCATCAAGCCTTGTTGTCGAGACCCAAATTTACTTTCAATAGTAGTCTTGAGGTTTTTAGCTACTCCTTAATTTTATCTTAAAGGGGTGTTAGAGTAATAAAGTATTTTCTTATTAATTAAATAATATTGATTTAATTATTAAGTACTTTTTATCTCTAGTTTACTTAAGCTAAACTTTTGGCATATAGTAATTAATTTTTTTATTAATTATTATCATGCAACCTAGGTTAGTTACCTTTTAGGTTTTTTATCTCTTTTTATAAGGTTTGATCTCTCTTTGTAACATTGATTCATCTAATACAATTTGTAATTATTTTTCGCATATCAAGAAAGTCTCATCTTCTATGGATCTTTGAATTCTAGCCTCCATAGCTTTTGTTTCTCTCTTTTTCTAACAAGTATTTAAATGTAATGATTCTTATGAGCTATGGGATTTATCTTTCATCAACTTCAATAGACAAATATTTTCCCATGGAGACACACATAGATGACCATTTTCTCATGGACTACCATTCTCTTGTGGAGACACATTGAACGACCATTTTACCATGGACTACCATTCTCTAGTGAAGACTGATCTGAAGAATGGATCTAGGCTGATTGCAGTATTGAATGCTTAAATAAAATCAAATTTTAGCGAAGTCTTATTAAATGCATACATAAATGAAATTATGCATCAGAACTTAAGAATTTAAGGTGAAATAAATAGAATTGAGAGAGAAGAAGATAGAGAGTGCAAACAAAGTTTGATTTTGGAGTTCGCCACAAATGTGACTACGTCTTCGGGTTGGCTCCAATAGAGTATGACCAATCCGATTATTCTCCAAAATCAATTACAAATGCACCAAGACTTATTCCCTTAAACACATCAGCATAGCATGCCCTCGACGTGCAGAATAGTCTTCAAAAGTCTCTTAATCATTCTCCTGTTCTCACCACTTGAATTGAAAAACTACCACCATCTCCACTCTCACCTCACACCCCCTTTTATACATAAAAGTTTACTCAATTTTGTTCATAACCAAATGATTTACAAAATATTCCTTATCTCTCCATAATATTTTCAAATCTCCCCTAATCTTTATTTTAGCCCTTTTATTCATTATTTACGAGCTTTTGTTGTTACAAAGGATTAATAAGGGAAATTAGTTTTAACAAATAACCTCATTTTGAATAAGGTTGGCGGGTTAGATAATGTTCAAATGAAACAAGTGCCAATTAAATATCAAGTGCAACCAATAGCGCACCGGTGGCATATGATTTTGGTGGGCCGGCGGTTACGGGTTCAAAGCCCATCGCCGACATTTTATAACCAATTCTTAGCGCCGATAAGATAAAACAACCACCACCCAAGTAAAACAAGGAGCCACGTGTTTGGCTCCCGCAGGTCAGGGGTTCGAATCCTCCAACAAACAAGATTTTGTTTTGATTTTTCAAATCAACAGAAGTATGAAAGAGAGGCCACATGGCGCAACCTTATTCGCCCATGGAGATGATGTGATACATGCTGACTAATGCATTCAATGTGACTATAGATGCCACATGGCATGCCACGATTGGTCCACTTCAGACTTGTATGAATTGCTGACATCATCATTTTACCCTCAAGTCAACAAAACTTTAAATGTTTGTAACTTGAACATACAATGTCGTATTTCAATGAAACAAACACCATCAGAACCGTCTCGACGAGTTCTTCATAATGACATAAGGTCCATCAATTTTTGAGACAATTATTTTTTCCTTTTGGACACTTTGTGATCCTAGTTTGATCCAACTTTGACCAAGCATAACTTGCATGAACGGACTCCTTTTCGCTTCGTTCAAGTTGCATTGGAATAAGGACGTTGAGATCTTTTTGATGGTGCAAATTCTGGAGAGAAATGAGATACTTCAATTTTTACTAAAATTATCCACCAGATCAAAGACATTGGAAAATGACCATTTTCCCATGGACTACCATTCTCCCATGGAGAAAAAAGCCAATGACCATTTTACTGTAGACTACTATTCTCCCATGGAGACACAAGAAGATGACCATTTTCCTGTGGAGACATAGGTAGATGACCATTTTCTCATAGACTGCAATTCTCCTATGGAGACACAAGCATATGACCATTTTCTTGTTGAGACATAGGAATACAACCATTTTCATGTGGACTACCATTCTCTGGTGGAGAAAATCTACTTAGACAAGAAGAAAATGAAAAATACTAATAGGGGAAATTTTCCATAAAATACTATAAATCTTGGATTTACCTACTAAAGAAAATTTCGTTATTGCAAGTTAAGTACAAGAATATATCCAAATTATTATCTTAACTCAGGGTATGTGTAGGATCATGGTGTACCAAAAAGTGGTGATGTGAAAAAAATGGAGTTTGAAAACGTCTAAAAGTGTTTCAAAATCTGCTTTGACTTTTTTCCACCCATCTTGATACCAAGGCTAAAAATTTGGGCCAAGGCTTTTCAAGTATTTGATCCATAACTAGGTATCTGGTATACCTAATATTATACTAGGTATTTAGTATGAAATTAGATACCATAAACCTATGACACAGATGTTAAAAAAAACCCCGAGAGCTATTTTGCATTGCATTTTTTTGAGTTTTATTGTTAAGCTCCATTCAGGTATTAGATTTTCAAATAGATATCATGTAAAGGTAATTTTTATTTTTGTATTTTTTAATAATTTGAATGAATATTATTTTTATTTTAAATATAATTTGTTAAAAAATAGGTTTTTTAATAGAAATTGTTGAAATTTAGGTTATTTTTAATAGAAATTATATTTTACAAATTAATAGGTATGGCTGATCCAAATGATAATACTGTGCCAAGAAATAATGTTAATCGTGACTCCACCAAATGATCCAGTATCTCCTCAAAACCATCCACCAAATGATCCCCTACCCTGTCAAAACCCTCCTCAAATTGAAGATTTGATAATTGAAAATCTCACTAAACTGAGGGTTTTACGAACCACATATAATAGTATACCTACATTGCCTCCCATGTTATCCATGTTAAACACCATAGTGGATACTATTGTAACACTTACCAATGAACACAATGTTGCTCTTCACTGGCATGAGGAAATGCATGCCATGCTTGATGATGGGTTGGACTATGATGAGGTTGTGACCCTAAATATAACTAAAGATGATATAGTTAACCTTTTTGTGGACCCAAAAATTGGTAGAAAAGTAGAACACACAAATCCCAAATTATCAATTAAATGGTGTAGAAATGAGGCTATGTGTGGGAACTTTTGGGATCATTGGTTGATGGTTTTTGACACATCCCTCCACAACGCAATTTAAAGGTGCCATTTTATTTCATTGAAACTTTGTATGTTGAATTTGTGTTGCACCTCAAGGTGAAGTACTGGAGCATGAAGCCCAACATGGGTGTAGGAGGAGGAGCTCCTTAGGATAGACCCTTTGCCCAGTGGAAGAAGTTTGGTACTTTTGTCTCCCCTACTGATGTCTTCCCCCGACCCTCCTCTAGTGCAGCATCCTGATATCATTGCAGAGGCTACCTCTCAGACTATTAGAGCCATCCATAGAGTGAGTAGCCTATCGATATCCTAGGCTATATCAATCTTGTCACCCCATGTTGATGATGTTGGCCCGAGTTCATAATTAGTGAGCTCATCACATGTTTGTGTGCCCCATACTTGCATAACATGCAAAAACATTTGTTTAGGTCCCATAGGTGATCTTTATGAGTATCAATTTGTAATTGATGAGGATACACTAGATGCACATAGAGAGATTACATACCCTAATGTGAGAGAGGAGGGGAATGTAGAGGCATGGAATCCTTTTGTGTCAGTATGTGTATACATTTTTTTTCTTATGACATATGCGATTTAAATTTAATCTTTACAATAATAAAAAATTAACCCATACTAACTTATACATGTATGTGATCTTCATTCATGTTTAGTTGATGACTAAGGAGGAGCTCAGATAGGTTGATAATATGACACTCTTGGCTATTTTATTTTGTCTTGAGACATTTATAGTACATTATGTTGTGTTCTCATTATTTTTCTATTTGATATTGGAGCATATATGGTTTATAATCTTTCTTTTCTCTTGGAGGTATCACTTGTCAATGGGGGGCAAAGTGCGAGGAGGTGAGGCATAACCCATTGACAAGGGAAAGCTAATTAGGTGGTTTTAAAGTGATTAAATATCAATTCATTCTTAAAAAATGTTTTTGTTAATGAAATTTAATTACATTTTTATTGTACAGGACGTGGCTACTGGTGATGAGTCTAAGTAGATTTGGCATTATAGACCCTCTGGAATTTCCATTCATAGTGAGAGCCCCATTGTATGTATAAGTATCATTTATTTTTTATTTTCCTTATTTTCATAAATAAATTCAAAAATTATTTCTATGATATTAATAACTAGTATTTTGTATCTCATAGGAAACACCTAGTGCATAGGAAGTTGGATGCTAGAGTTTTTAAATTTTTGATGACACAACTATTATATCTAGAGGAGGTTGATAGAGGTAAGTTGAAGTTTAATTCTTGATTATATGTAGTAAATTTAGTATGCTATGAATTATAATATTATAGTTTAAGTTGTAGATTAATCTGAAAAACATACTTGAACATATATAGGCCACAATCAATGAGGTTCAAGCATTGCCAAGGACATATGACAAGACTCTTGACCGATGCAGTGGTCGACAAGAGAGGTATTTATGATGAAAATTTTATACTATAAATCTTCATTAAAAAAAAGGATCATTATGCATTTGAGTAATTCAATGTTAGATACATAGAATCATATAAATTTAGTAGTCTAACTTTGGATTTTCCTTTTTTGTTTATGTAGAAGGCATCTGATCCACCTAGTGCAGCAAAGAGACTACATTTGATCATCTACTAGTAGCATAGGATAGTATAGTTGTCATAGGATGCATCATGAGACATTTTGATATGGCATATACCATATTGTATACAAAAACATTGATATTATATACATTTTGATGGCGTGATCAACCACATTTTGTATATGGATCTATGTATTTTGATATATATTTGCATAATTTTTTTATGAATACATGAACTTTGATATATATACATATGTGTGTGTGTGTGTGTGTTTGTAACTTGTATATGGGTATATGTATTTTGATATATATTTTTGTCATTTATGTATATAATGATATACATATTAATTTATGTTGAGATCTAATTGAAAAAATCATTGATGAGGATCATTGATAAGAAATATTATTGAAAGAGGAAGATTGTTGAAGAAGACTATGTGTTTGAATCATTGTTTTGTCACTAATGTCAAACTTGTTATTTGCTGGTAAGACAATTGCTTATAATATTCAAGTACTATCACTTAGTTGATTGATGAAGAGGATTTGATCAATAAGAGGTAGAAATAGCACCTAGAGAAAAGGTTGAATTATGATTATGTAATGAAGTACACAGATCATTTAAGGCAGCGATGATATGATGTATTGATAATCTACTTAAGGTTACAAAGACCAGTTACATTTAGAAACTTTAGAAGAACAAGTTACATAATGTTTGTCTACCAAGCTTGATCGAATAGATAGTAGGTGCCGAGAAAAGTCAATACAAGCTAATCAAAAAGTCATTTGTAGCCGAGTAAAAGAAAATTTTAGTGTATGTCGAGCAAAACCGTGGATGCCGATTAAAGTTTAATGGATGCCAAGCATCAGTAAACTTTAGTTGATGCCGAGTGACTACATAATTTATGCTAAGCAACACAGTATGTGATGAGCATCAGAAGGTTGATAATGTCAAGCTGCTACATTATTTAAAAGATCAAAGGTTTGTTGAATCTAAGCCGACAAGTTTGTTTGCTTGAATTTTGTGAACCAAGAGGAAGATAAAGATGATGAGTTGGTGGAACAAAATTTGAGGTAAACCATTTTTAGGCAAATTCAAATGGATTCTAGGAGAAGCTTTTAGAAGAAAAATGGAATATGGGGTACATGCATTGTATCCTACCTAATCCATCCAAACCCTAAAATGGATGATGCAAAATAAAGTGACAAAGTATCTTAATTTCCTATTTATAGGGATGTCTACTCATGAAGCAAAGAGAGCAGAGAGTTGGATGTGAGAACCTAAGGGAGAAAAAGTTTTGCTTCATCAAGTGACCTAAGAGAAGAATCTACAATGGCGTGCTAAGCAAGAAGGCTTAAGAAGATGTATGCTTGAAGGGTGAACAAGCTATCTAAACTACAAAATATAAAGGCAAAGCAAAATTGAGGACTTAATAGAGATCTATAATCTACAAGAAAAGTTGTAAGTTGTATCAGATCAAAGCTCTATTGTTACTCTTTAACAATTGTATTACTCTAAGGTAAATCTTTTGGATTAAGGTTGACCTAATAGTCATTTGTAAATCCTTTAACTAGGTGGCATTTCAAGTGAATGGCCTAAAGTCCTTTAACAAGGCTCACTCCTAATAGGGTGATTGAAATCCTTTAACTAGGTCACATTGAACAGTGTGTATTGTAACATTTAATTGGGTTGGGCTTTCACAGGGCATCACTTCAAAAGAGTGAAAAGGAGTAACATGTTATTGGTATTTTTCCCCAAATTGAGTTTCCATGTAAATCATTTTGTCAAGTGTGTTGATGAATATGTTATGTTTCATGCTTTACATTTCTGCAAGTTGATTTGGCAGTAACCTACAAGTTTTAGTAACTGCATTATCATATGGATGCATGCATGAGTATGAATGTTTTATGGGTTCACTAAGCTATGAATTTTTTTTATTTATGCATCTAAACCTTTAATAACTAATTCATCCCCCCCCCCCCCCCACCCCCCTTCTCATTTAATCTAAAGAATTCCAACAATTGGTATTAGAGCCATCTGTTAAGAGGACTAGTTTGAAGGTACTAGAAGTACAAAGATCAAGATGTCAAAAAGAGATGTACCCAAGATTAATAGAGATACTTTTCTTGCATGGAAAAGCTTGATGAAGTTACACCTTTGAGGACTTGGAGATCATGCACAATCTACCATCTTAGTGGAGCATGTCAATCCAACTAGAACCCTAACTACTAAAGACATGAAGAAGAAGAAAGAACACAATCATGCGATGTTGGAAATTGCCTCTACCATAAGCTATGCTAAATTTGATGATATCAAAGGTTGTGACATTGCAAAGAAAATGTGGGATGCTCTACACACTATCTATAGAGGAGATAAAAATGTTCAAAGAGTCAAATATGAGAGTCTCAAAGGTAAGTTCGATGATATGAGAATGGAAGCATGTGAGAATATTAATCAATGTGTTATTAGGATAAAAGAGGTTGTTAGTGCAATACAAGGAGCTACTAGTCAAATAGATGATGACACTATGCTAAGAAAAGTCTTGAGAACATTACTACCTATTTATGCTATTAGAGTTTCTACAATTCAAGAATTGAGATGTATTACAAGAAATAATCTAACCCTTGAAGGTCTAGTAGGAAGACTCAATACTTTTGAGTTATCTAACTTTGAAAATTACAAACCCGAGAGTCTTGAATCTGCTTTCAAAGCTCAGTTGCTATTGAAGGATTCTAATGAGAAGAAGCAAAATAAGAAAAGAAAAAGAAAATGTGTGTCTAGTGATAGTGATATATATGAGGAAGATGTTGACCAACTAGAAGCACTAGTAGCAAGAAGATTCCATAGAGGTAAAAGCAAGTTCAAAGGTAAGTTACCTATCATTTGTTTAAATTGCAATGAGATTGGTCATATTGCTACTAGATGCCTAGATAAGAAGAACCACAGAGGTAGTGATAAATACAAAGGTAGAAGAAATGAAGACAACAAGGATTACAAAGACAAAGGCAAGAAATGCTACATTGCTAAAGGGAATGATCCCAATGAAGATGATGATGAAGTGGTGTATGTTGCAATGAAGGACGAATTTGATGAAGATGAGGTAACTGCACTTGTGACTTGTGTGAACAAAAATGATAAATGGATCATTGATAGTGGATGTTCATATCATATAAGTGGAGAAAAAAGTAAGTTCATTACCTTAAATTGTTATAATCGAAATAGTGTAAGATTTGGTAATGACGCACCATGTTTGATAAAAGGGAAAGGCTCTATCAAACTCATAGATAAGATTTGATGTGAAAATGCTTACTATGTTCAAGGGCTAAACTACAATTTGTTGAATGTGTTACAACTGAACAATTTTGGATACAAGGTTGAATTTGAAAACAAGATTGCTAAGATATATGATACAAATGGAAAACTGATTGGAAAAGTTGATCAAACTATAAGTAATATATTCTATCTTGATATAGAGGATGCTACTTGTCTTATTGTAAAATTTGATGATGCACGACTTTGACACAAAATGTTATGTCATGTTAATTTTGATAACTTGGTTAGTATCAGTAATATGAATAAAGTTAGAGGATTTCCTAAGTTGAAGAAGCCTGATAATGTAGTGTGCAAACAATGTTAGCTAGGAAAAATGACGAATTCAAGTTTTAAGAGTAAAAATTACACCTCTAATGAAATACTAGAGATTGTTCATACTAACTTGTGTAGAATAATTGAAGTACAAAGCTACAAGGGAGATAAGTACATAATGTTATTTATTGATGATTATTTTAGGATGAAAACTATTATGTTTTTTAAAAATAAATATGATACTTTTCAAATTGGTCACACAATCAAATCCAGATAGCAAATCTCAACATTGATGGATTGTGGAAATCTGATAGCTCTTATACTTTTCAAATGTTTAAGTGGTACTTAAAAAGAGTTGAGGAGGAAATGGAAAAAGCCCAAAATTTTTGAGATATGACAAAGGAGGAGAATTCACATCAAATGAGTTTGAGATGTTCTATAATGACAAAGGAATCAAAAGATAGACACATGCTCCTAGGATCCCTCCACAAAATGGGATTGATGAAAGAAGAAATAGGTCTATAATGGACTATGCTAAGACACTTATGATCGAGAAGAATGTTGCTTTAAAATATTGGGGAGAAGCTGTAAGCACAACTATCTATACTTTGAACCATGTGCAAGTCAAGAAAGGTACTTATTTAACACCTTTTGAACTATGGTATGGATACTCACCCAATGTTAAAGACTTTAAGGTATTTGGAAGAAAATGTTGCATTCTTAAAGATTTCATGAACGTTAAACTTGATGCAAAAAGTAAAGAAGGTATATTCCTTGGATACTCCACAAGAAGTAAAGATTATAAATGTTTAAATACTAACACTACCAAAATTGTGGAAAGTGAAAATGTGAACTTTGTCGAATATATAGAAGTACATAAGGATGAACCTATGAAAAATACAAAAGAGTACAAATAATTTGTATAATTTTATGAAGGAATGCCTGCAGAAGTGGATGCTACAAATCAACAGCAAGTTACAGTGACTATCAAGTCACATCCTATGAGTGTTGAGTTACATTTAGAAACCAAGCTACATTCAGGACCCAAGTTGTATTCAGATACTAAGTTACAAAATGAAGTAAATGCACAATCTAATTCTAAAGTTAGTATCCATGAAAGAGATGTTGAATTACTTAATAGAGATGTACACAATGATTTTGAAGCTCGAAGAAAAAATGAAGAAACAAGGCCTGAGCCAAGATTGTCCAAATATGTCAAAAGACATCATCCCGCTGCTCAAATCATTAGAGATAAAGATGAAAGACTAATGACAAGAAATAGATTGAGAAGTGAATCATGCTTTCTGAGCATGAAAGAGCCCAAATCAATAAAAGATGCATTAAAAGATGTTGACTAGTAAAAATCCATAGAAGAAGAGATTGAACAAATTGAGAAAAACAAAACATGGAGTCTAGTTCATAGACTAGAAGACAAATATGTGACTGACACCAAGTGGGTATTTAGAAACAAGATAGATGAAAATGGTGAAGTCACAAGGCACAAAGCAAGATTAGTCTGCAAAGGATATGCACAAAATGGAGGAATTGACTATGGAGAGACATTTTCCTCTATTGCTAGATTGGAAGGAGTAAGAACTCTACTTGCTTATGCTACATACAAAGGATTCAAAGTCTATTAGATGGATGTTAAGTCTACATTTTTGAATGGCATGTTAGAAGAAGAAGTTTACATAGAACAGTTAGAAGGTTTTGTTGATGATAACAAAAAGAACATGTTATGTAGATTGCATAAGACTCTATATGGTTTGAAACAAGCACTACGAGCATGGTATGAGAGACTTCATAAGTATATTGTGAAGATTGCAATTGAAAGGACTAATGATAACAACAATATGTACATAAAGGAAAAGAAAGGAAAAGGTATTCCATTACCTAAAATTTTGGTTGTTGATATAATATTTGGAGGTCAAGATGTTTTATGTAAGAATTTTGCAAATCAAATGAAGCATAAATTTGAAATGTCTATTTTTGGAGAGATCAATTTTTTTGTGGGATTGCAAGTATATCAGATGAAATATGATATATACATCACTCA
Source organism: Cupressus sempervirens (assembly GCA_028749045.1). Lineage (NCBI taxonomy): Eukaryota > Viridiplantae > Streptophyta > Pinopsida > Cupressales > Cupressaceae > Cupressus > Cupressus sempervirens. The sequence goes on along the minus strand of CM053786.1, from coordinate 298,711,741 downwards.
GTCAACGTGTATCAAATAAATATTTTAAAAAATGGATTAGAGGATTCCAAATTGGTAAGTACAACTATGGTGAGAGGACACAAGTTGTCAAATAATGATGATTCTGCTCAAGTGAACCAAACAATGTATAGGTCTATGATTGGAAAATTGCAATATGTTATACATAGCAGACCTAATATTGCATTATTTGTAGGGATAGTTGCAAGATTCTCTACAAATTCTACGGAGAATCATTTAATGGCTATTAAAAGAATAATGAGATATCTAAAAGGAACATAAGAGTTTGGTCTATACTACAAGAAGAATGAAAGGTTTGACTTAAAAGCCAACATTGATGCTGACTGGGCTAGAAACATAGATGATAGAAAAAGTACCAGTGGAGGAGCACTTTTTTTAGGCAAAAGACTAGTTACATGAACTAGTAAGAAAAAAAGTTGTACTTCACAATCTACTACTGAAGCAGAATATGTTGTTGCTACTATAAATTGCACAAACATTGTATGGATCAAGTAGCTACTCAGAGGAACAAAGGAAGAGATCACAAAACTAGTGATAATACAAGTGCTATCAATATATCAAAGAATCTAGTAATGCACACAAAGAGAAAGCACATTGCAATCAAGTGTCATTACTTGAGAGAGTTAGTTTAAGATAAAGAGGTGAAGATGGAATATGTTAACACAAAGGAGAAAATTGCTAATATCTTTACAAAACCATTACCTATGGATTCTTATGAGTATCTAAGAGGTAAATTAGGGGTGATACCCCTATTAAAGGCTATCAAGACTGCCTTGCATCAAATAAGCTAATTGTCAAATGTTACACATTGATGTAGAGGATCTTGCTTTAGGAATTGCTTGAAGTAATCAAAGTACTAAATCCTCAACATAGTCACAAGGAAGGTGACAGAGGGAGAAATGAAAGAAAATACAAAATCCTACATCTTCATGTTTAAAGATGAAAAGATGACAAGTCTTTGGCATTGTTGTCAAAGAGGGAGATATTCTACTAATCAAGAGCTAGAATAGATAAGGAGATATTGAGAAAGTGCTAGTAAAGAGAGATATTCTACTAATCAATAAGGAGAAAGAGTTAATCTAGTCATCATTAGAAAAAGATATCAATCTTAGAGGGAGCTAATGTTGCTAATCAGAAGAGAATCATGGAGAAATCCTAATCTACCCAGAAAGAATGAGTTATACAAGAAGAAACTCAGAGGGAGTCATAAGAAGGAGTTTTGTAACCTAATTAGAAGATCCGAATAGAGGGAGAAATTTTAATACAAATTTTATTTTTGGTATTATCTTACTATTTTAACCTAATTAGTCTGGTTGAACAAAGTGTTTTACCATTTAGGTGACTTGGTTGATCAGTTTAGTTTTTCATCAATGCCAAAGAGGGAGATTGTTGAGATCTGATTGAAAAAATCATTGATCAGGATCATTGAAGAGAAAGATAATTGAAAGAGGGATATTGTTGAAGAAGACTATGTGTTTTAATCATTGTTTTGTCATTAATGTCAAACCTGCTATTTGCTAGTAAGACAATTGCTTATAAGATTCAAGTACTACCACTTAGTTGATTGATGAAGAGGATTTGATCAATAAGAGGTAACAATAGCACCTTGAGGAAAGGTTGAGTTATGATTATGTAATGAAGTACAAGGAACAATTAAGACAGTGATGACATGATGCATTGATAATCCACTAAAGGTTACAAAGGCTGGTTACACTTAGAAACTTTAGAAGAACAAGTTATACATTTTTCGTCTGCCAAGCTTGACCGAATGGATAGTAGGTGAAGAGAAAAGTTAATACAAGTTGAGAAGAAAGTTAGTTGGAGTTGAGTAAAAGAAAATTCTAGTGTTGTTAAATAAAAAAATGGATGGCGAGTAAAGTTTAATTGATGTCAAGCATTAGTAAACTTTAGTTGATGCTAGGTGACTACACCGTTGATGTCAAGAAATGAAGTATGTGTTGAGCATCAGAAGGTTGATAATGTTCAGTTGTTGCATTATTCAAAAGTTCAAAGATTCATTGAATCTGAGCTAACAATTTTTTTTTTCTTAAATTTTGCGAACTAGGAGGAAGATAAGGATGATGAGCTGGTGGCACAAAATTTGACGTAAACCATTTTTTGGAAAATTCAAATGGATTTTAGGAGAAGTTTCTAGAAGAAAAATGGAATATGGGGTAGATACATTATATCCAACCTAATTCATCCAAACCCTCAAATGGATGATGGAAAATAAAGTGGAAAAGTATCTTAAAATTCCTATTTTTAGGAATGTCTAGTCATGAAGCAAAGAGAGCAGAGAGTTGGATGTGAGAAACTAAGGGAGAAAAGGTTTTGTTTCATCGAGTGACCTAAGAGAAGAATCTACAATGGTGTACTAAGAAAGAAGTCTTAAGAAGATGTATGCTTGAAGGGTGAACAAGCTATCTAAACTGTAAAATATAAAGGCCAAGTAGAATTGAGGACTAAACAGAGATCTGTAATCTACAAGAAAAGTTGTAAACTATATCAGATCAAAGCTCTACCATTACTCTCGAACAATTATATTAGTCTAAGGTAAATCCTTTAGATTAAGGTTCACTTAACAGTCATTTGTAAATCCTTTAATTAGGTGGTATTCGAAGTGAATGGCCTAAAGTCCTCTAACAAGGCTCACTCCTAATAGTGTGATTGAAATCCTTTAACTAGGTCACATTTAATAGTGTGTATTATAACCTTTAATAGGGTTGGCCTTTCACAGGAAATCACTTCATAAGAGTGAAAAGGAGTAGCATGTTACTAGTGGTTTTTCACAAATTGGGTTTCCACATAAATCATTGTGCCAAGTGTGTTGATGAATCTATTATGTTTCATGCTTTACATTTCTGCAAGTTGATTTGACAGTAACCTACAAGTTTTAGTAACTACATTATCCTATGGATGCATGCATGAGTATGAATGTTTTATGGGTTCACTAAGCTATAAAATTTTATATTTATAGATTTGGACCTTGAGTAGTTGATTCACCCCCACCCCCCCCCCCCTCTTAGTTATTCTAAAAAATTCTAACAATTTAGTATAGTATTGTTCAATTTATCATGGATCATGTGTATTCTTCATATTTACGAAATATCATTCACTTTAATCATGTTTTTTATATTCAATTCAAATGCAATAAATTGTGAATAACATTTTAAAAACCTTTATTATCAAATTTTGATGCAAATTTTAATTTGAAATGATATCATATATGTTTAATTTTAAATGATCTCTACAATCCCTTAAGATGTCACTATGGTTGACCCACCCAAATGCACTTAGAGCACCTTGGATACTCTTTGGTATAGGGTGACTGCGAATGATGGAGGCTCTCTGTGGCTAGAAGAAGAGTGTCACTAGGATTCACCTGCCCATTTGAAGCTAATAACGTTAACGATTCAATACCAAGATTAGTGATTTTAAAGTTATGCAGTGATGCACCTATGAACTGAGGCACACTACGAGTTTTGGCATCAAGTGAGATCAATGTGCCAAATCCAAATAGAATGTCATCTCTCAAAAATGAGATATGTTATTGTAGGCCTCAACATGACCATCCTATAGCATTTAACATTTCATCAATAGTCCCCACAAACTCTAAGTTATGATCTCTGAAGATTGACTTTGAAATGCACTTAGAGCACCATGGAGACTCTTTGATACGGGATGGCCACAAATGATGGAGGCTCTCTGTGGCTAGAAAAAGGGTGTCACTATGGTTCACCTGCTCATTTAGCACTAATGACACTGATGATTTGATGCTAAGATCAGTTGTTTCAAAGTTATGTAGTGATGCACCTATGAACTAAGGCACACTATGAGTTTTTACATCGAGCAAGATTTTTGTGCCTAATCTGAATGAAATGTGATTTCTCAAAAATGAGATAGGTTATTTTAGGCCTTGGCATGACCATCCTATAGCATTTGATATCTCATCTATAATCCCCATGACCTCTGAGTTAGTACCCTTAGAAGATTGACCTCGACAATCACTTAGAGCACCTTAGAGACTCTTTGATATAGGGTGGACATGAATGATGGAGGCTCTATAGCTGGATGAAGAGTGTCACTAGGGTTTACCTACCCATCCAAAGCTAATAACGCTGATGATTTGATGCCAAGATTAGTGGTTTCAAAGTTACGTAGGTGATGTACCTATGAACTGAGGCACAATCGTTACATCAATTTTAACTATCCATTTTGGTGTTCTAGGACCTTCATGTTGATTATAATTAAGAGATTTGTAACATTCCTATGCATTTTCATTTTTGACATGGTCAACATGCAATTTACATTATGAACTAGTAAATTTTCATCCTCCAAATTTTTATTTGCTAAATTTTCAATCCTAACATTATCATTATCAATTGATACATTTTCATTCCCCAACTGCAAATATTCATTATCTAACTCTATGATTTCACCTTTGATCAATACATTGTCAACTTGATTGACATTTAACATACCTTGTCCCTTTCCCTATATGCTGCAATGTCTTCATTCGATACCTTCTTTTTACATTTATCCTTTCGATGACTATTGCTCCCCATTTAGACAACAATATCGGACACCTAATCATACATTATAGCAACATTTTTGATTGTATGGGCCCCAAGAAATCATTTTTCTTCAAACCCGAAAAATAGTCTACAAAAAATGTGATTGTGGGATCTATAGTGACACAATATTTTGGAAAAATTATGCTAGTATTTCAAGTATTTGATCCCATATCGGGTATCTAATCCAAGATCAGATATTTGAACCAAGCTTGGATACCCAATATGATATTGGGTACTCGATATGGTATCGGGTACTTGATATGGATGCCCAAATTTTGGATGGAAGTCAAAATTTGGCAAGTGTGGATAATGTGAAGAAAATTGTATATTATTATATATTTGTATTTTATTAAATATAATATAGTAATATATATGATCGTCATCATCATCATCATCATCATTATTATTATTATATAGTCATATATTATAATTATAATTATATTTAATAGTCATATATTATGATTATTATTCTATTTAATATATATTCATATATTATAATTATGTCACTAGAGGTCGTATGGAACTATTTGATTTAATCAAATTGGTTGAAAGGGGTCATAAGACAACCTATGACCCCTTTCAACGCATTTCATGACAACACATGTCCCTAAGTGTCCTCGGATCCCTAGGGACCTATTTAGTTTGATTGAATGGGTTGAAAGTGGTCATAGGTTTTTGATGCATTTCATGACAATATATGTCGCTAGGGGTCCTTGGACCCCTAGGGACCTATTTCATTTGATCAAATGGGTCGAAAGGGGTCATAAGACAACATATGTCCCTAGGGGTCCTCATTGGATCCTATGGGTCCAAGGGGTCATAGGACAACCTATGACCCCTTTCAATGCATTTCATTACAATATATGTCCCAAAGGGTCCTAGGGACCTATTTTGTTTGATCGAATGGGTCAAAAGGGGTCATAAGACAACCTATGAACCCTTTTGATGCATTTCATGAACCTATTTCGTTTGATCGAATGGGTTGAAAGGGGTCATAGGACAACCTATGACCCCTTTCGACATATTTCATAACAACATATGTCCCTAGGTGTCCTAGGACCCCTAGGGACCAATTTTTCTGATCAAATAGGTCAAAAGGGGTCATAGGAAAACCTATGACCCCTTTAGACACATTTTATGACAACATATATCCCTAGGGGTCGTAGGAACCCTAGGGACCTATTTCGTTTGATCAAATGGGTTGAAAGGGTCATAGGACAACCTATGACCTCTTTCGACACATTTCATGACAACATATGTCCCTAGGTGTCCTAGGACCCCTAGGGATGTATTTCATTTAATCAAATGGGTTGAAATGGGTCATAGGACAACCTATGACCCCTTTCAATGTGTTTCATGATAATATATGTCACTAGGGGTCCTAGGACCCATAGGGACCTTTTTTGTTTGATTGAATGGGTTGAAAGGGGTGAAAGGACAACCTATGATCCCTTCTGATGCATTTCATGAAAACATATATCCCTAGGGTTCCTACCTATTTTGTTTGATCAAACGGGTCAAAAGGGGAAATAGGACAACTGATGACCCCTTTTGATGCATTTCATGACAACATATGTCCTTAGGGGTCCTAGGACCCCTAGGGAACTATTTTGTTTCATTGAACGGGTTGAAAGGGGTCATAAGACCATAAGGGACCTATTTGGTTTGATCAAATGGGTTGCAAGGGGTCATAAGACAATTTATGACCCCTTTCAATGCATTTCATGACAACATATGTCTCTAGGTGTCCTAAGACCCATAGGGACTTATTTTGTTTGATCAAATGGGTCAAAAGGGGTCATAGGACAACCTATGACAGCTTTCGACAAATTTCATGACAACATATGTCCCTAGGGTTCCTAGGACCCCTAGGGACCTATTTTGTTTGATTGAATGGATCGTGAGGGTTCATAGAATAACCTATGACCCCTTTCAATGCATTTTATGACAACATATGTCGCTAGGGATCTATTTTGTTTGATCGAATGGGTCAAGAGGAGACATAGGGCAACCTATGACCCCTTTCAATGCATTGTATGAAACCATATGTCCTTAGGTGTCCTAGGACCCATAGGAACCTATTTTGTTTGATCGAATAGATTGAAAGGGTTCATGGGACAACCTACAACCCCTTTTGACTCATTTCATGACAACATATGTCCCTAGTTGTCCTAGCACCCTTAAGGACCTATTCCATTTTATCAAACAGGTTAAAAGTGGTCATAGGACCACCTATGACCCCTTTCGATGCATTTCATGACAACATATGTCCCTAGGGGTCCTATTTTGTTTGATCGAATGGGTTGAAAGGGGTCATAGGACAACCTATGACCCCTTTCAATGAATTTCATGACAACATATAGGGATCTATTTTGTTTGATAGAATTGGTTGAAAGGGGTCATAGGACAACCTATGACCCCTTTCGATGCATTTCATGATAACATATATCTCTCTAGGACCCCTAGGGACCTATTTTGTTTGATCAAATGGGTTGAAATGGGTCATAGGTTGTCCTATGACCCATTTCGATGCATTTCATGACAACATATGTCCCTAGGGGTCCTAGGGACCTATTTTGTTTGATCAAATGGGTCGAAAGGGGTCATAGGACAACCTATGACCCCTTTCAATGCATTTCATGATAATATCATATTTAATAATTATAATATAATACTATATATTTTAATATAATAATAATATATTACTAGGTTACATAATAATAATAATCATATAGCGTATGTGCAGGATCATGGTCAACCAAACTATAGCCTTAAGTGGTAGTGAAAAATTAGCAAATCAGGGTTAAGTCAACTTGACACATAATTTTAAAGTGGTTATGTACTTTATATCAAAAATTTGTAAGAAAATAATCTATAGGAAATTGAATGTAGTTTCTAAACTACTAGGCCTTATCTGGAGAAAAAAATAATTGATTAGCCAAACGTTTGGATTTTAATGTAGTACTACAAAAATTTCAGGGCAAAAATAAAAAGTAGGTGTATGTCTGACCACCTTAATCAAAATTAAATGATAATATTTTTTTAATATAATTATAAATATAAAAAGTAGACTTATGCCTGGATGTGATGCATATTTTTGGGTATTTTTATTCTAAATAAATAATTAAATATGAATTTTCTACTAAAATATTTTTGAAAAAAAAATCTCATGTCTGATCACCTTAACTAATAGAAAACTTTACCAAATTTATTTTTATTTTTATTTTTCTTATACTAGGTGAAGCATAGAATGTGACACAACTATTGAATTTAAAAAATGTTATACCGTTTGAAAGTTATAGCTATTTTTCAATTAGTATGTCAATCAACACTTTACAATCATCTTCATTGAAAATTAACTAATAAATACTTATCGAACTTAGAATTTGACAACAATTATATCAACGAAATCTTGAGAGTGTTATAAAAAAAACCATTTTTTGTTTCATTCAATTTCGATGAAAATAACATTGTTAGATGGTTACCCAAAGTCTAAGTGTCAGTGAAATCCTTCTCAAACACGTTTTTTGGGTTGACCGAATAGGCTTGGAAAATACCAAGGCTAATCGGATACCCAAATTCAAATTGGGTATCTGATCAGGTCTGAGATTTTTCAATTGAAATTTGGAGGGAAATTTGAGAGGAGAGATTTTCCAATGTCAAATTTGGAGAGATAGAACTTTGAGAGGAAATAAATTTAAGAGGGAAACTTTAGAGTGTTTTAGAGAGAAATTTATTTGGGGGAAGTGTCGACATTGATATTATTATTATTAACTATTATTATTATATATGATTATAAATATTATTATATTATAGTAATATGTATGATTATTATTAAATATAATATAGTTATAAATATAATAATAATTATTATAACTAAATATAATATAGTAATATATATGATAAATATTATTATTATTAAATATATATAGTAATATTATATGACTATTATTATATATATGGTTATTATTATTATTAAATCTATAATCTAGTAACATATATGATTATTATTGTTATATAATCTAATAATATATTAATATTATATTAAAATATACAATATTATGTTAAAATATATAATATTATATTATTATTAAATATAATATTATCATAAAATGCATCAAAAGGGGTCATAGGTTAACCTATGATCCCTTTTGACACATTTCATGACAACATATGTCCTTAGGGCCCCTAGTGACCCCTTCTGAAGCATTCCCAATGGGTCCCTAGGGGTCCTAAGGTCTTAGAGATATACATTGTCATGAAATGCATCGAGAGGGGTCATAGGTCTCAATGCATTGGAACCAACCAAATGAATCCCCAGGGGTCCTAGGACCCCTAGGGACATAGGTTATGATGAAATGTGTGGAAAGGCATCATAGGTCATCCTATGGCCCCTTTCGACCCATATAAATGATTATAATATGTCCTTAAGGGTCCTAGGACCTCTAGAGACATATGTCATCATAGAATGTGTTGAAAGGGGTCATAAGTCATTTTATAACCCCTTTCAACCAATATAAACAATTATAATATGTCCCTAAGGGTCCTAGGACCCTAGAGGCATATGTTGTAATACAATGTGTCAAAAGGGGTCATAGGTCATCCTATGGCCCCTTTTGACCCATATAAATGATTCAAATATGTCCCTACGGGTCCAATGACCCTTAGAGACATATGTCATCATGGAATGTGTCGAAAGAGGTCATAGATCATCCTATGGCCACTTTTGACCCATATAAATGATTCTAATATGTGCCAAGGGGTCCTAGGGCAACTAAAGCCATATGTTGTAATAAAATGTGTCGAAAGGGGTCATAGGTCATCCCATGGCCCCTCTCGACCCATATAAATGATTCTAATATATCCCTAGGGGTCCTAGGACCTGTAGTGACATATTTCATCATAGAATGTGTCGAAAATGGTCACAGGTCATCCTATGGCCCCTTTCAACCCATATAAATGATTCTAATATGACCTTAGGGGTCCTAGGGCCCCTAGAGACATATGTTGTAATAAAATGTGTCAAAAGGGGTCATAAGTCATCCTATGGCCCCTTTCAACCCATATAAATGATTCTAATATGTCCCTAGGGGTCTTAAGGCCCCTAGAGACATATGTTGTAATAAAATGTGTCAAAAGGGGTCATAAGTCATCCTATGGCCCCTTTCAACCCATATAAATGATTCTAATATGTCCCTAGAGACATATATCATCATGAAATGTGTCAAAAAGGGTCATAGGACATCCTTTCACCACTTTCAATACATATAAATGAATATAATATGTCCCTAGGGGTCCTAGGACCCCTAGAGACAAATGTCATCATGGAATGTGTCGAAAGGGGTCATAGGTCATCTTATGGCCCCTTTTGACCCATATAAAATTTGTCAAAAAAGGTCATAGGTCATCCTATGGCACCTTTTGACATATTCAAATGATTTTAATATGTCCTTAGGGGTCCCAGGACCCTTAGAGACATATGTCGTCATGGAATGTGTTGAAAGGCATCATGGGTCATCCTTTGGCACCTTTCAACCCATATAAATAATTATAATATGTTCCTAGGGGTCCCAGAACCCATAGAGACATATGTCGTCATGGAATGTGTTGAAAGGGATCATAGGTCATGTAACACCCCGCCAAGGGATCCAAAACAATTAACCTAAAATTTTACTAAGTTTGCCAAATTTTTTTTTTTTTAACGTGAAATATAAACCATTCACATCAAACACATAGTAGCAAAAGAAATAACATACATACATAAGCATAAATAATAGGTTACATTCCTTAAGGATCCCAAGAGTTGAGTCACATTTAAACTAATTAATATTAAGTCTAACACTACCACATCCACATGAAATAATAATTAAAGAGTCTAATCTCCATATTACACATTTGTTCCAAATGCCTATTCAAAATGCTCAATCATCCACTGCACATGTCACAGGGCATGAAAGGCTTAAGAGAATATACATATGTTAAAATAAAGATACATCATCCTCATCAACCATGATACAAGTGCAATAAAGTAAATGAAACCATTAACATACATGATACATCCATCCATCAATAAAGATATAACAACCATCGTAAAAGATAACCATCCATCATAAAACACAACTAACTAAGAGCGTGCTTTCTCCCAACCGTCAATAGCATCATTAGACCATTGTGGGCCCTAGCCATCCCTCCGTGTGTAACATCCCAAGTTATCAAAGAGATCATCGGTATTATTGTAGTAGGAATGTCACTCCTAAAACATGCTACTACATATGCATAAAGAAATCTAACATGCAAGAATAAAACATAAGATGATCCTACAAAGCAGACAACATCATCTATCACAAGCTAATCATCAATATAAAAAAAAAACCAGTAAATAACATCCATCATAAGATACAAGAAGTGAATAAAGATAAATACCAACAAAGAAAGCTCCAACCACGATGTCTACAGACGGATCTCATATGGTAAAAGTGAAAAAGCACTACCACCCGATTGCGTGGGACCTGAATGGCCCACTCCCACCGCACTGAGGAGATAGTCTCAAGTCCCAAACAGGATATCAAATCACATAAAACAAGATAATAAATCACATTACACAAGTACTCTCTAAGTCCAAAAATCCTAGATGTATACTATCTCAAGGTTCCAACACACAAATTGACATCTACACCCAGAGGCACAACAATGACATGTAGGAAACCTACTATGTAAATGGGAAAGTGTCATCACATAGATCACACTAGAGTTACCCTAGTAGTCTCTCAATAGACCCTAGCTCCCTAGTGATCCCTATGCGGCCACTAGTATCCTCTCATACTGACAAGGCATACTATGAAATGCAAGGTAGCAACCAAGCATTCTCTCTACTCCCATCCTAGTCTCTACTAGCACTCAAGGCATGGGCGATAACATACAATTATCTTACTAGGTTCATTTAATCCCCATTTAGTGTAAATGTTTTCACTTATTAAATAACTTACAATGAGTTACCCTGGTAGCCACTTAGGGCCCTAGCCCCCATTGCAAGCCACTTCTCGACACTACAAGTAGATAACCTACCCTAGGCTCATGAAATCAAAAATCACAAAAATCACCACAGTCCTATACAAGCGACTAGAAAAATACCAAAAGATAATCCATAATAAGAGCATAAAATCTCTGTGAGCAACTAAAAAGCATCCATTGATAATCATGAACACAATAGTTCTCTATTGGCAACTAAAGTTATCAATGATATTCATAATATCCATTGGTCCTCATCGAGCAACCGAAAAGGCATCTCAAACAAATAACATTGATCAAAGACTCCAAAAATTTTCGAGTCAAAACATGTCACAACATGACATCATCAAGATCAAAACAAACACTTCAGTCCCATTAAGGTGATTGGAAAGTAACCCAAGTATAACTGATCGATGACTCAAAAATAGTTAAGTCAAGTATCTCAAATACTTACACCTCAGCTTCACAAAAGAAGACTAGAAAGCAATAACAATTAATAAATAAAAACATCTCATAGAGAATACCATCACATTACCATGGTTGGGTTTAGAAAGATCGAGATCAAATAACATCAACATGCCATCACATTTGCATAACTCCCAAGCCTCTAATAGATGTCCTAATTGGTCAACACACTAGAACCACCCAAACCCCAAACATGGATAGAATAAAGAACAACATACAACCACATATTTTAGTTTGTTTTCACAATCACATATTTAAGCCAAATATGAGGTTTTAGTTTTCGTTTCAAGTATACTTCAAGTGTATAAGATTTTGCACTTAATCTCAAAGTCAACCCACTTATATTAAATCAATTTCCTAAGAATAATCAAAGGATAAAAAAAATCATAATAATAATGAAAGTTTTTCCATTAAATATAACTTCGATTTTATTAAGGTCAAAGTCATCATTTTTAAGGTAAATCCACATTCCACTAGGTACTCTCGTACATTAATTTAATCTCAATTAAACTTTTCTAAATGTTTCAAGTTTACATTTATGTGTAGATAGGAATCATAATTCTACCCTTGCAAATAAACCCCTTATTATATAGGAAACATATCATTTATTATATTACTAATAATAATAATAATCGATTACTGAACCAAATATAAGTCTGAACCCATCAAAAATTGAGTCTCTAAATGACAAATATAATTAATTGTTATTAAATGGTATTTATCATTAACTCAAATTAGTTTCAATCCCCATTTATATTAACAAATTAATAATTAATAATTATCTATGGCCCCTTTAGATGCATATAAATGATTATAATATATCCCTAAGGGTCCAAGGACCCCTACCGACATATGTCATCATGGAATGTGTCAAAAGGGGTCATAGGTCATCCTATGGCCACTTTTGACACATATAAATGATTCTAATAGGTCCCTAGGGGTCTTAGGACTCCTAGAGACATATGTCATCATGGAATGTGTCGAAAGGGCCTATGACCCCTTTCGACCCATATAAATAATTATAATATGTCCTTATAGGTCTTAAGATCCCTAGAGACATATGTCATCATGGAATGTGTCGAAAGGGGTTATAAGTCATCCTATCACCCCTTTCAACCCATATAAACAATTATAATATGCTCCTAAGTATCTTAGGAACCTTAGAGACATATGTCATCATGGAATGTGTCGAAAGGGGTCATAGGTCATCCTATGTCCCCTTTCGACCCATATAAATGATTGTAATATGTCCCTATGGGTCCTAGGACACCTAGAGACATATGTCATCATGAAATGTGTCGAAAGGGGTCATAGGTCATCCTATGGTCCCCTTTCACCCATATAAACAATTGTAATATGTCCTTAAGGGTCCTCGGGCCCCTAGAGACATATGTTGTAATGAAATGTGTCGAAACCTATGACCCCTTTTGATACATATAAACAATTATAATATGTCTCTAGGGGTCCTAGGACCTCTAGAGACATATGTCATCATGGAATGTGTCAAAAGGGGTCATAGGTCATCCTATGGCCCCTTTCGACCCATATAAAATGCATCAAAAGGGGTCATAGGTCATCCTATGACCCCTTTTGACCCATATAAATGATTATAATATGTCCCTAGCGGTCCTAAGACTTGTAGAGACATATGTCATCATGGAATGTGTCAAAAGGGGTCATAGGTCATCCTTTGGCCCCTTTCAACCTATATAAATGATTATAATATGTCCCTATAGGTCCTACGACCCCTAGGGACATATGTCATCATGAAATGTGTCGATAGGGGTCATAGGTCCCCTAGAGACATATGTCATCATGGAATGTGTCGAAAGGGATTATAGGTCATCCTATGACTCCTTTCGACCCATATAAATGATTCTAATATGTCCTTAGGGGTCCTATGAACCCTAGAGACATATGTCATCATGGAATATGCCGAAAGTTGTCATAAATCATCCTATGGCCCCTTTTGACTCATATAAATGATTCTATTATGTCCCTAGGGATCCTAGGGCCCGTAAAGACATATGTTGTGATAAAATTTGTTGACAGGGGTCATGGGTCATCCTATGGCCCCTCTCAACCCATATAAATGATTCTTATATGTCCCTAGAGGTCCTCGGACCCCTAGAGACATATGTCATCATGGAATGTGTCGAAAGGGGTCATAGGTCATCCTATGGCCCCTTTCAAACCATATCAACAATTCTATATGTCCCTAGTGGTCCTAGGGCCTCTAGAGACATATATTGTAATAAAGTTTGTCAAAAAGGGTCATAGGTCATCCTATGACCCCTTTCAAACCATATAAATAATTCTAATATGTGCCTAGGGGTCTTAGGACCCATAGAGACGTATTTCATCATAGAAAGTGTCGAAAGGGGTCATAAGTCATCATTTGGCCCCTTTCAACCCATATAATCAATTATAATATGTCCTTAGGGGTCTTGGGACACATAGATACATGTCATTATAGAACGTGTCGAAAGGGGTTATAGGTCATCTTATGGCCCCTTTCAACCCATATAAAATGTGCCAAAAGGGGTCATAGGTAATCCTATGGCCCCTTTCAACCCTAGAGACATATGTCATCATGGAATATGTCGAAAGTGGTAATAGGTCATTCTTTCACACCTTTTAACCCATATAAATAATTATAATATGTCCCTAGGGGTCTTAGGACCCCTAGAGATATATGTCATCATGGAATGTGTTGAAAAGAGTCATAGATAATCTTATGGCCCCTTTCGACCCATATAAACAATTATAATATGTCCCTACAGGTCCAAGGACCCCTAGAGACATATATCATCATGGAATGTGTCAAAAGGGATCATAAGTCATCCTATGGCTCCTTTTGACCCATATAAATGATTATGATATGTCCTTAGGGGTAGTAGGGCCCATGGAGACATATGTTGTAATAAAATCTATCAAAAGTGGTCATACGACTTTCAACCCATATAAACAATTATAATATGTCCCTAGGTGTCCTAGGACTCCTAGAGACATATGTTGTCATTGAATGTGTCAAAAGGGGTCATAGGTCATCATATGACCCCTTTCAACCCATATAAAATGTGTCAAAAGGGGTCATAGGTCATTCTATGGACCCTTTCAACCCATGTAAATTATTCAAATATGTCCCTAGGGGTCCTAGGACCAGTACAGACATATGTCATCACAAAAAGTGTCAAAAGGGGTCATAGGTCATCCTTTGGCCCCTCTAAACCCATACAAATGATTATAATATGTCCCTAGGGGTCCTAGAACCCCTACGGACATATGTCATCATGGAATGTGTTAAAGAGGGTTATACGTCATCCTATGGTGCCTTTCGACCCATATAAATGATCGTAATATATTCCTAAGAGTCATAAGTCCCTTAGGGACATATGTCATCATGGAATGTGTCGAAAGGGGTCATAGGTCATCGTATGACCCCTTTTGACCCATATAAACCATTTTAATATGTTCTTAAGGGACCTAGGACCCCTAGAGACATTTTTCATCATGGAATGTATTGAAAGGTATCATAGGTCATCTTATGGCCCCTTTTGACCCATATAAATGATTATAATATGTCCCTAGGGTATTTAGAACTCGTAGAGACATATGTTGTCATGGAATGTGTCGAAAAGAGTCATAGGTCATGCTATAGTCCCTTCAACCCATATAAACGATTCTAAAATGTCTCTAGGGGTCCTAGGGCCCCTAGAGACATATGTTGTAATAAAATGTGTCAAAACAGGTCATAGGTCATCCTATGACCCTTTTTGACCAATATAAACAAGTATAATATGTCCTTAGGGGTCTTAGGACACTTAGAGACATATGTTGTAATAAAATATGTTGAAAGGGGTCATAGGTTATCCTTTGGCCCCTTTTGACCCATATAAATGATTATTATATGTTCGTAGGGGTCGTAGGACCCCTAGACACATATGTCATCATGGAATGTGTTGAAAGTGGTCATAGATCATCTTATGGTCCCTTT
Source organism: Cupressus sempervirens (assembly GCA_028749045.1). Classification (NCBI taxonomy): domain Eukaryota; kingdom Viridiplantae; phylum Streptophyta; class Pinopsida; order Cupressales; family Cupressaceae; genus Cupressus; species Cupressus sempervirens. The sequence goes on along the minus strand of CM053786.1, from coordinate 298,695,679 downwards.
TCATATATATAAATGATTATATTATGTCCCTAGGGGTCCTAGAACCCCTAGTGACATGTCATCATGGAATGTGTCAAAAGGGGTCATATGTCATCCTATGGCCCTTTTGACCCATATAAATGATTCTAATATGTCCCTAGGGGTCCTAGGGTGCCTAAAGAAATGTATTGTAGTAGAATGTGTCAAAAGGGGTCATAGCTCATCCTATGGCCCCTTTCAACCCATATAAATGATTCTAATATGTCCCTATGGGTCCTACCCTTAGAGACATATGTCATTATGGAATGTGTCAAAAAGGGTCATAGGTCATCTTATGGCCCCTTTCGACCCATATAAATGACTCTAATATGTCCTCGGGGGTCCTAAGACCCCTAGAGACATATGTCATCATTGAATGTGTCAAAAAGGGTCATAGGTCATCCTATGGCCCCTTTCGAACCATATAAACAATTGTAATATGTTCATAGGAGTCCTAGGGCCCTTAGAGACATATGCTGTAGTAAAATGTGTTAAAAGGGGTCATAGGTCATCTTATAACCCCTTTTGACCCATATAAACAATTATAATATGTCCCTAGGGATCGTAAGACCCCTAGTGACATATGTTGTAATAAAATGTGTCGAAAGGGGTCATAGCTCATCCTATGGCCCCTTTCGACCCATATAAATGATTCTAATATCTCTGTAGGGGTCCTAGGACCACTAGAGACATATGTCATCATGAAATGTGTCGAAAGGGGTCATAGGTCATCCTATGGCCTCTTTCGACTCATATAAATGATTATAATATGTCCCTAGGGGTCCTAGTACGCATAGAGACATGTCATCATGAAATATGTTGAAAGGGGTCATAGGTCATATTATGGCTCTTTTTGACCTATATAAATGATTCTAGTATGTCCCTAGGGGTTCTTGCGCTGTTAGAGACATATGTTGTAATAAAATGTGTCGAAAGCGGTCATAGGTCATTTTCTGGCCCCTTTAGACTCATATAAATGATTATAATATGTCCCTAGGGGTCATAGGACCCCTAAAGAAATATTTCATCATGGAATGTGTCAAAAGGGGTCATAGGTCATCCTATGGCCCCTTTTGACCCATATAAATGATTGTAATATGTCCCTAGGGGTCTTAAGACCTTTGGAGACATATGTCATCATTGAATATGTCTAAAGGGGTCATAGGTCATCCTCTAGCCCCTTTCCACCCATATAAATGATTATAATATGTCCCTAAGGGTCCTAGGACCCCTAGAGACATATGTCATCATGAAATGTGTCGAGGGGTCATAGGGCATCCTATGACCCTTTTCAACCCATATAAACGATTGTAATATGTCCCTAGGGGTCCTAGGGCCCTTAGAGATGTGTCATCATGGAATGTGTCGAAAGGGATCATATGTCATCTTATGGCCACTTTTGACCCATATAAATGATTTTAATATGTCACTCAGTGTCTTAGGACCCCTAGACACATATGTCATCATGAAATGTGTCAAAAAGGGTCATAGCTCATCCTATGGCCCCTTTCAACCAATATAAAAAAATTTAATATGTCCTTAGGGGTCATAGAACCCCTAGAGACATATGCCATTATGGAATGTGTTGAAAGGGGTTATAGGTCATCCTATGGCCCCTTTCGATCCATATAAACTATTTTAATATGTTCTTAGGGGTCCTAGGACCCCTAGAGACATATGTCATCATGAAATGTGTCAAAAGGGGTCATAGGTCATCCTATGACCTTTTTCGACCCATACAAACAATTATAATATGTCTGCAAGGGTCATAGGACCCCTAGAGACATATGTTGTAATAAAATGTGTTGAAAGGGGTCATAGGTCATCCTATGGTCCCTTTTGACCCATATAAATGATTATAATATGTCCTCATTGTTCTTAGGACCCCTAGAGACATATGTCATCATGGAATGTGTCGAAAGGGGTCATAGGTCATCCTATGGCCCCTTTCGACCCATATAAATAATTTTAATATGTCTCTATCGGTCATAGGACTTTTAGAGACATACGTCATCATGGAATGTGTTGAATGAGGTCATAGGTCATCATATGGCCCCTTTCAACCCATATAAATGATTATAATATGTCTTCAGGAGTCCTAAGATCCCTAGAGACATATGTCGTCATGGAATGTTCGAAAGGGGTCATAGGTCATCCTATGGCCCCTTTCAACCCATATAAATGATTATAATATGTTCCCAAGGGTCCTAGGACCCTTAGAGACATATGTCATCATGAAATATGTCGAAAGGGGTTAAGGTCATCCTATGGCCCCTTTCAACCCATATAAACAAGTATAATATGTCTGAAGGATCCTAGGACCCCTAGAGACATATGTTGTAATGGAATATGTCAAAAAGGGTCATAGGTCATCCTATGACTCCTTTTGATGCATATAAACGATTATAATATGTCCCTAAGCATCCTAGGATCCCTAGAGACATATGTCATCATGAAATGTGTCGAAAGGGGTCATAGGTCACGCTATGGCCCTTTTTACCCATATAAATGATTATAATATGTCCCTAGGGGTCGTAGGACCTCTTAAGACATATGTCGTTATAGAATGTGTTGAAAGGGGTCATAAGTCATCCTATGGCACCTTTTGACCCATATAAACAATTATAATATGTCCTTATGGGTCATTAGGCCCTTAGAGACATTTGTCATCATGGAATGTGTCAAAAGGGTCATAGGTCATCCTATGACCCCTTTCGACCCATATAAACGATTAGAATATGTTTAGGACCCCTAGAGACATATGTTGTAATAAAATGTGTCGAAAGGGGTCATAGGTCATCCTATGGCCCCTTTCAACCCATATAAATGATTCTAATAATAATAAAAATAATATTATATGTTGTTATAGTAAAAAATAAAAATAATATAGTAAATATAATAATCACACACACACACACACACACACACACACACACACACACACACACACACACACACACACACACACACACACACACACACATATAGAGGTCATAGGTTATCCTATGGCCCCTTTCGATCGATATAAATGATTTTAATATGTCCCTATCGGTCCTAGGACTCGTAAAGACATATGTCATCATGGAATATGTTGAATGGGGTCATAGGTCATCCTATGGCCCCTTTATATTTATAGATAATAATAATAATAATAACATAATATATTATTATATATTAATAACATAGGTCATAATAATAACAATAATAATAATATATATTAATAACATATATAATATATTACGTTATTATATTTAATAACAATATAGTAAAAATAATAATAATATAATATAATAATATCATATATATATATAAATATATATTTTATTTATAGATAATAATAATAATAACAACATAATATATTATTATATATTAATAGTTAACATAGGTCATAATAATAATAAACAAAATATATTACATTATTATATTTAATAATAATAGTAATATAATATAATAATACATTATAAGGTAATATATAACTCATAGCTCATATGTTTTGGTAATTCATAACTCATTACTCACTAATAATGAATAATAATTTGTTTTTCCCTCCAATATTTGGGTGGCAATATCGAATATCTGATTTGAAATCAGGTATCTGATCTAAAATCAGATACCCAATTTTGCTAGCATGATTTTTCCAAAATATTCTCTATGATTGTAAACTCAACAACATTGCTTTTGTGGGTCTTTTTTACAAGTTTTAGGAAAAGTCACATTTTGGGCTCCAAAAAATTGAAAAAAGTTTGATAATATATCCCTAGGTGTCTGATATTGTCATTTGAATGGGGAGCAAAAGTCGTTGAAAGCCTAAACACAAAAGGAAGTTATCCAATGAAGACATTATGACATATAGGGAAATTGACAAAATAGAATACCAAAGGAAAAGACAAGATATGTTAAATGTGAGTCAAGTTGATGATGAATTAGTCCAAGGTGAAATCATAGAGTTAGATAATGCATGTGTGTAGGAGGGGAATGAAAATGTACCAATTGAAAATGATAATGCCAGAATTGAAAATTTAGAGAATGAAAATTTCAAGGATGAAATGCTAACAAGTCATAATGTAAATTGCATAATTGTCCTTGCCGAACATGACAATGCATAGGAACCTTACATATCTCCTATTAATAATTAACATGAAGGTTCTAGAAAACCAAAATGGATAATTGAAATTGGTGAAATGATTATTACCAATTTGGAAGGGAAAAAATAAAAAAGAACCATTCGTTTATGGGCTTCAAGACTATATGAGATGTTTTTTGGCAACAAGATTGAGGCAGAGCAATGTTAGCTTATTATGTACTTATTAAAGATGCAAAAGATGAGACCTATGCATTCCAAATTGAAGATTTGTGTCAATAAAAAGTTTGAAAGAAATGCCATTATTGTGAAGAATCTTTTTAGTGCTCTCAATAGCATTGAGAAAAATAGTAGGGAGAAAGGTAAGAAAGCTGCTTGAAGGGTTATTACAACCTCTTTGGTAAGTCATCATTTGAGAAAGGGTAGATATATGAGACAAACTTGTATTGACTTGAACCTAAATCGTACTACTTTGAGAAGAGCGCTTAGTCGACGAGAGGGAATTGATGATCCTCTTCAAAATGAAATATGGGATTTTGGTGGGAGACTTCTATGTTTTGATAAGAATCTATCCAATGATGTGACGGAAAAAATTACACAATTTTGGCACTATAGCTCATGCATATCACCCAATGCTAAAGATGTGTTAAAGTTGAGAATTGGCATTAGAGACTGCATGCCACATCCTAAACACTATTTAGAGGTAAGTCAAACTATGTCGTTCAAAAAAATTAGAGAGAGTCATCCAAGTCTTCAGATATCACAAAGGGCTTTTGAATGTTTGAAGCCTATTTATTGTGTGCCACTTAAAATTTGAAATACATGTTGTTGCAAATATCATGTCGAGTTTTCTATGCACCATGAACTATTACGCACCATTCGTTCTACTTTGAATAGTAAAAAAATACTGGAGAATTATGGTGCTAGTGGGCTTCCAAAATCATCAAGAGACTTGCTAGATTAATTTTTATGTCGTAGAGTTGATGGTTGTTTCTTTTATAGAAATGCTTGCTTAAATGAGAAGTGTTCAAAATGTGGTGGCTTATCCAAGTTCGACACATGTTTCCATGAGGGGTGAAAACAAGATCTTGGAAAGACAATACTTAAAAAAAAGGTATATGAAATAGTGAAAAACACATTGAAGAGTGGGAGTGAGCGCTCTAGATGTAAATTGGTTGGAAAAGAAATTAGTGTGGCTAGTTTTATTTCAGATTTAGGGGCAAATCTTTTCCACAAGTATGCAAGACATAGTCATAGGTCTTAGTGGTTGGATCAACAATTTAGAATGTGTAAGGAGATTTTTCCCATTGGCACTATTATATCAGTTGTTGATTTTGCTAAGAACTGTACATTGCAACCTCAAAATGAGACATAATCTCCAGTATTACAACTGCATTCAAATTGTTATTTTCATCTGCATAATATATAAACATGCTCCTGATAGTGCAAAAGATAATCGGAAGATTATTAGAGAGTATCATTTTTAGATGAGCGATGATAGATCTCACTCTCACAAGTTTGTGCAACATTGTTTCGAGAATTATTTTGATTTCTTACAAAAGCATGCAATTGCTATGGATAGATATATTATTTAGTTAGATAACTGTATATGTCAATTCAAGAATGCTCGCATGTTTTATTGGCTGTGTAGGATGCACGTAGAGAGGAGGGTGCCTCATATTTGGAGTTTTTTTGAGTCCGTCCATGGGAAAGGGGAACATGATGGAGTAGGGGCATGTGTGAAGAGAGCTCTTCTTAAGGAGCAATTGAAGATTTCAACAAGAGAGCTTATTGATGCTCATAGCATTATTGATTGGTGTAGTTTAGCATTATCATAGTGGGGGACTCTTGATTCATTGGTATGCAAGTTATTTTTGTTGATTGAGGAAGGGTCCATAGGTGATAGATCAGATTGTACTACAGTAAGAGACTCATGAAAAATGCATTCATTCCAGAGCTCTAATTCTAATACATGGACAATTTGGACATGACAACTAGCTTAATTTTGTCTTAGTTGTTTTTAGTGTGATTGGGATCATTGTGAGTTGAGTGAGTGGGTGGACACATGGGCTCCACATTATCTTACTCCATTGTCTATCATACCCTCTATTAGAAATGATGACATGGAAAGTTCACTTGAGCATAACCATCTATCAAATATTCTTTAGCTGGGACTTGTCTTTGTATTGGTTGCACCATAAGGGAATGATGAAAAATCTGATTATTGGTTAGCACATTGTGTAAGAGGTAAACAAAAGCTTGCACAACCAATCACAAATGATGATGGATTCACATATCCTACTGGTTCAATGATTGTCGCTAGAACATGGCCACAGACATACATGCTTAGAAGGAATGGAATTCTTGCATTTGAAGACTATCAGAAGCACAAAATAATTCTCATATATTCACATCTTATTATAGCAATAAATGTAAAGTTGTTGAAGCATCAGGGAAGACCAAAAGTAAAAGAAATTTTTACTATTACTAATGTTGATCATGAAGCCCTATTGGAGACCCTAAAACAGAGAGAGGACCCTACTGGAACACTTGACTAAGTATATTTACTTCTTATGTTATTTTCCTCATAATGATTCAGTGAACTGATGTTTATCTTGTTTAATATAATAAGTTACTAATATTTTTTATGATATTGGAATGTAGGTACATCATGAAGAGTGAGGGGGTGTTGGGGAGAATTCCTAAGATTTATGATGTATTATGATGTAAAATGTGAAGTATTTTTGTATATGGTTTTTGTAATAATGAAAAAGACAAATTAAATTAGCTACATATTCTAATTCATATTTTGGTAGGTTCTTTGTAAGGAATTATAAGAGGAAGATATTGAACAAGTTCCTACAAATCATATTTGCATGTGATACATGGCTATAAGGTCAATTTTAAGAGCATTTATAACTATATGAGTATTGAAGCAAGGAGACAATGAAAGATAATTGCTTGTAGATATCTTATTACAAGTTTGGCTTTTTCCTTATTTGACATAGAGCTGACATTATGATTATTATAACTATTTTTTATCAAACTAATCAAATAAGACAAATACTTGTGTGCTTTGCTATATTTATCTAATCTATTTGTATAAACTCAAAGTATTGTTGTGCATATATATCCTAGTTTATCTATTCATTTTTAAAAGAAACAACAATTTTTAACATTTAAATCAAAGCCATTATATTGAACTAATATTATATTCAAATAAGAAAAAATAAATAAAATAAGTAAATTTCATTTATTATTTTCTTATTTTGTTGTTGTCATTTTCAACATTGGACACACCTCTTTTTATTTTCATATAGAGATAATACAGCAAGTATGATTTCCACCCAATCTAAATGACAAATTTTTTTAATCAACATTTTGCACAAATTTGCTTACCTTTCTTGTAGATTCTTTACAATTCTATCCATTCTTATCAAAAAATTTGAGAATAATTTTCCACTGTACTTTGTGATACAAATTAGCAGCCCTTGAAAATTCAAACACCAAATTATAGCAAACATTATACTACTATTAATCCAATATAAACAACCCATCAGATCATTTGCTTACTTGATAATGTTACCATTTTCTTACCCTAACCCTAAGTCACGAGGAACTAAAATTAAATTGATAAAATAATAGGGTTTATTAGTTGTCAAAACTCGTAATGTGCCTCAGTTCATAGGTGCACCATAGTGTAACTTTTCACTGATCTTGGCATCAAATTGTTAGTGCACTTAGCTCCTAATGGATGGGTGAACCATAGTGACACCCTTTTTCTAGCCATGGAGACCATCTATCATCTGCAACCACCCTGTACCAAGGAGTCTCCAAGGTGCTCTAAGTGCATTTTGAGGTCGATCTTTCGAGGGTCATAACTTAGAGCTCATGAGGGCTATCAATGAAATGTCAAATTCTACAAGATGCTGATGCCGAGGCCTAATAGAACCTATCTCATTTTTGAGAGATCACACTCTGTTTGGATTTGACATAGCAATTTTGCTTGATGCCAAAACTTGTAGTGTGCCTCAATTCATAGGTGCACCACAACGTAACTTCGAAACCTCTGATCTTGGCATTGAATCATCAGTACCATTAGCTTTGGATGAGTGGGTGAACCCTAGTGACACCCTTGTTCTAGCCACGGAGACCATCCATCGTTCGCGGCTACCTTGTACTGAGGAATCTCCAAGGCGCTCTATGTGTATTTTGAGGTCAATCTTTTGAGGGTCATAACTCAAAGCTCATGAGGGCTATTGATGAAACATAAAATTTTACAAGATGGTGATGTCAAGGGCTAAAATAACCTATCTCATTTTTGAGAGATCACACTCCATTTGGATTCAGAATAGTGATCTCGCTCGATGCCAAAACTTGCAGTGTGCCTCAGTTCATAGGTGCACCATAGTGTAACTTTGAAACCACTAATCTTGGCATTGAATCATCAATTCCATTAGCTCTGGATGGCGGGTGAACCCTATTGACACGCTTGTTCTAGCCATGGAGACAATCCATTATCCACGGCCACCCCGTACTGAGGAGTCTCTAAGGTGCTCTAAGTGCATTTCAAGGTCAATCTTGTGAGGGTCATAACTTGGAGATCATGAGGGCTATCGATGAAATGTCAAATTCTACAAGACGGTGATGCTAAGATCTAAAATAGCCTATCTCATTTTCAAGAGATCACACTCCATTTGGATTTGATATAGCGATCTCACTCGATGCCAAAACTTGCAGTGTGCCTCAATTCATAGGTGCACCACAGTGTAACTTTGAAATCGTTGATCTTGGCATCAAATTGTCAGTGTCATTAGCTTCAAATGGGTAGGTGAACCATAGTAACACCCTTGTTCTAGCCACAAAGAACATCCATCGTTCATGGCCAACTCATACCGAGGAGTCTCCAAGGTGCTCTAAGTGCATTTCAAGATTGATCTTCTGAGGGTTACAACTTGAAGCTCATGAGGGCTATCGATGAAACATTGAATTCTATAGGACGGTGATGCCAAGGCCTAAAATAACCTATCTCATTTTTAGGAGATCACACTCCATTTGGATTCGACACAGTGATCTCGCTCGATGCCAAAACTTGCAGTGTGCCTTAGTTCATAGGTGCACCACAACATAACTTTGAAATCACTAATCTTGGCATTGAATTGTTAGTGCCATTAGCTTTAGATGGGTGGATGAACCCTAGTGACAGCCTTGTTCTAGCCATGGGGACCATCTATCATTTGTAGCCACCCCATACCGAGTCTCCAAGGTAGTCTAAGTACATTTTGAGGTCGATCTTCTGAGGGTCGTAATTCGAAGCTCATGAGGGCTATCGATGAAACACCAAATTCTACAGGACATTGATGCAAAAGCCTAAAATAACCTCTCATTTTTGAGAGATCACATTCTATTTGGATTCGACATAGTGATCTCGTTCGATACCAAAACTTGCAATGTGCCTCAATTCATAGGTGCACCATAGCATAACTTTGAAACCATTGATCTTAGCATCGAATCATCGATGCCATTATCTCTGGATGGGTGAGTGAACCCTAGTGACACCCTTGTTTTTTCCATGAAGACTATCCATCGTCCGCGGCCACCCCCTACCGAGGAGTCTCCAAGGTGCTCTAAGTTCCTTTCAAGGTTGATCTTCTGAGGGTTGTAACTCAAAGTTCATGAGGGCTATCAATGAAATATCAAATTCTATAGGACAATGATGTCGAGGCCTAAAATAACCTATATCATTTTTGAGAGATCACATTTTGTTTGGATTCAGCACAATGATGTCGCTCGATGCCAAAACTTGTAGTGTGCCTCAGTTCATAGGTGCACTATAGCGTAACTCTGAAACTGTTGATCTTGGCATCGAATCGTCAGTGTCATTAGCTCTGGATGGGTGAGTGAACCCTAGTGAAACCCTTGTTCTAGATAAAAAGATCATCCATCATCCATGGCCACCCTATACCGAGGAGTCTCCAAGGTGCTCTAAGTGCATTTCGAGGTCGATCTTCCAAGGGTTGTAACTCAAAGCTTGTGAGGGCTATCAATGAAATGTCAAATTCTATAGGATGATGATGCCGAGGCCTAAAATAACCTATCTCATTTTCGAGAGATCTTATTTTATTGGATTTGGCACAACGATCTCGCTCGATGCAAAAACTTGTAGTGTGCCTCAATTCATAAGTACACCACAACGTAACTTTGAAACCACTGGTCTTGGCATTGAATCGTTAGCACCATTAGCTCTAGATGGGTGGGTATACCTTAGTGATGCCCTTGTTCTGGCCACAAAGACCATCCATCATTCGTAGCCACCCCAACTGAGGAGTCTCCAAGGTGCTTTAAGTGCATTTTGAGGTCGATCTTCCAAGGGCCATAACTCAAAGCTTGTGAGGGCTATCAATGAAATGTCAAATTTTGCAACATGATGATTTTGAGGCCTAAAATAACCTATCTCAATTTTGAGAGATCACATTCCATTTGGATTTGAAATAGTGATCTTGCTTGATGCCAAAACTTGCAATGTGCCTCAGTTCATAGGTGCACCACAACATAACTTTGAAACCGCTGATCTTGGCATCGAATCGTCAATGCCATTAGCTCTAGATGGGCAGCTGAACCCTAGTGACACCCTTGTTTCAGCCATGGAGACCCTCCATCATCCGCGACCACCGCATATCAAGGAGTCTCCAAGGTGTTCTAAGTGCATTTGAGGTCGATCTTCTGAGGGTCATAACTTAGAGCTTGTGTAGTGCCTGCCCTCACTCACATCTTTCTGGACACATTGTTGTTATTATTGTCAGACTATGTTAGACTAGTTTTATGTTGATGGTTAGTAGTATTGTTTTGAGATTATTAGATATTATGCTATGGATTCAGTTGATGTATGATGAGATTACTTAGACTCTACATTTCATATATGCATGATGATTAGTATATTATTTTTAGTAATTGAAGATGATTAGTTAGATGGTTTATTATCTCATGTGTTTTCTTATGGATACTTACCTTATACTTGCATGTGTATGGTGTGCATGTTTGTTCTTAGGTATGGCAATTCTAATGTGGTTAAAGAAGGGAGTCGTAGTCACCTACTAGCCGAGATCTACATGATGCACCACTTCCTAACATTGCTTGTTTAGCTTAGCATATATATATTGTATGTACATGCATGGTTTTTATGCAGGTTGCAAGTACTGGGTATCGACTTCCCTGAATTGCCAGGATGAGTGTACCCTATCACACTATCTCAATGGTAAGAGAGGGGAGATAAATTCTCAAGTCTGAATCCCAAATCTTTAAACCATTTGTCCTAGAGAGATAGGATGAGTATTTGGATATTTTACCTTTCGAATGTGTCGGATGACATAATTCATGATTTTTAACCCTTTAGACTAATTTTGTATGGATTGTTCTATGATCGGTTTTCATATTTTATCTTGGAGGTGTATGGTGATTTTTCTATTAATTAAGTCTTAAATAAATAGATTTAATTAATAAATTAATTATTTGGGAAAAATTAATATATATTGTCATGATCTTTAGATATTTTGATTATAATTGATTAGATGAGAATTAATTGAGAAAAGAATTAAATAAAAGAAATAAAAATAAAAATAATAAAAATAATAATAAAGTAATAAATAAATAATAACAATAAAAGTTATAAAAGAATTAAAGTAAAAGTTATAAGCTTTCCTAGGAGTGAACGCACCTTTTGATTTCACATATGTCAACAACACAGGGGTTAGCACACAAATTAAGCACATGGTGTCTACAACCTTATGACTCATCTAGAAGGCTGGAAAAGACTCATGCTTAGTTATCAACACCTTCTAGTTGTTTCTAGAGACATTCTAGGTGCTTCTTGAGAGTTCTTTATATTCAGACACTCATAGAAGCTTAGGGAGAGTGTTTGGAGAGCGCATTTGTAGGACTCGAGAACGTGGGAGAAGGAAGGAGCTTACTCTATGGATTCTGAGGAGAAGTGATTTAGCATCCGTGTCTAGGTAGACACTTGTGATTTTGCTTATGTTATTTTCGCATCTTGCACTTCCTGTCTTCTTCGTGTCTTCTAAATGTTTTTTGAAGATTTTGCATATTTTGCTTGCATGCTGTTGACATGGGTAGTTAAATTCCATATAAAAAAATTTCATGTGCATAGATCCAATGAAATTATGGGGCTAGGGTTAAAATTTATAATCAAACCCATTAGAAGAATTATTGGGTAAATTTAGAGAACAAATGTTTTATACCTGAAAATTCTTAAAATTAGAAGCCCTTTTTGTTTAAAGCTAAGTTTATGTTCTCCTTTAATATGTATAAAATGTGCATATATATATACATGTTTGTTATAAAATGCTGAGATTCTTAATTACAGTCTGCGAATATATATAAGTATATATATACATATACATATACATATATATATATACATATACATACATACATACATATATATACATACATATATATATATACATACATATATATACATATATATATATATATACATACATATATATATATATATATATATATATATGTATATATATATATATATATATATATATATATATGTATATATATATATATGTATGTATGTATGTATATTCAATAAATCGTAATGAAGAAATTGTATAAAAAAAAAAATCGAATCGCGATTCATATTTGAGAAAAGTGTTTTAAAAACGCTATAAAAAAATAATAATAATAAAATAAAGGGAGGGGCAGGTTTACCCACCCCCAACCCCGCTCCCATCATAAGTTAATGGCTGGCGATCACCGTCCCGCTGTTGCAGGCCCTGCGGCAGGGTACTGGCCGAACGACCCTTTTTAAATAGAACGACAGTGAGATTAATCCCATTGTTTAAAAAAAAAAGAAAAGAAACGTATGGCCTTTGTTTCTTTGATACATTGCGCAGTAAGATATATGGAATGTTTTTAAAATATTAAATGTTTATAGTTATATATGTATATATATATATGTATATATGTATATATATATATGTATATATGTATATATATATATGTATATATAATATGTAAGTATGTATATATGATATTAATTATTAAAAATTATATTTGATAAATGATTTAAGTTAATAGATCATTTTTTTTAATAATAATTTTTTTATAAGTTTATTTTAATTATTTAATTGACTTGAATTATGAAGGGAAGATGTCAATGAAAAGAATTGGTAAACTCTTATGTTTAAAAAATCTACAATTAATGGGGATCATTTCAAATAACATTTATATAAAAAATATATCATTAGAATATTTGGAGATTTTAATCAATACATGGGTTAGGAAAAATGTATAAAATATTCCTCCACTCAATATTTACATTTGAAAATGAAAACTGAGACCTCCACACATTATTCAACTATGTAATTTTAGCAAACCAAAACATGTGCTTGCATTGGGTTTTCTCTATGCTTTGTTTTTGGGTTTTTGGGTTGACTAGTGTTGACCAGTTATAGGATGTCTACCAGAGGCTTGGGGGTTATGATTGTGATGTCATGATGATGTCTTTTGATTTCGATCTTTATAAACCCAACCATGGTTATGTGATGGTATGCTCTATGAAACGTTTGTATTTATTGATTGTTATTGCTTTCCAATCTTCTTGTGTGAAGCTGAGATTCATATGTATGAGACACTTGACTTAACCATTTTAAGTCATCGATCAATTATACTTGGGCCACTTTCTAGTCATTTGATGGAATTGAAATTGTTTATCTGATCTTGATGATGTCATGTTGTGACATTTTTTTGACTCGACCATTTTGGAGTCTTCGATCAGTATTATTTTGAGATACTTTTTGGTTGCTTGTTAAGAACCAATGATTATTGTGATTATTAGGGATACCTTCAGTTGTCCATAGAGAACTGTTGTGGTCATGATTATCTATGGATGCTTTTTCTTTTAGCTCATGGAGATTTGATGATTATGTTGTGGATTATCTTTTGGTATTTGTGATTTATGATTCCATGAGCGTAGGGTAGGTTATCTGCTTGTAGTGTCAGGAAGTGGCTTACAATGGGGGCTGAGGCCCTAAGAGGCTACCAGGGTAACTCATTGTAAGTTGTCTTAATAAGCGAAAACATTCACACCTAATACTGACTTAATGAACCTAAAAAGATAATTGTTTTATTCTCACCCATGCCTCGAGTGCTAGTATAGACTAGGGTGGGAGTAGAGAGAATGCTTGGTTGCGACCTTGCATTCTATAGTATGCCTCATTTGTATGAGAGGATACTAGTGGCTGCATAGGGATCACTAGGGGGCCGGGGTCTATTGGGAGACTACCAGGGTAACTCTAGCGTGATCCGTGTGATGACACTTTCCCGCTTGCATAGTAGGTTTCCTACATGTCATTGTTGTGCCTCTGGGATTAGATGTTAGTTTGTGATTGGAACCTTTGAGTTAGTATACTTTTAGGATTCTTGGACTTAGAGAGTATTTTTACTATATATTTTGATAACCTGTTTGGGACTTGAGATTATCTCCTCACCATGGTGGGAGTGGACCATTTAGGTTCCACATAGTCAGGTGGTAGTGTTTTTCCACTCTTATCATTTGAGATCCATTTGACACACTGCAGCTGATGCAATCTTGGATTTTGATAGTGGAAACGTATCCTTATATTGATGACTTGCACATATTAGATGATGTTATCTTATGCTTCATTTTGCATGTTAGAATACTTTCTGCATATGATGTAGTATGATTTTAGGAGTGACATTCCTATTTGTTAATAATGATGATTTCTTCAGTAATTTTGGAATGTTATGGACAGAGGGATGGCTAGGGCCCATGATGGTCTAATGATGTTATTTACGATTGGGAGGAACCGTGCACTTAGTTTATTATGTTTGATGTTTTATGATGGATGTTTATATCTTCTATGATTATGTTCATTTACCTTATTGCATCATGGACTAGAGTAGGATGATGTATTTTATTTCCATACATGTATATTCTTTTAAGCCTTTCATACCCTGTGACATGTACAATGGATGATTGAGCATTCATAAATGTAATGTATAAAAATTGGACTTTTCATTATTATTTTATGTGGATGCAGTATTAGATGGATTCATTAATACTAGTTGATTTAGATGTAATTCTACATTAAGGGATCCTTAAATAATGTAACCAACTATTTATGTTTATGTTTACTTTTAGATGGATATTGTTATTGCTTCCGTTACTATGTATAAGTTGTAAATGGATTTACTTTCATGTTTTAAAAAATAAAAATAAAAAATGCTACCAAACTTAATGAAATTTTAGGTTAATTTTTTGGATACCTTGGCAGGCCATTACAGCTTGTGAGGGCTATCGATAACCCCTTACCAAGTTTGGTGGACTTCTCTAATTAAGAATTTAAAGTTATAACAAAAATTGTTCAAAATTGCAAAAGTTGCAATTTTGCAACTTTTTCTTGCAAAGTGCAAATGAGTGCAAAGAGTTAGTTAGGGGTTTTAGCACAACCATACAAGGTTGGAAATACCTATATAAGGTGTGAAATGATAGCATGCATTAATGAAGCTAGTTTTGTTAAGTAGATTAGTATGGGTTATGTGAACCTTGTGTAGGAGGTTAACAAGTGTGTTTATGTCATGATAGCACTTCAAATTAAACATTGCATCCAAATTTGAGAATAAAGGTTGTTAAAATTTTATTCACAAATTATTGCATTTTAATTGAATATAACAAACATGATCAAAACTAATGATATTCCATAAACATGAATGATACACATGATCCATGATAAATTGAACAATACTAGATACTAAATTAATATGTATACCATTGTGTACATAAATGACAAAGATATATATCAAAATACATGTATCCATAGATAAATTACACAAATATATATATCAAAGATCATGTATCCATAAACAAAGTACACAAATATATATCAAAATACATAGATCCATATCCAAAATGTGGTTGATCATGCCATCAAAATGTGTATAATATCAATGTTTCTATAAACAATGTGGCATATGCCATCTAAAAATGTCTCATGACACATCCTACAACAACTATACTATCCTAGGGTGCTGGTGGATGATCAAAATGTAGCCTCTTCACTGCACTAGGTGGATCAGACGCCTCCTACATAAACAAAAAAGGAAAACCCAAAGTTAGACTAGTAAATTTATATGATTCTTTGTATCTAACATTGAATTACTCAAATGCATAATGATCTTTTTTTTAATGAAGATTTATACAATTAAAATTTCATAATAAATACCTCTCTCATCGGCCTCCTGCACCAGTCAGTATTCCTCTTGTATGCCTTAGGCAATGTTTGTTCCTCATTGATTGTGGCCTGTGTATGTTCAAATATGTTTGTTAGATGAATCTACAACTTAAACTATAAAATTATAATTAATAGCATGCTAAATTTATAACATATTTAATCATGAATTCAAACTACAACTTACTAGTGTAGGCTATTCCTTAGGATATAGTGGTTGCATCGTCAAATCTACAAAACTCTCCCATCGAACCTCGTGTGCACTAGGAGTTTCCTATGAGATACAAAATAGTAGTTGTTAATATCATAGAATTCAGTTTTGAATTTATTTATGAAGATATAGAAATGAAAAATAAATAATACTTATGCATACAATGGGGCTCTTGGTGCGAATGGAAATGCCTAAGTGTCTATGATGAAAAATTTGTACGGGCTCATCGCCAGTAGCCACGCCCTATATACAATAAAGAATGCAATTAAATTTCATTACCATAAACATTTTACAAGAATGCATCAATATTTAATCAAATAGAAAGAACCTAATTACCTTTCCTTTGTCAATGGGTGCTGGCTCATCCCTCACACTTTTTTCCCCAGGGACAGGTGGTACCTGCAAGATAAAAGAAAGATTAGAAACCATATATGCTACAATATCAAATAAAAAAATTAATGAGAAGACAACATAATGTACTGTAGACATCTCAAGGAAAAATGAAATGGTCAAGAGTGTAGCATCATCAACCCATCTCAGCTCCTCCTCAGTCATCAACTAAACATGAATGAAGATCACATACATGTATAAGTCAGTATGGCTTAAAAATTAAAATTACTCTATTATAAAAATTAACTCTAAATTACATATATCATAAAAAAAAAAAAAATACACGTACCAATATAGAAGGAGTCCATGCCTCTACATTCCCCTCCTCTCTCGCATCAGGGTCTATAGCCTTTGTACGTGTATCTGGTGTATCTTCATCTAATACAAAATGATACTCAGGAAGATCACTTATGGGACACAGGAAAATATTCTTGCACGTAATGCAAGTGTGAGGTAGACAAATGTGTGATGAGCTAGTCGATGATGAACTGGTACCAACATCATCAACATAGGGAGGCAGGACTGACCTAGCCTAAGATATCAATAGGCTACTCAGTCTATGAATGGCTCTAATGGTATGTGAGCTAGCCTCTGCTATAATATCAAGATGCTGCACTCGAGGAGGGGGGGAAACATCAATAGGGGGGACAAAAGTGTCAGCTTTCTTCCATTGGGAAGAGGGTATAGTATGAGGAGCTCCTAACCCTACACCCATGTTGGGCTTCATGCTCCAATAGTTCACCTTGAGGCCCATCACAAATTCTTCATACAATTTTTTG
The DNA here is from genome assembly GCA_028749045.1 of Cupressus sempervirens. Lineage (NCBI taxonomy): Eukaryota > Viridiplantae > Streptophyta > Pinopsida > Cupressales > Cupressaceae > Cupressus > Cupressus sempervirens. The sequence goes on along the minus strand of CM053786.1, from coordinate 298,677,919 downwards.
AGGAAATAAAATGGCACCTCTAAATTGCTATGTGGAGGGATATCAAAAACCATCCATGAACAATCCCAAAAGTTTGCATGTATGGCATCATTTGTTCACCATTTAATTGATAGTTTGGGTTTTTTTTTGGTGACTGGTATACCCGTTTTCAAGTTCACAAAAAAGGCAGCCAAATCCTCTTTGGTTATGTTGAGGGCTGCAACCTCATCATAGTCCAAGCCATCATCAAACATCTCATGCATTTCATCATGCCAACGAAGAGCGATATTTTGTTCGTTGGTAAGGGTTTCAATGTTATCCACTATGGTGTTTAACGTGGATAACATAGGAGCCAATATGGGTACATTATTATATGTTCTTTGCAAACCCCTCAATTAGGTGAGATTTTCATTTATCAAATCTTTGATTCGAGGAGGGTTTTGGGGGGGTAAAGGATCATTTGGTGGATGGTTTTGCGAGACCACTGGATCATTTGGTGGGGGGTTATGAGGAATAGTATTCCTTGCCTTAGTGTCATCATTTTGATCAACCATTCCTATTAATTTGCAAAACATAATTTATATTAAAAAAAACCTTAATTTTAACAATTTCTATCAAATAAACCCTAAATTCAACTAAAACTAACAAATTCATGATCAAATTTATTAAATTTATATTAAAATTGATTAAAAAAATAAAAACATTACTTTATATTGGATACGCGATTTAAACCCGATACCTAAAACCCTGCGCACAAATATCTCACTATGATAACAACTCGTGAGTTGTCTTTTTTATTTTATTTATAAACATAGGAAAATATCAGGTATCTGATATTATATTGGATACCTAATACAATATTGGACATCTAATATTTTCCACATCAACCCTGATACAATATCAGATATCTGATATTTGCCGCATCAACCTCACGTCAACCCACGGGTTGTCTTTTTTGAATCAAATTATGGGTCAAAAATACTATAATTTATAATTTAATTTAAACTATTATTTACTGTAATAGAATATGTACAATTATACTATAATTAATAATTAATATGTTAACTATAATATAATAATTACCAACATTAGTGATTATAAATTAATTATACTATTATAGTTTATTATATTCATATTAATATTTGTGAATGATTTTGGAAATATAAAAATATTAATCTTCATAAATAATATAATATATATTTATTATTTTATAATTATATAATGTAATAACTAATTTATTATTTCATATTACTTTATATATATATTTCATACTATATATTTTTAAGTATTCGATATTGGGTATTTGATATTAGATCAAATATTCGATAAGTGTTGGGCCTTACTTTCCAAGTTTGGTACCTAGATAGGTGAAAAAAAGTTAGAGCAGATTTTGAAACACTTTTAGACGTTTTCAAACTTTATTTTTTTCACATCACCACTTTTTGGCACGCCATGATCCTGCACATACCCTATATTACTATATAATAATAATAATAATAATATATTACTATATATATTTATTAATAATAATAATAACTCTTATCATATATATTAGTATATTATATTTAACAATAATTATAACAATTATCATATATATTACTGCATTATATTTAATAATAATAGTCATATATATTACTATATTATATTTAATAATAATAATAATCATATATATTACTATATAATAATAATATAATATTACTATTTATAATAATAATAATATAATAATAATAGTCAATAATAATCATAATGATGTCCACACTTTCCAAATTTTGGTTTCCCTCAAAAATTTGGGCTATGAATCTTTGGGAAAAAATTTGGCTGCCTCTTTTCAGGTACCCGATCTAGTATTGGGTACACAGTTATGCTTGGTATTTACCAAACTTGTTTGGTCAACATAAAAAACATGTTTGAGATGGGTTTCAATGATATTCAAAAATCGAGTAGCCATCTGACAATATTTTTCATTGAAATTCAATGAAATGAAAAGGGGTTTTTTATAACACTCTCAAGATTCCATCGATATGATTGTTTTCAAATTCTAAGTTCAACAAGTATTTATTAGTTGAATTTTAATGAAGATGTCTATAAATTATTGATTAACATAATGATTGAAAAATAGCTTTAACTTTCAAATGATATAACATTTTTGAAATCCAAAAGTTAAGTCACATTCTATGCTTTGCCTAGTATAAGAAAAAATCAATTAATTAATTAAGTTTTCAATTAGTTACGGTGGTTAGACATGAAAGTTTTTTTATTCTAGAAAATTTATAGTAGAAAATTCATATTTAATTATTAATTTGGATTAAAAATACCCAAAAATATGTGTCACATTTGAGCATGAGTCTACTTTTTTATTTATAATTATATTAAAAAATATTATCACTTGGTTTTGATTAAGGAGGTCAGACATATGCTTACTTTTTATTTTACCCTGAAATTTTTGTAGTACTGCATTAAAATCTAAAATTTTGATAAATCAAATAATTTTTTCTCTAGATAAGGCATAGTAGTTTAGAAATTACCTTCAATTTTCTATTGATTCTTTTCTTACAACTTTTTTGTATAAAGCCCGTAACTACTTTAAAATTATGTGTCAAGTTAATATAAATCTAATTTGCTAGTTTTTCATTAGCACTGAAGGCCATAGTTTGGTTGACCATGATCCTACAAATATCCCTCAATTTAATTGTACCAATGCATTGGATTAATTTTGTATTCCTAAACTATTTAAAGTGGATCATTTTTAATGTTCTTTTTACACAAGTGTTTGTATTTTTTATTAAGCTCATTTATTTTTTATGTTATATATTATTTGTTCCTCAGTTGCTACAAATGAAATGTTTTGTATGTTAAGAATACATGTTACAGTTTTAAATTTCTTCAATTTAATGTTCAATATATTATAACTTCCTAAATTGCTACAATTTTCAAAGTGAACTATATGTTAAGAAAAAAATTAAGCTTGTAAACTCATCAAAATTTAATGCTTGAATTTATACATGTCTAAAAATTGTAACTAAATGAGATATGACTTCGATTATGATTTTTAGAGGACTTAAATTATATCTATCTAGAGATATTCAACTTAAAATGTATAAATTTACACATAATACTACAACAACAATAATGCATACAATACTAAGATATACGAAGTCTATCAAACTATATGACAATGATAAGGCATATGTATATATCTAGCTTATATAAAGAGTCCAAGAAATACTAGGACATATAAATTGATTTTATCTGTGAAATATACTAGAGCATATAGAATGTACTCAATGAGTGGAATGTACTAAAACATGAAATATACTAAAACATATATACCTCTAGTCCATGTACAAGATTTCTAATACTAAAATTCATTAATATCACGACTCTGCTTTAATCTAAGCAAACCCAAACAATCTAAATCAATCTATAGAAGACAAATAAAATTTCAATCAGATTTAAAATGATAAAAGTTTATTTAATTTAATTTAATAAATAAATTAGCAAAAATTATTGTATGAATCTTCACACCTCCTCCAACATCAAGAGAGACATGTCCCACTATAGGTGTTGTAGGTTGGTTTGGACATGTCTCGTACTATAGAAGGAACAAGAAAGTTACCTAAGAATGAATATTAAATTTAAGATTACTTCAGCTCATTCCTAAAACCTATCATATTATTAATTTTTAAAATCTAAGCTATTCTTGTTTTTTTTTTAAAAGTTCTTGGAATGCAACCTGCATGACATAATTTGGACGAAAGTATCACTAATAAGGTTCTACAAGGTAAAATAAATGACGTGTACACATTAAGTTAAAAGGTATTTAAATCAATTAAGAGGCCTATGATTTTTTTACATACAATAATTAAACCTAAATGTAATCAATGCCTACTGAAATTGATTTGTATCAATATGGTAGATTAGTGCCTTCTGAAATTGATTTGGATCAATGGGGTATGCAAAAACTATCCTAGCAATGGAGATGTGTTTGTGGGGGTAGTTAAGTTGGGGGAAGGGTGGGGAGGGAGAGTTGTGGGTGTGTATATTTATATGGGTAACTATGGTGGTCATGTCTTTGTGCGTTTCTGTACATCTATGCATGTATCTCTCTCTCTCTCTCTCTCTCTCTCTCTCTCTCTCTCTCTCTCTCTCTGTGCAAAACACACACACACACACACACACACATATACATATTTATAGATATATAGATGTGTGTTTATTCTGAATAGTGACTTCAAAGTAAAAATTTCTAAGAATAAAAAAATTTAAACAATATACATAGATTCAGTGGCTTATTCAATAAAATTGACAATGGAGTACTCACCACAACCTTTGGTGGGACTAATGTGGAAGTATGATGACCTCCTTGTACTAGAATAAATACTTAACACAAGTTTAGGATTGAAAAATAAATTGAAATCGAGTTAATATTATTTTGTATATTTAAACGTTTAATCAATTTAATCAATATTTAAAAATTAAATCTCTATGTATGTATGTATGCATGTATGTATGCATGCATGCATGTAAGCATATATGTATGCATGTATGTATGTATACATGTATGCATATATGCATGCATGGATGCATGTATGTATGTAAGTACGTATTAATGTACTTATGTATTTTATGTACATACTGACATAAATATTTAACACATGTTAGGACTAAAAATAAAAATAAAATCATATTAAAGTTAAGTTATATATTTGAAAGAATAACCAACATACGGACAAAGATATTGACCCACATAACTATTGACAAAAAAAAAATTGATGAAATAAAGTTAATATTCTTATAAGAATTTTTTACACCAAACATGTTTAGTTAAATACTTTATATCCATGATCACAACTGCTAAGAATAGCTACCACCTAAACAAGTTGATCATTGAGAGTAGCAAAGAGTATGCTCAACATGCTTAATCTTGATATTACTAGATGATATTGAATGTTGTAGGAAGAGAATCAAAAGGACAATCCACAAGATATTGAGAAGGTAGAAGTTGATGACAATTAGTTTATGGTCCTAATCTTTATTTTCACATATCACCACCAAGTCCCTAGAATAAAAAATAGTTGGTTTTATACCAAACACAAAATCTAGATATATTTTTGTCAAAAAATAAAGAGGGGCCTCACAATTAGCATGTGGCGCATGATCATATACCATCCATTGCTCCCAAAAATTCTACGCTATCCAAAGATGTGTACACCACCTAATAGGTATTCATTTTTTGTATGGTCAAAATGAACTCCTTAGTAATGGGGTAAATGAAGTGGGAACTAAATGGGCTTTGCTAATATTGAGGTCAAAGGATTTCCTTGTAGGAGAGTTTATTTGAATAAAAATGTGTCATTTTCTTTCTCTACAAGAAGTAACTATCTAGGTTGACATCCATAGACCTAATAACGTTTGCAATGTTTGCATCAAGTCTAAAATGGAATAGATTTTGTGGCATCAATGGTTTATTCTAGATGGAACAAGCATTTACTTGGATGGAATTTTTGTTCTCATCAATTCTAGCTCAAAAGAGATCCTCATCAGATATAGCAAATAGAGATGGATGAGTAAGAGGTAGGGGATTAAGCTTCTCATGAATGTCAATCCCATCCATCATAAAGGAAAACTTGCAATATATTTGTTGAAAAAGAATCACTAGAAATGCATTTTGAAAAAAAATTGATAATATACATATTATAAATAATTGCAAGAACTATATATTTATTAAACTACATGGCATTTAAAATCAAGTTTGGCATGCATGTATGTAAATCATTCAAATTTCAGTGAACATATATATGAATTCTTAAATTTAAGAACCAAAAACAATTTTAAAATACATTCATATTAAATGTTATAATGTATAATTGATAAGGATAGAGTGCACAATTTAGTAAAGATGGTAGGTTCAAATGAGACATATTGCAACATTTTAATTAAGATCTATGTTTTAAGGTCCTAGGTAAAAAGAAGTTGAAAAGGTCACGAGGGTTCATATGTCTTAAGGAGTCCTAATATGACAACTTAATAGGAGAAGTAAAATGTCCCCTTTCTAAGTTTATATGATATTTAAAGCCTCTAATCAGGTTTTTAAAATCAAACAACCAATATTTCAAAGATCCACCAATTTCTCAATAAAACCCAAATCGGTTATGTCCGAAATAGTGCCAAAAACTTCATAGCTTCACATATTATTAATAAATCTGAAAGTGAAAATTTTTAAAAAAATTTCACCAGAATAATAGCCTAAAAAATTACATTTCCAGATCTATATAGCATTTACACAACAGCTCCCAAACAGAGGACAAAAACAATGCTCATCGGGCTCTTGAAAATAACACAAAAAAGCTCGAAAACACCACAAAAATTCTAATAATCTATCACAGAAGTATAACCATGACCAAATACATATATTTAGCTCTATTTTAACATCTAAATGTCTGAAATATAGCAGTAACCCAAACTGATAAGAAATACTCAATCGGAACACCAAACTCTTACAAAAAGCACACTCGAAAACTCACAAATTTGCACTGTTTAGCACAAGGAGAAATTCTGCATGAGCTTGCACATGGAATGAATTTAACCCCCCATCCTCAGCCTTCCTAGAAAATTGCAAACTCCCATCCTTGGGTCTCCTTCTCCACAGGTTTGGCAGCATCTAAAGAACAACAAAGCAATGAGCAAAAATCAAGTTCTGGAATGAGCCTAAAATGCCTCCAAATCCCTTAAAAGAGGGCATAACCCTAACTCACATCCAAGAGGGATTAATAAAACATATTTTAATAATAGTTTTCATTTATTAGTCCATTGGTTTCCAAAGATTAGCCCTTTTTGCCAAAACTTCACCTTTTTGGGCCTGCCTACCTTAGCAAAGTTTATTATTTTTAATTATTTGAAAAGGGGACATGACAAGTCCTCCCCTCCCAAATATTGCTTGTCCTCAAACAATGAAGGTTAGAATGCTCAAGAATATGTGCTCCTTCCCAAGTTGCATCCTCTAGTGGTAATCCTTTCCATTTGACCAAAAGCTCTATGATGATCCTATTTCTCAATCTTTTCTCTCTTGTATCCAAAATCTCTTCTAGTATCAAAACTAATTTCCCTTCATCATCAAGAGGTGGTAATTCTATAGATACTATGGTTTGCTGGCCTAGAACCTTCTTCAGGCAAAATACATGGAAAACATTATGTATTTTTCTATTTTGTGGGAGCTCCAATTCATAAGCTACCTCTCCTACCTTCTTGGTGATCTTATAAGGCCCATAGAACCTTGGCTTGAGTTTCTCTGCCCAACTCTTGTTCAAGGTGCTTTGCTTATATGGCTACAACCTGAAAAATACCAAATCTCCCACCTCAAAAGATCTTTCGATCCTTTTCTTATTAGCATACAACTTTTGTTGGTTCTGTGCATGTTGTAGATTATCCTTGAGGGACCTTATTATGTTTTGGATTTGCTTGACGAAATCACTTACTGCAGGTACTTTGCTATCTGAAAGTACTAGATCAACAAAGGAAAGGGCATCATAACCATAAAGAGCACAAAAAGGAGGCATACCAATAGACATGTGATGAGATGTATTGTAACAATAATCCCCTAAGTGCAACCATTTCACCCAAGCATGTTGTTGATTTGAAACATAGTTTCTCAAATATCCCTCTATCCATTTATTAAGTATCTCTATTTGTCCATCTATTTGAGGGTGATAGCTAGTACTAGGAGTGAGTTTAGTTCTTTCCAAATGAAAGAGCTCCTTCCAAAAAGAGCCGAGGAATCTAATGTCCTGGTCACTGACAATGTTTCTAGGCAAGCCATGTAATCTAAAATTTTCTTGAAGAACAATTGGGCCACTTGTGATGCCTTGAAATCAGATGTGATAGGAAAAATATGTGCATACTTAGTTAGTCTATCTACCACCACATATATGCAATCCTTACCTTGAACCTTGGGCAACGTAGTGATGAAGTCCATGGAAATACTTTCCCATTTTTGTTTAGGAATAGGAAGTGGCTGCAACAACCCTTCAGGAAAATTTTGCTCACTCTTGCTTTGTTGGCATACCATACATTCTTTAATGTGTTTAAGGACATCCTCCTTCATACCTTTCCATGAAAATCGCTCTTAAATTTGCCTATATGTCTTGAAGTATCCCTGATGACTAGCCAAAGGTGTGTTATGAAAGACCCTCAATATCCTCTCCTTAGTTTTTTATCCTAGCACTAAGAAGATCCTATTCTTGTAATAAATCAATTCATCAACAACCTTGTACCTGTTATCATCCATTAACTTATCCAAAATCTTGGTGGCAAAGGAATCTTTAGCATACTCTAAAATTATGGAGACTTTCCAATCAACAAAGATAGATGTTAAGGAACACAGAGTGGGCTTTCTTGAGAGAGCATTAGCAACCACATTATTTTTTCCTTTCATGTATTCAATATCAAAATCATAAGCTTGCAATTTTTTTACCCATTTTTGTTGATGATCATTCAAATCCCTTTGATTCAAGAAGAACCTGAGGCTATTAGGGTCTGTCTTTACAATGAACCTCCCACATACCAAATATTGTCTAAACTTATGAAGTGCATGCATGATTGCCAACATTTCCTTATCATAGATGGAGTAACCTTTCTCTAATTGATTTAGTTTTCTACTCTCAAATGCTATTGGATGTCCCCTTTGAGTTAGGACAGCCCCTATACCTTCTCCAGAAGTATCACATTCAACAACAAAAGGTAAAGAGAAATCTGTAATTGCAAGCACAGGGCATGAACTCATTACCTCCTTAAGCTTATCAAATTTTTTTGTGCCTCTTCTGTCAAAAATTAGCTCCTTTCTTTTTCAAATCAGTCAAGGGAGCAGCAAGCTAAGAAAATCCCTTGGAAAATCTCCTATAGTAGCTACATAACCCGAAGAACCCTCTCAACTGTGTAAGATTAGTGGATGGAGGCCAATCCAAAATTGCCTGGATTTTTTGTTCATCAACCTATACTCCTTTAAAACTTATAATATGTCCCAAATATAGGATCTCTATCAAACCAAACTCACATTTAGATAGCTTAGCATAGAAGGATTGCTGCTCCAAGATTCCCAAAACAGTATCTATGTGCTTTAGATGCTCTTCCCATGTTTTACTATAAATCAAGATATAATCAAAAAATACCAGAACAAATTTTCAAAGATGCTGGTTGAATACCTTATTCATACAAGATTGGAATGTTGCAAGTGCATTAGTGAGACCAAATGGCATAACAAGAAATTCAAAGTGCCCATAGTGACATCTGAAAGTAGTATTTTCCACATCTTCACTCCTCATTCGGATTTGATGGTACCCTGATCTTAAGTCAATTTTTGAGAAGTATACAACACCATGTAACTCATTAATGAGTTCATCTATGCATGGTATGGGATACCTATTTTTTATGATCTTCTTGTTTAGAGCCCTGTAGTCTATACACATTCTCATTGTACCATCCTTTTTCTTGACAAGTACCACAGATGATGCAAATGGACTAGAGCTAGGCCTTATGAATCCCATGTCCAGGAGTTCCTTAATAGTTTTTTCAATTTCTTCCTTATAACCTCTTGGATCATGGTATAGGGTTGTTATAACTAGTTTGGCACCCTATTCTAACTCTATAACATGCTCAAAACCTCTATCTGGTGGTAATCCTAGAGGAAAGTCATTGAAAACTATACTATGCTTGCCAAGAATATTTTGAATTTCAAAATGAAAATTACCTTAATTCTTTGGAGAGCTTGTTGGATGGATTATGACTCCTACTGGCCATGCTACTTGTCCTTTTCGAAAACTCCTCTCCATCCTCTTTGTAGAGACCACCTTAGGTGCTCCATTCGATAAGCCTCTCAATAAGACTTCTTTCCCATTGGAATGAAATTTAAAATCCATAGTTTGATGGTTCATGTAATAGCCTCCAATAGAGTGCAACCATTGAACAACCAATACAAGATCTGTCTCCCCAATGCCAAAAACATAGAAGTCATCACATAACTCATGATCTCCTAAGGTCATCTTGAGTTGTTTCACCACTCGTGTGCAAGGCATAGTGAATCCATCAGCTACAGTAACATTGAATCCCTCAAAATCTTTTGCTTTAAGCCCTCTTTTCATGACAAATCCCTCATCAATTAAATTGTGAGTTGCCCCACTATCAAGAAGAACTATTAACCTTTGCCCTGCTAGTGCCCCTCGAATTCAAAAGGAATGGTATCTTGGGACTCCTGATAATGCTGGTAAAGTGTCATCCTTTCTGATTTATTTTTCTTTCTCTTCTTCTTCCTCCTCCTTAGTGTCATGAAATTCCTCATGCTCATCTGAATCAGATTCTGAAGCAACTTCAATATAGTACACTTGACCTTTCCCCAAACATCTGTGTCTTGGAACCCATGGTTCTCTACAAGTGAAACAAAGCTTTTTTCTTCGTAATTCACTCCTAGTCTCTTCATCTACCTTCTTTTTTGCAACATTTATCACATCTTTTGGTGGTATTTTGAAAAAGTCTTTTTCTCAAAATTCCCCTTATTTTGTCAAAAATTTGGGGGTTTTTGATTAGTGACTGGTCTCATAGGCACACAAGTTTCAAGTTGCAAGCTTCTTTTGATAGCTTCCTGTAAGGTTGAGGGTGAGAAAGCCTTAACCAAACCCTTAACAAAATCTTCCAAACCATCAAGAAAAAGATAAACAATCCTCTTTTCACTTATATCAGGTACCACAATAGCCACTTTTTGAAACTCTTCTATATACTCATTAACTAATTTGGTTTGCTTTAACTTTGACAATTCTTTAAAATACTCTTCATCATCCTTGAGGTCAAATCTATCTATCACTCTTTGACTAAAATCATCAAATGTAGTTACCTGATCATGACCTTGAGTAGTCATTCCATGATACCACCAATCATAGGCTACATCTTCCAAGTGTAGACTTGCAAATTGAACAACATCACTCTCCTTCATGGGGTTAAGTGTGAAGAAGGTCTGTAATTTTTGTAGCCATGCTCTAGCTGAAATTTTATTTGTTCCATCAAAAGTAGGTGCTTTAAACTTGCTTATTTTATTTTTGAGCTCTCTTCCACTGATGTCATGCTCCCTCCTATACTCTTTCTTAGGCATCAAAGTGTTCATCATATCCACATATTCTCTAAAAGGAACTGAACTATGAAAGTCATCATCTAAGCCATTGTAATTAGCTCTTAATGCAATCAAGTTACCTGTAACCTCTTCCACGAGATTAAGGGCTGGATTTGGCATTGGTGGCTCATATGTAGGCAAAAAAATAGTTTTTGTTGATTTAGAGGGTGTGGGTTTCAGATTTCTTGGCTCCTCTAAAGTGCTCCCTTTCTCATTAATAGATGTAACTCCTTGCAATTTTTCTGTCAATATTCACAAAGCCTCTCTAGTTTCTGCCAAACTATCCACTCTTTGCTTCTGAGTATTTTGGATGTCTTGGAAGAATTTCTTTGCCATCTCATCTAGATCAGCCATAATTTTTCCTTCCTTGGATTTTTTACTTTTACTTTCAACTAGAGGTTTGATAATTTTTTTTTTATTCTTTTCTTGCTGCAAATATATCTTTTCTCTTTCACTTAGTTGCATGCAAACTTCTACAAACCCTCAGGCTGGCAAGATCATAGCTCTGATACCACTGAAATGTCCCCTTTCTAATTTTATATGATATTTAAAGCCTCTAATCAGTTTTTTAAAATCAAACAACTAATATTTCAAAGATCCACCAATTTTTCAATAAAACGCAAATCGGGTATGCCCGAAATAGTGCCAAAAAATTCACAGCTTTACATATTATTAATAAATCTGAAAGTGGACATTTTTAAAAAAAATTCACCAAAATAATGGCCTAAAAAATTAAATTTCCAGATCTATATAGAATTTACACAACAGCTTCCAAACGGAGGACAAAAACAATGCTCATCGGGCTCCCAAAAATAACACAAAATAGCCCTGAAACACCACAAAAATACTAATAATCTATCACAGAAGTATAACCATGACCAAATAAATATATTCATCTCTATTTTAATATCTAAATGTTTGAAATATAGCATCAACCCAAACTGATAAGAAATACTCAATCAGAACACCAAACTCTTACAAAAAACACACCTAAAAACTCACAAATTTGCACTGTTCAGCACAAGGGAAAACTCTGCATGAGCTTGCACATGGAATGGATTTAAACTCCCATCCTTAGCCTTCCTAGAAACTTAAAAAATCCTGTCCTTGGGTCTCCTTCTCCATAGGTTTGGCAGCCTTTGAAGAACAACAAAGCAATGAGCGAAAATCAAGTTCTAGAATGAGCCCAAAATGCCTCCAAATCCCTTAAAAGAGGGCATAAACCTAACTAAAGTTTAAGAGGTGGTTAATAAAACATTATTTAATAATAGTTTTCATTTATTAGTCCATTGGTTTCCAAAGATTAGCCCCTTTTGCCGAAACTTCATCTTTTTGGGCCTGCTTGCCTTAGCAAAGATTATTATTTTTAATTATTTGAAAAGGGGACATGACAAGAAGCACTTGATCAATCTATCAAACTACATGTGATGCATATGATCAAAATATGTATCATATAATCAAATTTTATATAATATAATTAGGATTTATAGTTTAAGGTCCTAGATAAAAATGAGTACTTAAGAGGAGAGTAGGGTTCATGTATTAAGGGGTCATAATAAGATGTCTTAAGAGGAGAAGCACTTGATTAATCTAAATAGCTACATGTAATCACTTCAAATAGCTATAATTAGGTCATATGTTTAAGGTTCTGTGTAAAATGAAAAATGAAGGGATTACAAGAGTTTGTGTGTCTTAAGGGATATGAATGGTTGAAGGGGAGAGACACTTGATCAATCTATTAAAATGCATGTTATGAATGTGATTAAAGTAAGTTTCATGTGATCAAACTAGGTTGATATAATTAGGGTCTACAATTTTAGGTCCTAGGTTAAAATAGAGGTTAAGGGATCACAGGAGTTTTTGTTTTAAGGGATTCCAAAAAATGACTTAAGGGTATAAGCATTTGATCAATCTATCAAGTACATGTGATTAATGTAATTACATTAGATTGATATAATAACAATCTATGATTTAACTTCCTAGGCAAAATGAGAGCTGAACTAGTTATGATAATTATCACAATCTATGATTTAACTTCCTAGGCAAAATGAGAGCTGAACTAGTTATGATAATTCATGTCTTATGAGGTCCTTATAAGATGGCTAAAGTGGAGAAGCACTTGATCAATCTCTCAATCTGGGAGGTGTGTGATTAAATTGTGTATTGAATGTGATCACATTAGATAGACATGATTAGGATCTATGGTTTAAATCCCTAGATAAAATGAGACCTTAAAGGGTTACAAGAGTTTATGGCTTAAGGTGTCCAAATAGGATGGCTTAAAGGGAGAAGCACCTGATCAATCTATCAAACTACGTGCTATGAATTAGATGAAAGTATGTATCATGTGATCACATTAAATAAATATAAATAAGATCCATTCCTGGATAAAATGAGACTAAGGGGCCATAAGAGTTCAGATGCCTTGAGCATATTTATAAATGGATGGCTTAAGGCGAGAGGCACTTGATCAATCTATCAAACAACTTGTGATTAATGTGATCAAATAAGATAGATATAATTAGAATTTGATAGAAGTACCAAAACCAAAAAAAATTGAATTATGAGTGCAACAAATATGAGTATAACTCCAACATACATTTTCCTTGGTTTACTTTTCCTGAATACAGAAAATCAATTAGCGGATTTAATTCTCCGGTTGTCATATCTGATACTCTCTCTTTGCCGTTAACATATTTAGACATTCCTGTCCTCAGCATTGCCTTGAAAACTTTGGACTTCCCTCCTTGCTGAAAATGGCATAATCCAATTTTCTTTAACTAGTAGCGGTCCAAAATGGCATATTCCAGTTAAGGCCGTTTAGAAACAATGCCACAGTGAGCTTTGTTTTTCATTTCTATCTTGCTTAAATCTCCCATCTCCCCTTTCTATTCTATTGTTGTGTAGGTTTTATTTGGAAGGTTTGGCATAAATGGGAAATTTAGGAAGCAATCATTTTATTATCAAATAATTATTAAATTTTCTATTTTGGTTCGTCTTGTCTTCTCTACACTCATCTTTGAAATTTTGCTTTCCTTGTTTCCTCCTATATGCCCTTAGATTTATTTGTCCTTGTTAGAAGAAAAATTAGTCATAATATACTTTGCCAATAGATCAAGTATTGATTTTGTTCAGAAAAGTCTTAGATTTTAAGAATTGAAATAATGAAAATAAAATTCTATGTAGAATTTGTGTAGATTGAATTTCTAAAATTCTAAATGATAGATTTTGCGTACAGTAAAAAAAATATATTATATTTTTGTTTGTCTGCTCAAATATGAATATGAATATTGTCAGTGAATACCAGATGATAAAGAAATCAAAAATTATAAATTAAATTTATATAAAAGAGCAATTAAGATTGAAATAAGGTATTGACTTACTTATTTTAAAGGAGTGAATAATTAAAGATAATTTTTGAGAAATTTGATTAAAATTTTAAAGAACAACATATTTTGTTAATATTAAAATATACAATTTTAGGTTAGCAATAGGAAAGTTAATGTAAAATATAAAATGTTAGATATAATTTTAATAATTATATTATTTAATTGAATAGAATATTAGAATTTAAAACTAATGAAATACAAAATACAAAATACAAATTTTATCTAAATTTAGCATTGTAAAATTTAATACATAATACAAAACACAAATAGGTTTTGTAAAATAAAAAAATATCTTTGAGTATTTTTTTTTGAAGTAATAAAAAATTAAAAGATGTATAGAATTTTTAAACATGGAATATTTAAAATAATAATGACAAAACTTTAGTAAGCAATTATGCTTGAGTAAACTCAAATTTAAGACCTCCCAAATAACATGCTCACAATTTACCATTGTGTTGTAGTCTTTTTATATAATTTTCTTTCAAAATGTCTGTATTAAAAAAAGCTAACTTAAAGCTAATGGTGTTTAAGAATTCAATTTAACAATTTCATGATAATATTTAACAAAACTATTTTAAACTAAATGTCACGAAAAGTGTACAATAATTCATATTTAATGAAATGAAAAATATATAACATATAAAACCCTTGGCAATATTAAAATTTAATTGATACATAAAATGAATTATATGTTTATGCTAGAATTCTAAAGTTCAAATTAAATTACTATAATGGTTTTATACAACCAAACAACTATTAGCATAGTAGATGATTTTTTATTGAACTTTTCATTTGTAGTGAAGAAATTGAAGCATGAGGTTCGAATGGTGAATGAAAAAATGGTTGGAGGTTTGAATAGCTTGAAGAAACAAGCTAGAGACTGAAGTAGTTCTAAGCTAGATTCAATGAAGTCTTCTATGGGCATTGGGCAAATCTACAGAACCTGATGGCACCAAAGCTACGACAACAACATCACCTCTACCAAACAACAATAATCAGCAATTTAGTCTGAATCATGGGCCTGGAATTTGTTCTGTATTGGTGGTAACATATGGTTCTTTTTCAAATATGCATGGCTTTTTTCTGAACATGTATGGTTCGTTTTCGAGCATGCATGCAATGGGAACTAATTCATTTTATGCGGGGGAGAGTTCCAAGCTTTAAAAATTTAATGGTTGTCTTCCACAAAACCAAGATCGTCCTATTTTGGTTATTCCTTCAGAAGCAGTGATGGAGGACATTGAGTACTAGACTAAGCATGCTCTGATATGTAAATTTCTTGGTATTCAAATATCCCTATTGGCTTTTGAGGCATGCATTTGATGTTCGTAGTAGGTGCAAGGAGATATGGAGATCATGTTTGCTAGGAATAGTTATTTCTTTGTTGTTTTCTCTTGCATGTCTGATCGAGATTGTGTTTTTGAAGGGGGTCCTTATTTTTACAACCACGTGGGGTTATTTGTTAAAACTTTGCATTCAGGATTTAATTATGTTGAAGATCTCCCCTCAAATGAGTCACTATGGGTTCACCTGTCATGCCTTCCTTTAGAGTTTTGGTGAGAAGACATTCTTCATCAAATTGTTTCTTTTCTTGGAAAGCCGTTTGTGATTATGCATCATGTAAGGAAACTTGGCAACAAAGAATATAACCGTTTCCACATAACCCATAATAGATCTGAAATAAACATGGAATTAAATTTCACATGCAAGAGAATAGACAACATACCCATAAAATGTGACACAAGATATACCCTGGGAAACCCTCATTGAGGGAAAAACCCAGCCTCCAAAAGCATCCATCACCATGTATTATTCAGCAAAATAACCATTGCCATACAACCATGGAAGCCTTCATGGCCATAGCCACAACCGAGCAAACTATGTGAACAAGCATGAATCCACACATCCCATGCCATGCTTTCAACCTTCACAAATGCTCCCTTGGCTAACCTGTCAAGCCTTGTCCCGCTCGACTCTTGCCTTTTGTGTTCTCCTTGTCACTCTTTTTTCTCTTTACAACAACTACCCTTGTGGCTGCTTATATAGTAGCAAGTCCCACAAAACCACCAAGTGGTATTACATAAACCATGTGCTAAAACCATGTGCTACCTAACCCACTGACCCCACATTTAATATTAGGCATTTAATTCGTTTCCCCAATATTAAATAATTATATGAAATATTTTCACAATGTTACAATACAACTCATCAAGAATATTTCATGGGAATCTTTACATGTTGCACGTCCATCTAAGCACAACATTACATAACAAAAATAAAATAATAAAATAACAATATTATGCAATGTGTGCAATACCCAT
This sequence comes from Cupressus sempervirens, assembly GCA_028749045.1. NCBI lineage: Eukaryota > Viridiplantae > Streptophyta > Pinopsida > Cupressales > Cupressaceae > Cupressus > Cupressus sempervirens. The sequence continues at coordinate 298,661,078 of CM053786.1, read as the reverse complement.
TATCTCAACACATCAATCCCTCAATAAAAAGGTTTTCTCTTATGCCAGAATCTATGTTGAAATTGATTTGAATAACCCATTACCAAATTCTATGAAAATTTGTCTTGGTCCTTCTTCTTGGGTGCAGCAATTGGATTATGAAACCCTTCTTTTTTGATGTTGGATATGTCATCAATATGGTCATTTGCAGAATCAATGCCCTCAGGTCTTAGCTTCTAAAGGGACAAATGGCTCAGCTACTACCAATGTGGTGGTAAGATGAACACTAACATATCTAAGGGGTATGGATAAGAAGATAATGCAGGAAAAGGGAAGACTCAATTGAATGATACTGGCTCGGATAAGGATGGCTTTATTCCTACTCGCCCATGAGCTAAGGGACATGGACTAAAAAGGCCCCTCAAAGACTGACAATCAGATTCTAGTTTTAATTGATTTGAGGTGCTAGAAAGTATGGTTTTAGAGGAGGGTATTACTCATTGTAACTAGTTGATTTGGTTTACAATGGGGAAGCTCCATCTCACGATTCTTGTAAAGCATCTCAAGTTGTAGTTCGACAAAAAAATCAACTCCCTATTACTCCTAAATCTGGAGCTTTGGTAAATTCCATGGTGCTTCAAGATAATGATGGTGTTCTAGTGGACTTAGTTAAGGATGTGTTAGTATCTGGTAAAGGTAAGGAGTCTCCCCTCCCTTTGGGTTTGCTGCAAAGACCTTTTAAAGGGGTTTCATTTACTCCTCTAAATAGTGGGCATAAAAAAGACCAGGGGAGCCTCAAATTTGCAGGAGATATGTTGATAGAGTATGGGGTTGTGAAACCCTTGGATGCTCATATCCCCCATTCTACTCAATGATGATCATCCTCTCATGGAACTTTAGGGGCCTAAATAGAATCTCTAGACAAAAGGATATTCACAATTGGTGATTGATCATTCTCCAAAAAAAATTTGTGTCCAGGAGACTAAGCTTTTAGTGGATTCTATGGTTTGATTTGCCTCTAGTATTTGGCCTCATGGACAATGACAGTGTGTTGAGACTATAAGGACTTCTGGTAGTTTGGCTATCTTTTGGGACCCTTAGAAAATTTCTTCCCTTGGTTGGTTGTCTTCTCATTTAGCTCTTTCTATGGTGGCTCCTTCTATGGTGTCATGGAAAACTTGTAGTGAAGATGGCACATGTAACTACTGAGCTGTAATGGAAAACTTGTGATGAAGATGACATATATAACTACTAGTCTTTCATGGATTTTTTTTGATAAAGATGACACCTATAAATACAGGAATGTCATGGAAAAATTATGATGAAGATGGCACTTGCCACTATTGGACTATCATGGGAAACTTGTGATGAAGATGACACCTGCAACTACTAGACTATCATGGAGAACTTGTGATGAATATGACATCCACAACTACTAGAGTGTCATGAAAAATGTCTGATGAAGATGGCACCTCCAACAACTAGAAACTATAAGGGTTGTCATTCGAATGGTTGTATAAAAACCATTGTGCATCATCCCTCCACCATACTCTTTCTATGGTGGGATTTGGATAGCCTTTGGTAATGCACATGTTTTTTTTTTAGTATTTTTTTCTAATTACTCTAACAATATTCTGAACCAAACGATGAAGTAATTGAAAAATATGTTTTTTCTAATGTGTCTCATGCACGACTCATTCAAATGTAAAAATTAAGATTTAGAATTCTTTTTATAGTGCCCTAGTTGATTCAATCATTTATTTGATGAAATTAATTCATTTTTAGGTAGTTGCTTGATTAAGTGGGCCTAATTAAGCCTATTAGGCCTCTAAAAAATTGATAATACTTTTACATAGATATAACACAATCATGTTATGTCTAGAAAAGTCTTAATAGACATAACGTGATCACATTATGTATAGTATAGTCACTTTAGACATAACACAACTGTGTTATGTCTAGTATGATAGTTTAGTCATACGAAGCAGTACACAATCATGTTTTGTTAATAAAAAGCACACGGTCATATTTAGGCTTGGTAATAGGTTTATTTAACTACCCAAAGGCTTGGGTTGATGTTTTTCCTCCATTTTTCATTTCTTTAGACATTTTTTCACCTTCTAAGATCAAATCTCATCTTTGACTTCATTAGGTTTGCAAATGGTGAACCGGGTATGTCTAAAACTGCCACCATAATCTCACATGTTTTCTTACCTTTCTAACCATATAATTTTTATTTATTGTTGGACAAGATTAGCATTGTGAAGTTGATTTTTTTATATCAATGTCTTGGTAGTCCTCTCAAACATATGTCTACCATTTTTTGAGTAACGTTTGACCTACTTAACCAAATGGAAAATAAATTACATAATATTGTTCTATAATTGATTGTATACACTTTTTAACAAGAAGTGTTGATTTTATATTATTTTGATGCAAGTGGTTCCCACCACATGAAGAGGTACCAAAGTTTTAGGATAGAGAGACTTCAAAAAATCATAGAAAAAAAACTACCCGTTAGAAAATTATGAGAAAAATACACAACTTCTAGACCTCACTCTTACCTATCATCCTACCAAAGGGTTTTTAAAAATACTAAATGTAACTTTATGTTTTGTTGAGTGCACATAAATAGCTATGTTATGTTTTCAGAAAAAAAATGGAATAGTTTTTCTTGCACGTAGGATTTCACCCTCTTAGTTGTATCCATCTTTTAAAAACCTTAGTAATCCAGAAACTAGATTCAAAGTAATACAATTTTTTTTAATACACATTTTCTCATTTTGAGTGCATGACCCTCAAATGGGTCTTTCAAGATTAGATTTACCTAATTTCAAAAAAGAGGTGTCAACTTATACCCCCCTTTTAGCACACCATCTTGGTGTACATACCCAGTTCACCTATAAACTCATTGAACATGCAAAGCACATCACTGGCGCCAATAGATAAAATCATCCTCTAATCCTCATGCCTGAATTCCCCTATAGAAACTCCAAACTAACATTTACTAGTATTGAAGGGTTGGAGTCCTCTAATAGAGAAGGACAAGTGATGAAGCTCACAGCCATTGCTTGCATCACAAAAATAATTGTGTCCATAATTATGAATTGGTTGTGAGCATGTTTAATGTATACTTTGTCCAATCTACGCATGAAGAAAACAATGCCAAATATACCATTAAAAAATGGGAACTTAACAAAATCATATGGCACAAGACTAAAAAAGTAAAATGAGATTGGAATTTCTAACCCAAAACCCATGCCATGAAAAAATGATTGCAAACAAGTTTCTAGAGTAGTTGAAAATTCACAAGATGCTTTGCTCAAGCCTGCTAACAACATTGCTTGATATACTAAAATACTAAAACCCTTCAATGACAACCCAAAACACAAATCAACACACAAAATGAAAGGAAAAGATTTTGGTCCAATCATCAAGTAAATCTCTACTTGAATAAACTCATACTTAGAGAGAAACCAAGAGACTTTCTTCAAAAAAAATTATATCCATGCCAATATGATATCACTTATGGTTGTCAAAAACAATATCATACTTTCACCACTAATATAAAGATAGTTAAACTAAGTATGATCTAATATATTTATTAAAAAATGGTGCAATTACTAATAGTTACCTTTATGAATTCACAAAATGGTGTGACTTCTCATATGAAGGGGGTAGCTCTCTATGACTTTTGAAGAGGAGATGGATAGACATGGAAATTAGTGTTCAGAAATAGTGGTAAATGTGTTGATTACAGATTCAATAAGATTGTTACTATAGAGGTCATGTTTCGGATATTCCTTCAATTGATTAGGGGTTGTTGTAATGCCTAACCCTAGTTGACTTTTCTATTGTATTGTTGGATTCTTCTATGCCAGTTTTATGATTATGTTAAATGATTATCGACACTTGGTTATCAGATTTGATTAAATGTTATTTCATACTCAATTGATTTATATCATGAGTTACTTAGTTATTCCATGTGTTCATGATTATTTCAATGATGATGTATGTATGTTCATTTACTGATTTCAATTATCTCATGATGATTAGTTAGATGATTATTTATATGCAGTTTCTATGGATACTTACCCCATACTTGCATGTGTATGGTGTACCTATATGTTTTACTTTATGATTGATGTTCCTGATGTGGTTGAGGGAGGGAGTCGTAGTCACCTTCTAATCAGGATCCCGCTATTGCCTATTTAGTTTAGATAATATGTGTATGTAGATGATGAAATTTTATGTAGATTGTAGGTATCAGGCATCGACTTCCCTAAATTGCCCAGATGAGTGTGCTCTATAGTAGTATCTCAATGCTATAAGTGGGGAGATAATTCTTGAGTTCAAACCCTAACCTAAGCTAGTTGTCCTAGAAAGTAGGACAAGTATATGAGTTGTTTACCTATCTGAATTTGTCAAGTGATGTGAACTCATGATTTTGACCCTAAAGTTTGATTGTGTTCTTTGTCTTTAGTTGAGTTCTTGGATTTGGTCTTATGGGTCTGTTGTTATTTTTAGATATAATTAAATCATATTAAAAGATAATTTAATGAAAAATTTATAAGGAAAAATTCAATATTTAATTATATTTAATGAATTGAGAAAAATAATTAAATAAAAGGATTAAATTTAAAATATTTTATTAAGGTTCTAATTTTGGTGTATTTGCATATATTTGATTTAATAATAATTTATTTAGGAGTTTCATTTTAGATAATAAAATCTAAATAATAAATAAATATTTTATAAAAACGTCTTGTGAATTATTTAAAGAGAGAAAGAAATTGATTTAATAAAGTTTATTTTAATTGAAGTGTAAAAGTTGGTGCATGAAATTAAAATATACTAAATTAATTAAGAAAAGGGGTTTCGGGTGATTGCACAATCGAAGCCCTAATTTGTGGAAAAACTCTTTATTAGGAAATTAGAGTTCATTTCTCCAGACCGAGATTTGGAGGAGCAATTTTTGAGAAGAAGGTTTTCAGAAGAAGGGAAAATTGCTTGCAAGCTTTGTGCATTCATGGTTTTAGCATCAGATCTAGGTAGGATCTTGTGGGTTATGCACAAAAGTTTTCATTCTTTGACTTCTATGTCTTATTCATGTCTAGATGAATTTGTTATTAGAAAATTTGATCTGGTTGAAACCCTTGTTGTAAATTTCATTGTTCTTTGTTTTGAGATCATTTATATATGAGTTGTGAATTAGAAACCCCCATTTGTAAAAATTTAGAGAACCATATTTCGATACAAGTAGGGTTTATAAAAGATATCAATATTGTTTTATACATACTTGATTATTTTCTCACAATTCTCCTATTAGTTTAATTGGGGAAATTCTTTAAGTGTGTGTGTGTGTGTGTGTGTGTGTGTGTGTGTGTGTGTGTGTGTGTGTGTGTGTTTGTGTGTGTGTGTGTGTGTGTGTGTGTGTGTGTGTGTGTTTGTGTGTGTGTGTGTGTGTTAATAAAATTACCATAGTAAATGATTTTACTATGATAATTTTATCACATATTCTTAAAAAATTAAAATTGAAATTGAATGGTGGGCAATGAAATTGTTTTGTTTTATTAAAGAAAAAACATATATTAAATTATGAGTGGGAGGTGGGCCACCACACCCCACCTCTCCTCCACACTAACAATTTGTTGATGCGCACACAGTAGAACAACTACAGTAGCAACATGTATTGCCACTAACACAATAGTTCTCTGTTGCAGCCATAGCAGGTTGCTATGACGACCTTTTAAGGCAGGTTGGTGGACCCTTAAAAACATTTTAAAAATTACTATTTTTATTAAAGTTTTTAAAAAAAAGTTTTTATTAATATATTAAATTTTTATAATTTATTAAATATTTAAATTTAGTTTTAGTTTAATGATACTTAATTTAATTAATATTATTGTTTAAGTTATGGTTAATTATTAAAATAATATTAAATATTATTTAATAAACTTAAATACATCTTTATTATATTATTATTTAATGATTATGGTTATTAATAATCTTGTATTATTTTATTAGTAATTTGATAATTATAATTTAAATACTTTAATAATTATTATTTAAATTTTTTTATAATAATTAATAGAGGTATTATTATTTTGTGAGTTAGTGTTAATTGTGTGTTCGGATTTAAAAAAGAAAATGTGTTCAGTTATATGGGAAAATTGTAAACTTTATAAAGTAAAAAATCTATCACATAATTGTAACTTGAACCCTACTATTCAATTGAATTGTATGCTTTCAAAATCAAACAAAACTATGAAACTACACTATTAGTTGTATGGTTTTTATTGTGTTGGGTTTGAGGTTGACTTAGAGTGTTGACCAATTTTAGATGTCTACCAGAGGCTAGGAGTTATTAATTTGGTGTTTTCATATGATGTCATGATGATGTTTTGCGTATGATCTTCTATACATGACCATTGTGATGTGTCATGTGTTTTCTATGATGAGATATGATCTATTGTTTGTTAATTCTTTTCTATTTCTTATATAGAATTGAGGTGAATGGTGTGATTTTTCTAGTGTAACCTTTATCTTTTGATGCTTTCCAGTTGCTTGTATAAGATTGAGGTGATTATTTGTTTTATCTTTTGGTGCTTTCTAGTTGCTTGTATAGGATTGAGGTGATATTGAGATTGGTTTTTAGGTGCTTTTTAGTTGCTTGCAAAGGATTGAGTTGATTATTATATTTTATCTATAGGTGCTTTCCAGACACTTGTAAAGGGTTGAGGTTAAAATTGTAATTTTATGACTTGTACTTTTTTATGAGCCTAAGGTAGGTAATCTATTTGTATGTTGGCAAGTGGCTTGCAATGGAGACTGGAGTCCTAATCAGCTGATTGGGTAACACATTGTAAGTTCTTTTAGTAAGTGATAACATTTTATTAAATGAGAGTAAAATGAATTAATAAGAGTTATTTCTTTTCCTTGCCCATGCCTCGAGTGCTAATACATGCTAGGATGGGAGTAGAGAGGATGCTTGGTTGTGACCTTGCTTCGTTAGTATGCCTTGTCAATATGAATTAAAATTGAAATTGAATGGGGAGGGGGGGGGGGGGGTTTACTAAACAAAACATTAAAAAAAAATTGTTGGTGGGAGGCAGGCCACCATATCCCACCTCTCCTACTCTCCTCTACTCTATGTTGCAGTTTGCTGATGTGCACGTAGTAGAATTGTTACACCAATAGAAGGTCCTGCCGCTAATGCAACAATACTCTAGTGTAGCCGCAACAAGTTGTTGCAGTGACCTTTTAAGGTAGGTCGACAAGGAAATTATTATTTTTATTAAAGTTTTTTAAAAAAAATTTTAATATATTAATTTTTTTATAATATATTAAATATTTAAATTTAGATTTTAGTAATGATAATTAACTTAATTAGTATTTTTTTACTTATTATTAATTATTAAATTAATATTAAATTTTATTTAATAAACTTAAATAGAAATTTATTATCTTATTATTTAATGATTATGGTTATTAATAATCTTGTATCATTTTATTAGTAATTTGATAATAATTATTTAAATAATTTAATAATCATTATTTAAATTATTTTATAATATTTAATAGAGGTATTATTATTTTGTGAGTTAGTGTTAATTGTGTGTTCAAATTTAAAAAGGAAAATGGGTTCAGTTATATGAGAAAATTGTAAACTTTATCAAGTCAAAAATCTACAACGTAATTGTAACTAGAACCCTACTATTAAATCAAAATTGTATATTTTCAAAACCAAACAAAACTATGAAACTACACTATCAGTTGTATGATTTCTTTTGTGTTGGGTTTGGTGTTGATTAGTTTTGGATGTCTACGAGCGACTGGGAGTTACTATTTTGGTGTTTTCATGTGATGTCATGATGATATTTTGTATATGATCTTTTATAGCTAACCATGGTAATGTGTCACATGTTTTCTATGATGAGCTTCAATCTGTTGTTTGTTAATTCTTTCTATTTCTTGTATAGAATTGAGGTGAATGGTGTGACTTTTTTTTGTAACCTTTGAGTCTTTGATCGGTTATCTTTTGATGCTTTCCAGTTGCTTGTATAGGATTGAGGTGATTATTGTATTTTACCTTTTGGTGCTTTCTAATTTCTTGTATAGGATTGAGGTGATATTGAGAATGGTTTTTCAGTGCTTTCTAGCTACTTGCAAAGGACTAAGGATATTATTATATTTTATCTATAGGTGCATTCAAGATTCTTGTAAAGGGTTCGTGTGAAAATTATGATTTTAAGAGTTGTACTTTTTATGAGCCTAGGGCAGGTAATCTATGTATGCATTGGGAAGTGGCTTGCAATGGAGGCTAGAGCCCTAAAAAGATGCCTGGGTAACCCATTGTAAGTTGTTTTTGATTAAGTAAAATAGTTTTTTTTATAGGGGTTCTTGAAACCCACTAGTTTATAACAAAATACCACTAAAAGTCCAAAGCTAGCAACAAAGCAACATAAAAACAACAAGCCATACCTAGCCTCTAGAACTAAACAAAATTTAAAATAGCCAAAAGCTAGGGTACAGAAAAAAAACTAGAAGCACCAATAAGGGTACCATTTCTTTGACCAGCTCTGTATTCTTGAGCTCTAGCTCTCCCATGGTCTCTGCCTCATCATTCTTCATATGACTATTATCTAGAGAAGTCTCCTCTTCCCTCTTCCCCTTTCCAATCTCCTTCTTTTTCTTAGGCTTTCAACCTACTAGAAGTCATCATCATCAGTATCCCTGGTTTCCTCTTTGTCCTTTTCCTCTTTCCCCTTTTTTCTTTCCTCCATTATTGAGTGTAGTTGAATAAAATTATCATTTAGACCTTTGATATGTTGAGGCTCTCATTAGCCGAGCTATGAAGAGAGCTCTCCATCATTTCCACTATTTTTTCAATCTTAGCGACCCTTGCATTCAACTTGCTAATTTTGACATCCTTGTCCCCACCTTCTTCCATTTCCTGCCTCTACATCCTAAACTTAATCTCTTCAATTTCATGTCAAATTCATTTAATGGATTAGAAATTATCCACCATACTATTGCAAACGTTGTTTAGGAGTTTCATCCCCATTCCTCTTGTGTTATCACTTAAAATCACCAAAATTCGGTCTATGAGTTCCTCCAACTGAATTTTACCATAACTTCCCTCCATAACCTCTGGGTGGATATGCTTTCTTACTAGACCCATTTTCATAGTGCTAGAATGAAAATTCCTCCATGCATTTTTCCTTCCCTTAGCACCCAAAGTAATAGTGGTTTTTTCCAATCCATCTTCCTCTTTACTCTCTTACTAAGCTTTGAGATTGATTTATGTAAGAATTTGCCTAAGGTAAAAATTCATCGAGGAACTAAGAACTCAAACACAAGCACAATGTAGACCAAAGTAGACAGAGCATGATCAAAATAACAATGTATTCAATAACTTGATTCTAGAGTACACTAGGAATGCCTGAATATAAAGGCCTCAGGAGAGCTTCTAGAATGCCTAGTAATCAACACCATGAAGTGTCATACAACCAAACACATGTCCACTAGATATGGGTTATCCTCCATTAAGCATGAAAGTAAGTGCAGTGATGTGAGGATAAGTCTACAAGGGTGGGACATGCAAAATAGTGTTGTAGACACCATGTGCTTAAATAGAGTTGCGTACTCCTGTGTTTGTCTACATGACAACTCAAAAAGGTGCACAAACTCCTAAGTGTCTCACAAATAAAAATAATAAAATAATGCAAAATAATTAAATAATGCATTAACCTAAGTAAAGTAAGTGTAAATAGTAAAGTATGTATTTACACCAACACCCCCCTTAAGTGCAACTTAGGGGAATACCCTTAAGCTTACAAACTAGGATGTAGATGAATAATGGGTCCTGGCTACTAGGCCATATTAGGTACCCATGTACATAATGAAATGCAATCTCCCATAAAGCGGGAAAAGAGGGAAAACCTCATGGGAAAAACCCTGCCCCAAAAAGAGAGATAAAAGACGATGCAGCGATGGAAGGAGTAATCATGACCCCCCCATTACGACATACATCTAGTATATACATAAGAGAATGAAAGAAGGAAGAGAGACAGAATAGCCCCCACCCTCGAAAAGAAGAATGCCAACAAGTGAAAGCCGATTCAATGAAGAAGTTGGTCCAAGAATGCAAAATAGTGTTCCTCCCCTTAGGAAGAAACAAAGGAAAAGGTACAGTCTTGAAGATATATGGTGGTCCTAAAACTTGCTCAAGTATCCTTGTAGTGATACTGAAGTGCACCCCTTCCAATTGTGCTGAAAAGAATGAATGCAAATCTGGCAAGGATGTCTACTAAACCTGTTCCACTGAACCATCTGTCTCCTCTACTGACAAAGAGACCTCCACTAATTGCTATTCATAAGGATCCACAATCACACCAACCTGTTTAGATTGATCATGTAGAGAATGGAAATGAGGGTTAGAGTGAGCCCTTGCAACAACTGTAGAAGAATCATCATCAATGAGAAGATGTAAGTCCTCAAGTCTGTCTCCCAAGTCAACTAAAGCTGGAGCTGGAAGATAAGATGTACCATGATGTGTGGGACCTTTCACTATGGCAATGTAAGCACGTGGACTGAGCTGATGTGACCTCTCACTACAACTGTCGATAGAACCCCATGTGTTTGAACCTGTTGAAGCACTATCATTGGTGTCACTATCAGTTTCCACTATGTATGAAGTGCAGAGAGGAGTAGAGGATAAGCTGGGAGAACTTTCCTCAAAGTGAACATCCTTCTCCACAAAAATCTCATGTGTCTCTGGATCCATAAGTCTGTAAGCCTTAACATTGTTTATATAACTGATAAAGGTACAAGGCCTAGGTGCCGATGCCTTGCAACTCCTAGAAGAAAGGTTAGCCCATGCTGGACAATCAAAGACTCTAAGGTGACTTACAACTAGTTTTCTACCGCACCATGCCTCAAAAGGAGTCTTGCCATCTAAGGCTAGATGAGGAGACCTATTAAGTATGTGAGTAGCACTACTAATGGCTTCAACTTCAAGTGTAGGATCAAAAGGCTTGGATTTTATCATGCAACATGCCATGGTATTGAGAGTCCTAATCCTCATAGCTATAAGATCTGTCTTGTGCAGACTAAATTCTGGTGAGTTCTGAAGATCAATCCCCTCAATTTTGTAAAATTTCTGAAGTCTTCTGTCAACATATTTGTTATCATTGTCCACCCTTAGTTCTTTGATGGCTTTCCTTGACTTGTGTTCAACATGAGTCTTGAAGTCTTGAAGCTTGTGAACTAATTTATTCTTGTGATGAAGGAAGAAAATCCAAGTGAATCTTGAAAAGTCATCAACAAATGTGAGTATGTAGCAGCCTTGGCTAACTTAAGTCACTGCAAATGGTCCTACTAATACCATATGAACTAACTGAAGAACAACTGGAGCTCAAGAAGACTTCCCTTTATCATACTTCTCCTTTAGATTTATATCCATTGAAAAAGATGAACACTCTCCCTTAGAAAAGTTGATGTTGGGTAGACCTTTGACCATGTGTTTTGAGCAAAGTTACTGAAGAGAGTGGAAGTCAAGGTGACCAAACTGCCCATGCCATAAGTTGATGTTTGAATTAGAGTGAGTTATCAAGTCTTGAGAGGGACTTTTAGGCACAAAGTGGGAGAAGGAATAAAGCCTTCTGTCATCATTGACTTTCCCCACTGCTACCAATGAATCATCTTTGAGACTTCGCACCATCATTGAATTGGTAAGGAACTCAACCTTATGACCATCTCCAAGGTGAGTGATTTGGTAAACTGATAGTAGATTGGAGCTTAGATTTGGAACATAGAGAACATCTTTGAATTCCCCATCTTCCATTTCTACATGTCCTTTCCCTTCAACTTCCATCTTAGCATCATCTCCCATGAAGATGTGTGGTACCTTTGACTGCTTCAATGAAGAAAAGTCTTGCTTTGAAGAACCCATATGGTAAGAGGCACCTAAGTCAAGTATCCATTCTGAAGAAGAACTTGTGTTGGCCATAAGTGCTTGACCTTTACCCTTCAAAGAGGTAGGAGTAAAATCCTTGTAAGTACCTAGCACTTGAATCTTATTCTTCTTCAGTAGATTTTCTAACTCATCGATTCTTTTTCTTTTACAATGATGCTCGTCATGATTTGGCTTTTTACAATATGCACAAAAGAGTTTTTCCTTCTTTTCATTACTTCATTTCTTGTTTGAAGAAGAACTGCCTTGTTGAGAGGGGTTGTGTTGTGTCTCAGATTGTGTTTTCTGCTTCCACTGCTTCTTCTTCTTGTTGCTTTTTACCTCTTGACTTGATTTGGAATCATCACTAGCCACCAAGGCTTTGGTCTTAGATGACTTGAGAAGTCCAAAATCTACCAAGTGAGATTGTTCAACAATAAACATGTCTGCAAATCCATCAAAGGAAGGTTTTTGGTAAGCAGATCCCATGGTTAACCTATGAGTATTAAAACTTGAAACAAAGTTGGCATACTTAGAAGGTAGCTTCTTCAGGATGTGATGACTCAACCTGCCATCCTTAATGGGATTTCCACAATCTTTAAGAAGTGCCCTATAATCATTGACTTTGATGATATAATCCTGAATTGTGTCATAATTTTTAGGATCTAAGAGAAGTAGATCATCCTCAATCTGAAATCCCTTTTCTTCATCCACTTTACCATACGACTATTCAAGTTTATCCTAAGCTTCTTTAGATTCTGAATAATTTTTAATGTGGAAGAGAAGATCACTATGTACACAACTCCTAATAATACCTAAAGCTTGTTGGTCTTGTCTTTTCCATTCAATGAGTTCTTTAGCATTAGTAGGTTGGGTAATTGTACCATCAAAATACAAACTATATCCTTTCTCCATTAATCTAGTCCATGCAATATCTTTCCATGTAGAATAGTTGTTTGAAGTTAGAGGAGGACATTTAAAACCCATGATGCAGAAATGAAAAAAGCACAAAAAAGAGACACAAAAAAACACAGTACACACCCCCCTTTTTCACTCAATCAAAAGACCCCCCCAAAAGAGATGTTGTTGGCACTTTATAAGTAGTGCATTTACAATGGGCCACTTGTCAAAATGAACAAAGTGGACTTTTTGATTTTTCTTTTACAACTACCTTATGAGGCTTAAATATGTCACTTAAGCACTGTAGTTTAGTTTTACAATAATTTTGAAAAAGAATTAAAGCTTTACAATGCTAAAAAAGGCTTAATTTTGAAAGTGAGAAATTTGTCCACACAACCCTAGAATCTGACTTCAGATGTGCTCGTACGGAGCTTTTGAAGTTACAAAATGTAGGATTATGTAGGTATAGGTTCCAAAAAATGCAATTTTTGCAAAATCTATGCACCAAAACTAGAAAACAACACCACCACCAGAAAACTCAAGAAATTTTACCTGATTTCAAAAAAAATTGCACCTAAATCAGAGTCCAGATGTCCAAGTTACAGGCTCGCAAAGTGAGGCTGCCAAACTGAAAAGCAATCTGGAGAGGGGTCTAGAGGAGAAACTGTGATGCTAAATTTGATGGTCAATCGGCCATCAAAGTAGTTGTGAAATGCCCTAGAATGATGTTCAGACAAGCATCAATTTTAACCAAGGCAAAAGTTGATGTTAGCAAAAAGTTCGCTCATAGACTGACGTGGCAGATGATGTGTCTATTGACTTGGCTTTTTGTATTGTATGGAATATACTAACGTGGCAAAAATGAGCCGATTGTCCATGTGAAAAACATGGCAATTTTGGATGATGATGTGGAATAGGAGGCTATCACCGTCAATGGAAAATACTCCAACCTTGCCGAAATATGCTTTTTGTGACAATAGGATCAAAGTGGTCGAAGTTTTTGTAAAAAAACATTACCGCCAAAAAAGGGTTTGTAGACTGCTGCACCCGAAAATGTGAACGCAATTTTTGAAATCTGCAGATGTGCTGCCGAAAGACCTTCATAGTGCTGGAGTTAGCAGATGTGGCCAAGAAATGCTTCACAATGTCACCAGAGGTGCAGAATCTCGCGAGCTAGAAAGTAAATCTACAGGTGAAAGGTGCTGTGATGCGCGTGGGCACAAAAGGTCTTCTGTCGCATTGGAGAAACTAGCACATGAGCCAAAAAAAATGCAGAGTCTAGATTCACTCATAGGTCAGTTGAAAAACTACTGGTGATGTTGCCAGAATGTTTGCAGGTGCTGTGGATAGAAGGCAGATTAATCCCAAATGTAGTGGGATGGCACTCAAAGAGCTAAACAAATACAAACTATCACAAGAAACAAAAAAAAAGCTTCGTGCTTGCCCTCCTCACCAATCAGGGGGAATGGGGCCCGATCGAGGTGTGGGCCAAAATTTTGCAGTACAACCTTCCACAGATTTGGCCCAAATTTAGTTGTAGAGAATAATGGCCATGCCTGCCAACTAAAATATAAGCCTTGTGAATAAACAAAATATATCCTCCAAATGACAGATACGGGATGTCACTACTCAGGTCTGTCAAATTTTTTTTATTTGATGTGTGCCTGAAGGGAAAAAAATTTTCGAAATTGTTGACGAAAATTTCGGAGAGAAAATGCAGATCCAAAAATAAATTAATTTGACCTAAGAAAAATAATCATACCCATACCGAAAATTGGGCCTCTAGGTTTCGATTTGCAAAATAAATTTGCCTCACGATTGACTATGAGCCAACGTAGGCATGCTTATAGTCAATTTTCACAAATTCAACATTTCAGATGCAATGGCGAGGTCAAATCTAGTGCTAGACATTCCCAATTTCTGCAGCACTCTAGATTTAGGCTAAGGTGATGAAGCAAGCAAGAGGTCTTGAATGGCTATGTGATGAGAAAATCTCTATGCTCTGATACCATGTAGGAATTTTTCTAAGGGAAAAATTCACCCAGGAACTAAAAACTCAAACACAAGCACAAAGTAGACCAAAGTAGACAAAGTATGATCAGAATAACAATGTATTCAATAATTTGATTCTAGAGTACACTAGGAATGCCTAAATATAAAGGTCTCAAGAGAGCTTCTAGAATGCCTAGTAATCAGCACCATGAAGTGTCATACAACCAAGCACACGTCCACTAGATATGGGTTATCCTCCATTAAGCACGAAAGTAAGTGCAATGATGTGAGGATAAGTCTACAAGGGTGGGATGTGCAAAATAGTGTTGTAGACACCATGTGCTTAAATAGAGTTGCGTACTCCTATGTTGTCTACATGACAACTCAAAAAGGTGTGCAAACTCCTAAGTGTCTCACAAATAAAAATAATTAAATAATGCAAAATAATTAAATAATGCATTAACCTAAGTAAACTTAAGTAAGTGTAAATAATAAAGTATGTATTTACACCAACAATTTCCTTACCCTTACCATGTGCCTTCTCAATTTCCTTCTCTCCACCCCTCCTCCTATTGGCTTGGTTGTCATCCTTTCTACTTTCCTGAGCCTTACTGGTGCCCATCTCTTTCACATTGCCCTCCTCTTCAATTTTCATCCCCTCTTCCTCATCATTATAATTCTCCTTTGAGTTGAACTCTTGCTTAATCCTTCTCTTTGTTCCTTTCCTAGATTTCTTTTCCTTCTTTCTTCCCATTTCCTTCATAATTTTAGCCACCGCCTCTTCATCTTCTTAATGTAGACCTGCACTACTCTTTGTATCTGAAGGAAGGTAAGAGTTCTCTGTTTCCTCTAAGAATTTTGCCTTATGGGCAATAGCCCTTCTGTAGGTTTGAGCTTTAAAATGCCCATATATAAGTAATAGCAAACCCTCGTAGAAGGTAGGGTTAGTGTATGCTTTCTTCTTAAAACCCATCATACTCTCATTTGTAGAGAAGAAAAGGTAGAAGGGGATGGTTCAAATTTTTGTTTCATACCTGAAGTGGTTTAGGATAATGAAATGGTGGGTATGGATCCTGTCA
The DNA here is from genome assembly GCA_028749045.1 of Cupressus sempervirens. Classification (NCBI taxonomy): domain Eukaryota; kingdom Viridiplantae; phylum Streptophyta; class Pinopsida; order Cupressales; family Cupressaceae; genus Cupressus; species Cupressus sempervirens. The sequence continues at coordinate 298,645,172 of CM053786.1, read as the reverse complement.
AACCTAGTGTCCAACATTATGTAGGAGATAATCACCCTTAGGAAAAACCTCCAAATTTTCTTTATAGATGCAGGTTCATAATAGGCACTAGTCTTCACTAAACCCTTCATCTCCTTGGAGTCCTTAGCAAAGTCTTTCATAGCATTCAACGATAATTTCTTATCCCTATAGAATTTTATGCCCTGTTTAGGAGAATCAATGACCTCCGCTATGACCCCTTCATTTACTTAGAAATTTATACCATCTATCTTCACCTTCCCATAATTCTACTAGTTAACCATAAGGTCAGTTATCTTAGGGTCCCAACAATGATTTGTTTTCAATGAAGGTTAAGATGCCACCTTCTCTCAGTTTCTCCCACACCTTCAATCTCCTCTTCCACTTCTCTACTTCTCCTTGTGGCTCTCTATGATGCCTTCCCCCCACCATTATGTTGCAGAAAAAAGAAAAAAATCTCTATGTTCTCCTAATACGATGAGCTAAACACTAGTTTTTCTCACATAAATGCTACTTCCCTCTATCCTCAATAAAGAAATTATAATAAATATTACTTTTTTCCAGAAAATGTGCCACAAAGCCCTCTAATTATGATACCTCTAATTCAGCCCATGCCAAGATTTCATAACTTTTAAAGTTTGATCGATGATATTAACTTCCATAATTACACTTATGTCTCTTGTTCTCCCCTAGATTCTCTCAATCTCAGTTAACCTTTTGGTGGTCATCAGAATCCCCTCACAACTTGGCCATCTGTATGATGTGTCCCTACTTACTACCTCATTAGCCATCTAGTCAGCAACCACATTTCCCTCATGGTAAACATGTGACGCATATATACCCTCTCGAAGGAAGTAAAATTTCTTTCATTTCCTCCATCATATTCTTAATACTCCAGGACGGAGGGTACTCACCCCTAAGGATTTAATAATATTATTTGAATCCCCCTCAAGTCATAGGCTTTTCACCCCAACCTCTTCATTGTAAGTTATTTTAATAAGTGATAACATTTCATTAAATGAGATTAAAATAAATTAGTAAGAGTCATTATTTTTCCTCGCCCATGCCTCAAGTGTTATTATAGGCTAGGATGGGAATAGAGAGGATGCTTGGTTGTGACCTTGCTTCATTAGTATGCCCTATCAATACAAAAGGATACTAGTGTCACATAGAGTCACTGGGGGACCAAAGTTGAGTGAGGCCACTAGGTTAATCTTAGAGTTGACTTATGTAATGACACTTGCCCTCTTACATAGTAGGTTTACTATGTGTCATTGTTGCTTCCAGGTTTAGATGTCATTTGTGTCTTGGTACCTTGAGTTAGATTTCTTTCAAGTTCTCCTTGACTTAGATGTTGAATTTGACTTTTTGGATTGATATCTATATGGGACTTCAGATTATCTCCTCAGCATGGTGGGAGTGGGCCATTTAGGTTACCACAAGGTTGGGTTGTAGTCCTTTTTACTTTTACCATTGAGATCTAATAGTTCAATGTCATTATTGGAGTTCCTTGTTTTGTATTACCTTTCATTATGTTCTTGTGTACTATGATGGGTAGTTATACTCTATTTTATTGTATTTGATTTCATAGATCTTACGAGATGATGTAATCTATTTTATGATGTATATTCTTTCAGCCTTTCATACCTTGTGACTTGTATAGTGGATGATTGTGCATTCTGATTATTGCCAAGTGGAACCCTATAATTGTATATTATTTAAATGGAATTAAATTGATTCATACTTGTAGTTATCCTTTGATGGGGATTTCTTTTATATTGGATTTAGTATTACTTAAACTTAAATGTGATTCAATGTCTTGGGACCCTTAAGAGATGTAATATGTTTATGTGTTGTTTATGCATGTGTGTATGTTATTGCTTTCACTATATTATATTTGTTGTTGTTAAGTTATAATTATCTTTCAAAAAAAAATGTAATAGTTAATATTACACAAACACTTGAATGAACCCAAAACATAGAATCTATTGAGCTTTTCTTTCTCAATGAACTAGGTAGTTGGCTCAAAAAATACATGAATATAATTTCACACTATAGAGTTGTTTTGGAAATAGTGTGGCTCAAATTTTATAGTCCATATTTCTATCCATTTTGGTTTTCCATGGTAATTAATAAGAAAGTGTCTTTCCACTTTATCACTACTATTCTATGAATACATGAGGAGTTTACATGTCTTTTTAAGTTTTCCAATTATTGAGGATAGATTCCTTAATTAGTCCAAACTCATTAAGCTACATCGAGCAACTTCTTAAATATTGTTGCTCTATGAACCTTGAGGCCTTTCACAAGGAACAATATATATGAAAATATTATTTTATACTATACATGTAAGGATATTAAAAGTGATACTTTTATATGGTTCTCCCTAATTCAGTTTAGAGAACCTTGCATGTAGGTTGTGTTGTTCTTCATCCATCAAATGTACTAGGAAACACAATAGACTTCACTCTTTGCATAGGGAAACCAGAATACCCTATCTCTAGATAGGGTAACACAAAATCCATAGAAATTTTTATGGTTTTATTAGTATTACAAGTTCTACCCACTATGATTTCTAAGTAAGAGATAGAATTCAAAGGATCTTGAACCCAAGCTGCAAGAACACCTTTGTTACAATAATTCTTGTTCCTTGGTTTCCATAATTAAATCTTGGCAACATGTCCACAATATTTGGATGCTTTGAACCATAGTTGGGAATGGGATTAGATATGGAGTCTGAACTATCTCCTCCATAGCTTTAGCTCCTTGCCTTCTTAATATGACTACTATTTTGGGCTTTTAGTTTGTCGATATAGGTGATAGATTTGGATTGTAATAAAGCTCAACATGAGTATAATATTAGAATAAAATAAAAAGGTTCAATCATTTTTTTTAAATTACAAAATATTAGTGAAATTCTCTTTTATACTTATATCAAATTATAATTGAATTTTTTTCACTTTGAAAGATAACTTTTTTTATGGTGTGTGAAATTTGAATATGCTCACAGTTCCTCTATGACTTCAATGTGCTAAAGGGATAGAAATACCATGGAATTTCTAGAATACTTAAGTGAACAAATATTTTCTCTAAAGATTCTACTTATTACTCATGATATTCTAAGTAGACTCAATGTGAATTATAACATCATCAATAGTAACACCCTTTGAAAGGAACTAGAATATGTGAAAAGGATACAAATAAAAAAATTAGAAATATTTTGTTGCAATGACTTGTAATTGTAAATATTTTCTTCAAATATTGTCTACAAGCCTAAAACTGCATAAAACATAAATCCAAGAAACAAGATAGCTATCAACCATCAAATATCTAAATTCTTAAAGGTCAGAAAACTTTTTAATTTTTTTTGACAAGAAACGATGTTGTCTAAAGAAACTTCCTTCTAACATTTAGATTTATTGGAAAGTCATCATTTTTATGTTAAACATCCTCCCCAAACCTAGATTTACTAGTAAGCCCAATCATTTTCATTCATTTCATGTCTAACCTACTACTCTTCTTTAGTAGTGAAGTTGTAATGCCCCACTCAGAGATTCTTGGAATAAGCATGAAATACAAGCCAAGTTTTTTTTTACAAGTATGAAAGCACATGGAAACATCATACATGAATCACAAAGATTGCAATGGAAGACTTCACCACCATCCTTACAACTAGTTCGAATCTACAAATGTCACTACCCAAATTGACATGCACACACACACAATAGGAAATGAAAACCCAAAACAAAAACAACACAAAGAAACTAAGATCTATCAAAGCATGCAAAATAAAGTAAACCCAAAGGGTACTAGAATCACAAAAAATCGATCCCCAAAAACCAATAGAGATGCCTCCTATTTTTTGTGTGAGGACCATAGACTGACATATTCTTGCAAGAGGATGTGTAGCATGCCACGTGAGAACATACCTTTTGTGCAAGGATGTGCACCGAATGGTATGAGAATGTACTTGGCCAAGCAGCCAAGACACCCAAAACTAGTGTTGGGTTTCACATGAGAAAGTGTGAAAGGCCACGTGAGGAAACCCAACACACCATGTGAGATCTTGTATTCTCACATGAGAAAGTATGATTTCATGCAAGAATCTGAGATAACACACCAGGGGAAAAAAACAAAAAAGGTAAAAAAACTAAGAAATAAAGTTCCTCCACACTGGGGAGTACCAAATCCACATCTTGAGGCAAAGACACTGGAGCAATAATTGAAAGACAAAAAGCTAGAATTGGAATCTAAATGACTAAACATAGAAGTGAAGGGAAAGTACATAAGGTAACATCACAGTGTACTAAAACAACATCACAATAAATAGAAATAACATCAAATGAACAATGCAACCAAACAAGTGTGTGGTTCCTCCCATCTATAATAGCATTATAAGATCATCGTAGGCCCTAGCCATCCCCCACACGTAACATCCCAAACCACTAATTAGATCATTGGTACTATCATATGAGGATGTCACTACTAAAACGTGCTACAATAGAAGCATAAGAAAATCTAACATGCTAGAAGTAAATCATAAGATAATCCTACAAATATGGATAACATCATCTATCATATGCTAATAATCATAATAAGGAAATGCATCAATAACTAACATCATCTAAATATGATATACAAGCATTGTAATGAAATTATAAATCACAAGAAAGACTACTCTAGAACCTAAAGTACCAAGTGAAAATATCTAGCTACGATCACATTGGGACAATAGACCATCTCTATACATTGGTCCCTAGTAGTGATATAGGTAGCTATGCCTTCCTACTATGTGGAACTTGTACATCCACTCTAATCACACTGAAGGAGATAATGATCAAACCACAAACACACATACACCACATCCATGGCCAACACTCACACCTAACAGTATGATGACTAAAACCAAGAACATAGAAAATGCATAAACTACAGGTCCTAGTCAGACACTTAATGGGCTACTAAGTAGGGGTTGACATCATGGAGAGTCACTTAGCATTAACAAGCCCAAGCTCAAATTCTGTGGATTCAACTCCCCCAATGGAAGGCTCAAGCACAAAACATTTTTCATTATCTTAAGTTTTATTACCACCTAGTATTTTATTTATTTATCACTTAATTAAAGCTCCCTCTACCAACGCATGTTGTCATGATCACATGGCTGCAAGATAGAAGCCCCCTCCATATGTTACCTTATCCTACCCATGTTCATCCAATGATGTGTGCCCATAGACATGCAAATTCCCAACCCAACCCCAATGATCATAACTTTTGGAAGTACCATAGAAGATCGAGTCTCGCAAGTCACTCGATAAATGTATGTGTACGTACTTGTGTGTGGTGCACCACCATCACAAAGATCATAAGACAAGGACTAGATGAGAACACAAAATAGAAAGTCACTCAACCGAAAATAGACTTGGGAGGATGAATGCAACATGCATCCCAATGTAACATAAAAGTGCAAAAGTAGTCTACTTGACATCTAAATGGATTGTCCAAGTCCATGACCAACATCATGCCAAGAAAATAAGGTGACACACAAAATGAGGTTAAAACCACCAAAATTGAAAAACATTGAAATTAAAACCCATTTGGTATTTGGGTACAAAACCCTTGAAAATCTAATAATTTTGTGTTCAAACACCATATGCAAAAATGACCAGCAAAACGGTTCAAAAATGTAAACCCTCATCCCAAAAATAGCGAAAATGTTCATACCCGTCCAAAGAGGTAAAACCAACAAATAGAAATAGAGGGGAACACTAGTTTTCATCCTCCTAACAATTTGCTACTAGAAATAAAAGCTGAAATGAAGTGGAAAAAAGAAAACTAGAAAGCCCTACATAACAAAAAAAGGGGGAGAAATTGAAATCAGCTTGATAAAATAAACAACCTGCCGATACTACTGAAAGTGATAGCAAAGCAAGGTCTCTAGGATCCAATGAGACTGTTCTTTTGAAAATCCCATGCTCACAACTCTTAGAAAGAGTAGAAAACCAATTCTTCAAAAAGAGGATTTCAAAAAAGCTCTCTAATTTCTAAATTGTAAAATTGAAAAGCGAGAAAACAAATCCCTTTTTCAATACTTATTCAATTTTTGAGTAAATAGTCAATTAGGTAAAATAGCTAGTTAGACTAGTTCGACTCTAAATTGACCCAAACAAAAATAAATTATTCCTCCTAAAGGGAATTCACCTAAGGAAAAGTTGTGAAAAAGTAAATTCGAAAAGATTTAAAGCTTGAAAACACAAAATCACAGAAAATCCCTTAATAAATTTCATGATGATGTGAACGTCTAAATGCATAGACACGCTCACTGGTCTATTCACATAATGCAAATGAGTTTAGATTTAATAATCATCAAAAGGTTTAATTAAACAATAAAAATAAGGATGCATTTTCCATACAAGGATGACATTGGTAAAATATGAATAGTTGAATCACTAACTCCATGTACCACTACCAGGGATATAATTCCTACACACTAAAAAAAACAATCAAGTGCAATTGCATATAATATCATAGGGGTAAGTGCACCAAGTTGTGGTGCCAAAAAGATGACACCTCTTTTTCTCATTCTAGTTTTGCAAAGCATGCATGTGCTATAGTGCATATGCACTATAGTGCACATGCACTATGGCTTGGGTGTGCCAAGTCATAGCGCATACGCGCTATAGTGTGTACGCATTAAAGCATGTGCACACTTTTCAAAAAAAAAATTTACAAAGCGCGTATGTGCTATTTAAAAGTAAATTTAAAAGGCTTTAAATTGTGTGTGCGCGCTATAGCGCGCACACACTATAGGGCGCAGACACTATTCAAAGCTTTACATTCTACCAAGCCTAATGTTTGGCTTTGCCTTGGGGATCCAACCCAAAGCTTTGGAGTCTATAAACTGGTCTGAGACATGTTTTGCTGCAAACATACAAAAAATGATTGATTTTTCTTGTGTGCTCTCCTTCCAGTTTCCTCGTGGTTGAGCATCGATAAAATCAGGTTACATGACATTGTAGGTCTCTGTGTTAGCTACACAACCATATAATTTATTTTTTATTTGAACTATTTCAAGCCTTTCATCTATAATTTCTTTTGAATGTATGTCTATTTTTTGTCAAAAACCAACATGTACTAATTGAGCTGTGGATTTTAGCCCGTTCATCGAATTTTGCAACAACTTAGTTTTTTAGAAACTAGACTCCATTCTACACACTTTGAAGAAAAGAATTTTTGATTTTAGATTAGTTTTCAATCATTTCTAGGGGGAGCACATAGATATTTCACGTTCTTGGGATGTGTCTGATTAAAAAATTCATTAAAAAAAAATACACATTATAAAATTACCCAAAAAATCTAAGATAAACTACATAGTGTTAGGTAACTTTTGACCAGAGCAATTAAAGATTTTCAAAAAAAAAGTTAAAATTTTAGGGGGGCCACACTTTGTACTATGTTATGTTTTTTTGGAATAAACAGTACCACTTTTTGTGGCCCCCTTTTTTGAGGACCTAAAACTAAACCATTTTGAAAAAAAATTAGTAGTTTAGAAACTAGATTCAGAGGACTAGGACTTTTATTTTTGTCATATCTTAAAATTTTGAGCATAACTATCTTCAAATTCTTGTTGAAGTCCAGAAATTGCTGATTTTAGGAAAAAGGTGTCCACTTATACCCCCCTTTTTGCACCACAACTTGGTGCACTTACCCATAGCCAAAGCAATAATGCATTAAATACCTAATTAATCCATTTGCATCGCTCACATTTTTCATAAAGCATAAAGAGACTAGAATGAAATAAATCACCATAGCATAAAATCCATCCCATAACATAAACAGAAAATATGTCCAAACACTAGATAATCAAATATCAACATAGACCTACTACCATCTCAAAATGGCGTCAACATGCAAATATGATAAATTGAATAGCATAGCAATATAAAATCTATGATACTGAATCAAAGTATAATATTCGACCCTCAAATCACCTCAAAGCACATATAATAAGGGTATCAAGTATCTCTCGAATAAAAAAAATACAAGGTACAGACTACAAACACGAGAGGTACTACAAAAGTCATTTCTTTTATGTTAAAAATTCTCTGGATCTCTTTCGTCTTTTTGCCCAGAATAATTCTCACAACACTTTCACAAATTATTTTACCAAGAGTCTTAATATTCAAATACCTTGCAACCAATTAAACAACAAAGAATTTTAAACAACATCATCATTTCCAACATATACTTATAAGAAATTAAAACTTTACCAAAAGTATATTAACAAATATACTGCTAAAAGTGTGTTAACAAATTAAACCTATCCATATAAAATATATTGAACATCCATGTGCATTTTAGTAGCATTTTGAATATATTCCATTCCATGGAGTCATCTTAGAATCTCGTATATCAAATTTGTTAGTCTCAAATATTTTCTGGCTCAGTAGAGTATTTCACTAATTTTGTGAATAAAATGCATTTCCAAGTTTTAGAAGGTAAAGGACTTTATAGCATATTATTTCTTAAAATTCATTAACACCATATTTCATTACCATTTTCTTGAGTCCAATGGCTTCTTCAATGCTCACAACATTGAATTACATGGCTTCTTTGCTTTTCAAACATATTCAATTTACTATTTTGCTATTTTTGTGATTCTTGTGCCCAATAAGTCAAGAGATTGGTGTTCAATACATTTCTAGGATTGATGGTTGCACCTCTCACACTACTTGAAGTGACAAAACTAGAAGCAGCCAAAACCTTAGAAAAAATGGTTTTATTGGCCTTTGTAAATTTCATTAGCCTTTTCGCATCGAATAGATAGAGAGCCCTGTTGTATTTTGTGGAACATTGAGTAATAACACACAGTTTTTGCCCACTAAGTTGTACTAGATTCCATCAATTTTATTAATTCTTTAGGTTTCTTATAATTAGAAAATAGACCAGCAAGAATATAAAGAATAAAACAGAGAAAATGAAGAGCTCACTGATTTTATCTATTGAAAACAACATAAGTAATGCATATTTATACACAAACTACACCCAACTATTCTCCTATAAAACTGGAAACAAACTCTACATCTGGTTGTGACTAATTGATACAAAAATAAGCCTTATTGAAAAAAACTACAATTGTTGACAAAAAACTAGAACTATGAATAGATTACTAGTTCTTTATAGAATCTTATTAGAAATCAAACTATGACTCTCTCTTTGTTGATTTATTCCAATACTCTGCCTTAATCAACAAGGGAATTAAGATGCACTATTAACATATCTCTACACTTTACAAAATTTATTTTTTCCAATGAATTAGTGAATACATTAGCCATATTATCATTTGTGTTGCAGTATTGCAGCTCTATTTATTGAGAGTGAACTTTCTCTCTTACAAAATGATGTTGAGTTTCAATGTGCTTTCATCTTGTATGATAAACTGGATTATTGGCCAGCTTGATTGTACTTTGATTATCACATTTGATAGGATTAGGTCCATCTTGCTTTTGTCTCATATCTTCAAGAATTATCCTTGGCCAAATTGCTTCATAGGTAGCATTGCACAATGCTTTGTATTTATCTTTAGTAGATGAAAGAGAAATAGTCGGTTGCTTCTTGATGGTCCAAGAAACAACACCTGATCCTATGTTGAATGCATAACTAGTTGTTGATTTATGATCATCTGGATCTCGTGCCTAGTTAGAATCAAAGTAACCTATCAACTCAACGTTAAAATATTTAGCATACTTAATTCCAAAAGATATGGTGCCTTGTAGGTATCAAAGAACTCTTTTTATTGCATTCTTGTTGGAAATGATTGAAAAGATCATTGATTGAAGAATGATGGAGTTGGTAAAAAATGTTTTCAATCACTATTTTGTCATTGATGTCAAACCTACTATTTGTTGGAATGACAATTTCTTGTATGATCCAAGTACTATCACTTAGTTGATTAATAAGGAGGAGTTAATCAATAAGAGGTCACTAGAGCACCTAGAGGAAAGGTTGAAGTTATGTTGTTGTAATAAAGTATAAGGATCAGCTAAGACATTGATAAAATAGTGTATTGGTGACATATTCTAAGATATAGAGGATGGACACACTTAGATACATTAGAAATGTCACTTGTAACAAGGTTAATTGCAAAGCTTAACTAAGTTCATCTGTGAGTGCTGAGCAACCTAGTTCAAGCCAAGCAAATTTTCAGTTGGAACCGAGAAGTGGAAAAGCTAGTGTGTGTTGAGTAAAGTTCAAGTGCCAAGCATCAGTAAAAATGTAATGGATGCCGAGAAAACTTGTTCAAGTGTCGAGCATCAATAAAAAAGTACTTGATGCCGAGTAACGCAGTATGTGTCGAGCACTAGTATTTTAATAGTGTCAAGTTGCTACATTATTTGAAAAGTCAAAGATTCACCAGATTAGAGATGAGAAGGTTTTTACATTGAATTTTGTGAACTAGTTTGATGATAACGATGATGAGCTAGTGTCATAGAGTTTTATGCTAACTGATTTTAGGCAAATACAAATGAATTTATCATGATGTTTCTAGAAGGAACAATTTGGAGGGAAAGTTACATCTTTTCTTTCCAAGTTGAATTCAAGTCAGGAGCTGGAAGAATTGAGCAGGAAATGAACCACATAACTTCTTTTTAAGGACTAACAGGTTAGAGATTGAAGAGGTAGTAGGAAGAGTGTGGTCAAGAGTATCTGCAAGAGGCAAAGTGTTGAAAAGTGTCAAGGATAGGACATAGTGAGGAAGAATAGAGCAAAGAGACTCTAATTCAATTAAGTGACCATAAGTAGGTAAATGCATTGGCATAACAACTAGAAGGCTCAAGGAGATAGAACTTGAAAGGGTGGACAAGCTTTCAGAACTACAAGGTAGGAAAGCCAAGAAAGATTGATGAGTTAAAGTGTGATTTGAGATCTGCAAGGTTGAGTTACAAGTTGTATCAGGTCAAAGCTTTCTAATACTCTCTATCAATTGTATTAGATATTGAAAATCCTATATTTATAAGTTAGCATAATAGCTAGGTGGTGAAGCCTTTGAGAAGGTGATCGAAAGTCCTATGGAATTAGGTGGGCCTAACAACCTTTTGTAAATCCTTTAATAGGGTGACATTCCAATTTGAATGTTTTAAAGTCCTCTAACAAGGAACACTCCTAATAGTGTGTTGAAATCCTTTGATAGGGTCACATTTAACAATGTGTTGTAGCCTTTAATAGGGTAGGACTTTAATAGGGCATCACTTCAGAAGGGTGAGAAAAGAAGGTAACATGTTACTGGTGGTTTTCCCAAATTAGGTTTCCATGTAAATCTCTACGTTATTTGTTGATTCTATGTTTTTCATTATTGCATATTGATTTATAGTAACTTTCTAGGATAAAGGATAAAAGCTTGGGTGTATGGGAATGTGAATGGGCCTACCATAGTTTAGTAGAAAGTTTGAATTGGACATATTGGACCTTGAATAACTAATTCATCCCCCACCCGCCCCCCCCACACCACCCCCCCCCCCGCCCTTCTCAGTTATTCTAAAGAATTCTAACAATTCCAATGGACCTCAAGAGGATTATCTATGAATTGGCTAATTATGCTAACAAAATATGAAATATTAGGTCTTGTAGTGGTCAAGTAGTTGAGACTTCCCACCGTTTGCCTATACAATGTCCCATTGACTTGTTAAGTGTCATTGCCACAAGATAACTTGAAAATTTGTTCCAATGGAGTACATGTTTTTTTATAATCTTGCATATTAAACTTTTGGATTAAATTTTTTGCATACTTACTTTGATCAATCAAAGTCTTGCCATTTTGTTTCAACACCTCAATTCCTAAGCAATAATTCATTTCTCCAATATCCTTCATTTCAAATGTCTATGATAGAGCTTCCTTGATTACATCAATCAACTCTATAGAACTTCCTGTTATGATTAAGTCATCCACATACAAAGAAATCAAAATAATATTCCCATGTTCAACATTCTTTATGTACAAATTTGGATCAATTTTACTCTTGATATATCCTTGTTGAAAGAAGAATTTGTCAATTTTCTCATACCATGACCTTGGTGATTGTTTGAGAGCATATAATGCCTTTTTAAACTAGCATACTAAATGTTATTTCCCCTATTTTACAAAACCTTCAAGTTTGTTAGTAGCCAAGGTGGTCTTAGTTTTTAAGCTTTTAGTTTTAGAGGTTGAACCTCTTTGAACCACTTCGAACTAAAGTTTGAAGTAGTTCAAAGTAGTTCGACAATTCAAAACAGTTTAGTTCAAAAATGCAGAACAGTTAGAAAAGTTCAAAATTCTGTCTCAATGCATTCACCAGGTTCAATTTGTTAGTCTCATGACTTCAAGAAAGTGCGAGGATGCAGATTAAGATGAAGTTCAAATGCGGTGGTTCGAAGTGATTCAGTAGTTCAAATTGGTTCGATGGTTCAGAATGCAGACTTGTTAGTTTAGAATGATCCAGAATTTGTGTTCAACTTGATACCAGAATCCCATTTGGTGGCTTAGTAAACTCAGTATTTTAGATGTTTTTAGTGGCCTCCATATGCAATGTTCAACCCCATTCAATATTTCATGTTGGATTGAGCTCAGTTGATTCAATATGGTTTGCTAGTTATCAGAGTCAAATTTCAAGTGCTTAATTATCACTCTAGTTTTAAATTCAAAGGGTTCACATGCTCAAAATTTGGAGACTCGACATCTGCAGTTTAAAATTGAAGGTTTCAAAGATCTAGAATTTAGGTTCAAGACTATTTTAAATTCTAAGCTCAACACCTACAATGGAAGAAACTCGGATGAAAAGGCACATGGTGGGCGATAGTATGATTGACAAGTTTTAAAGAAAAACACGGTCTTGACCCCTGAGCACAACTAAGGTAGGCGCTTGTGCACTAAGCCAATGAAGATCACTATGGGCAAGAGATCTTGATAGTCGATACTCTCCAAATCTGGCACCTACATCATTGACAAAATTGAATACTGGACTGTGACATTAAAGGAAGCTATTCATAGCGCAATATCAATATAATGATTACAATAAGGCTAACCCGATAGTTACCCCATGACAATTTTGAGAGAAAGCTCATCTTGGCATGGCGTAGACATATCATGGATTTATGGGATAAATGTATGAATTGTTCAATAAGACACGGGTCCCCACAAGGTAACAGTGGTGCCGAACCAAGAGATCATCAAGGAGGTTGCAAAACTCAAACTTGCCATGTATGCGGTGGTTAATTGCTGCTTGATAACACATAGTAGAAAGGAGTGATGATAAAGAAAAATCATTCAGAGTCAAGAGGACTTCATCCTATTTTAAAGCTACATAGTTTAAATATAAATCTCCCTTGACACAATTGGGCTATGTGAACAGGATGGTCATTGTGAGCAAGTTAACAGAACTGTATCAAGGTATGAAGGTGACAGTCATGCATTTATGGTTGGTTTTCAATCCAAGACACATCAAAGCCAAAGCTACAATCCTTGGTCACATGGCATCTCCAAATATAGGATGAACCAAAAATACCTAGAAGCAAGGAGCCTATAGTCAATGATTCATTTTCTAACACATGGCTGGACAAGATTAGATAAATTTTTCTCAAGAAAAGTTGTGGTCTATCATGATCCAATACGATATTAAAAGGGGTTTGTAATAAAGTATTTTATTATAAATTAAATCTTGTGCACATATGAAAGGGTAAGAGAAAAGGAAAGAGGAAGCAGAAAAGATTTCGAAGAATCAGTTATAGAAACTGAACAGTCAGCCACCAAATTCTATAAATGATGAAAGCATTAAACAAGGAGGGGTTCCGAATTCTTCCAACTTCCAAAACTGTAGACTTTGGGCTTCAAGCAAGGAAGGAGGAAATTTTGACAGAATATTTTCATCTTCTAAGGTTCCACTTTTTCTTCCAGCAGCTACAGACTGTGTGCTGTCGGCAGGGGGAGATTTTTCAGTTCTGAGGGAAAGAATACAAACTTAGAAGTTGTAGCAGAATAGAGCTTTATTTGCTGGACTTTGTGTTAGTGATTAAAGGGGATTTTGATTTTGAAATGTAATGTAGGGGAGATGGTTTTCATTTTTTGATGCATGTGTAATAGGATCTTTGTAGTCTTTTACATCTTAAAGAGGGGAGGTTTGAAAGATATCTGCAAATTAGAACTTTGAGTCTATGTAGTTTTCTTTCCACTGATGGTTATGTTGCTGTAACTTTCAGTTTTCTTTAAGTGCATCAGGTGTGCTATTTTCTGCATGCATTTGATATCAAAATCTTCTGGAAGCTTTGATTCGTCTTTCCTAAGGAGAATGGAAATTGTTCTTTGACTTTATCCTTTGCAATGTAGTATACAGCAGGTTAACTTTGTGTAATCTATTTTATTCTGTCTCTTTTCTTTTTAGTTCTTAGGTTTCTCGTCTACTCTGTGTTTACAGGTAGATGTCAGATATCCTTTTGTGTTTTTTGGTAAAAGCACCCCCATTTAATTCATTGTAAATCTTGCACGGGGAGCTGTACCCGATAAAATTTAGAGGAAGGTTATTAATCTAATAATAACCTATCCAACTGTTGGTGTTAGTTTGTCCTTTCACTTAGGCATTCAGGGTAGGATTTCCACACATTCTCTCAAAGGACAATCTGTTCACTAACAAGGTTGAACAAGATAAATATCCTCTCTTAAATCACCATTTAAAAATATTGATTTAACATCCATTTGATGAAGAACCCAATCAAATTTAGTAGCAAGTGAAATCATTATTCTAATTGAATTCATTTTAGCTACTGGTGTAAAAGTATCTTCATAATCAATTCCTTCCTTTTGTGAGTACCCTTTTGCAACTAATCTAGCTTTGAGTTTATCAATAGTGCCAACAGCATTAAACTTTATTTTGAACAACCATTTACAACCAATAGGAATTTTAATTGCTAGTAGTTCAGTCAGTTCCAAATTTTCATTATTTAGAATTAAAACATATTCTTCATGTATTGCATTCATCCATTCTTTTTAATTCTTAGCTTCTTCAAAATTTTGAGGTTCATCTACACTCATTATTTGAGTCATTAAGCCATAATCATTATACCTGATTGGTGCTTTGATTTTCCTTATAGATATTTTTACTATTTCATTATTGGATGGAGTGGCCTCAACTTGACTTGTATCATGCCCACTTTGATCATGATTTTATTGATCTACAATATCTAAACTTCCATTTTCTGCTTCAAGTAGCTAATGAAATGGTTTTGTCCACCTTTTCTTCATCTTGAACATCATCTGAAAATTCATGAAATATAACATCTCTACTATAAAATACCTTATGAGTAGTGGGATTGTACATCCTATAGGCTTTAAGATCAATACAATAACCAATAAATATACATTTGAATGACTTTGCATCAAGTTTCCCTCTATTCTCTTTTGGGGTATGACAGTATGCCTTACTTCCAAAAATTCTCAAATGACCAACAGTTGGCTTAATTCTGAGAAAAGCTTCACAAGGAGTTTTTTTTGTAAGATACTTGATAGGTCTTCTTTTTAGAAATACACAGTTGTATTAACATCTTTAACCCACACATTATTAGGGAGATTCTTTTATTTTAGCATACTTCTAGCACATTCAACGATTATTCTATTTTTCCTTTCAGCTACACCATTTTGTTCAAGACTATGGGCCATTACATATTTCTTAAGAATGTCATTATCTTTACAATAATTCACAAAAATTAACTTGCTCTTTAACAACAAAATTGTTAAAATTTTTAATATCATACAAACCTTTTAAGGCTTTCCAAGTACCAGTAGAAGTAGTGATATCCCTTATATGAGGGATGATAAGAGTCTTTTATAGACATTCGTAAAAGAATCTTGGCTTTTCTTTCTCTTTTCTCCCAATATTGAATAACATTTGGAGGTGCAGTAGGCTTAGCCTCAGAACCATTTACAATGATCCACACATTATATCCCTTCATTAGAGAATGCATCTCAAACATCCAATTAACATAATTGAAACTGATGCAGGAGCATCCTAGGCTTGCCTACAATCCTGCATGTTTACAAAGATTTTGGTTAAGTGTTGAGGAGAATTGAGCTTGAATTTTTGTGGAGTTATGTTTTCATGGTTAGGGATGTGTTGGAGACACTTTGGGGAATTTTCTCATGATTTCATAAAGATTGGATTGATTGAGCTGAAGTTTGAATTGTTTTTACCTTGCTGCTGGAACTGTGTTTTTCTGGTTTATGGGTGCTTGTTGTAGAGTGTGTAACTAATTATCCTTAATGAATGAAAATTTTTTTACTTTAAAAATTGAAGAGGGCCTAGATTAATTCCTTTTATCAAGTGAAAAATTTCTAACTCTTTATAGGTTGGGAGATATGCCAATTCTCCTACAATATCAATTTCTAGCAGATTGCACGACAAGTTTTCGTGGGTAACTTTGAGGATGGATGCACACTTTTCCTTGCAAAATCAGTCTTTGAGAATTTAAGGGGTTGTAGAGGACCTATAGTAATACCTATGGTTCAAAGCATGAGTTCTAATTCAATTGAAGCTAGGAGATGTCATGATTTTACTCGGATATCAATTTTTGGACATTTAATTGTTGTTGCAGGCTAACTTGTGGCATTTAATTTATGTATTTGTATTTAATTTGTGTTCTAGTAAAACTTGTGGCTTAGATTGTTATAAGTAGGTGTCTTGTGGAGTCTTTCAATCATTATTGAGTTGAGATGGAATGAAGGATAGATGCAAATTTGAAGAGCAAAGCTATGGCTACGGCTGGAAAACAAGGAGATTACTTGCGAGCACATGTTTAGATTTCCTTTGTGGTTTTCTTCCAGATTCTTGTTATGTTATAGATTTGGACTACCTGAGATTGAATATAATTTGGATATTTTTGGATCTTACAAAACTAAATTTGTAATTGCTATTTGTATTAGCCCTAACTTGGAAGGCCTTACAGCTAGGCATATTACATGTAATCAATTATGTTTTATGAATGAATTGTTGTAATTTGGTATCAAATATTGCATTATTGTTTCTTGTTGTAGTGTTTCCACTATGTGATTATATTGTTGGGGGCTAGGACATATCATTTGGGGATACTCATGCCTTCTACTACATTAGGTGGTATCATAGCGAAGGTTGTTCCTGAGTGTGTTGACAGATCACCAAAGCTTAGGCAGTTTACACCAAGATTTGCAAAGAAGGTTGATCTTGTGGCTGATTGATCTTCTGGATTGGTGGATTTTTTGGTTAGGGTTTGCTAAAATTTTGGAAGATGCCTCCAAAAAGATTGCACCCTAGGGAAATTTCTAATCTTAGTGATACTGTAGAAGAACAAATCTCACAGAAGATGATAGAAAAATTAAGATCTGAGATTGCATTGATGAAGAATGACATGATTACTGAAATTGTAAGTACTTTAGGTGGTGTACCTAGACATGTGGGTACTAAATATGGTTATGAGGAAGCTGTTGAATACTTTGAAGCTACTAGATCTAGTGGTGAGGCCAGAACTGATCATATGGAGAGATCTATTGGAAATAGGGTTGCTCGACTTGGATCTCAGTTGAAGTTGAAGCATAAGGTGGAGGTTTATAATTTTTTGGGTACTTTGAATCCTAAAGATCTAATTGATTGTATTAGTGAAATGGAAGACTACTTTGAGCTTGAGGATATTGTGAATCCACTCAGAGTAAGGTTGGCACAAACTAAGCTGAAGGGACATGCTGCTCTTTGGTGGAAAGAACTACAAAAAGATAGAGAAGAGGAAGGTGAGATGAAGATCACTAGATGGAAATTGATGGTGACTTAGTTAAAGGATAAGTTCATTCCTACTGATTATGAACTTGAGTTGTTTAAAAGGTTGTAGAATCTGAAGCATAAGGATATGACTGTGAAAGATTATATAGGGGAGTTCTAAAAGTTGACTATTAGGTTTGGGCATAGAGAATTGTCAAAAAAGAAGGTAGCTCAGTACGTCAATGGTTTGAGATTCAATATTCAGGATGAGGTTGGTATGCTAAATATTTCTTCAGTTGAGGATGCTTATGAGTATGCTTTGAGAGTAGAAGAGAAGCTAAAGAGAAGAATCAAGGTAGTTCCCAAGGGAAGGAGAATCAGGATAGTTTAGTAGAAGCTAAACCAAAAGCAAAAGGTGAACCAGAACCTATTGAACAAAAAAGAAGGATAGGTGGAGGTGGGTTCAAAGCTAATTGTTTCAAATATGGTCAAGAAGGCCATAGATCTTTTGAATGTCTGATTGGTAGGACAATTGTTGTTGTGAATGAGGTTGAAGTCCAGAATAGCCAGCCTGAGCAAGGAGAAATTTTGTTGGCTCAGCGAGTACCGATTGGTGAAAGGACATTGGATTCTTGTCAGAGGACTAGTTTTTTTAGGACTTGTTGTAAGTCTAGTGGCAAAATCTCAAAGGTAATTGTGGATGGTGGTAGTATTGATAACCTTGTTACTGAAGAGATGGTTGAGAAACTTGGTTTGAAGAGAATGAGACATCCTAATCCTTATAGGATTGGTTGGTTGCAAGGTGAGCATGCTTTGGAAGTGAGGGAGAAGTTCCTTGTTGATTTCCAGATTGGGTAGTATAAGGATCAAGTGTTGTGTCATATTGTGGACATGAATAGTTGTCATGTGTTTCTTAGTAGACCTTGGTAGTATGATTGTAGGGTTGTGCATCATTGTGTCAATAATGTGTTTACTGTTGAGAAAGGTGGCAGGAAGTTTTTCCTAATTCCTTTGTAGATTGAAGAGCTCAATAGGAGGAACCTAAGTATTGGCAATCAAGTTGAGTTGGTAGATTTTGAGAAGGTTGGAGATCAACGTGGAAAGCACACATATGGAAAACATGTGGTGGATATGAAGAAGAAGAAGAAAAACAAGGGAAAGAGTGTGCAAGTTTAAGAATTGGAGGATATGTATGTGAAGAACCAATTTGGGATTTATGTGTTGAATCCCAAAAATTACTAGAAAATCTTTTCGAACTTGCGGTGTCTGATGTAGGAGCATCCCAGGCTTGCTTGCAATCCTGTATGTTTGAAGGGATTTTGGTTAAGTGTTGAGGAGAATAAAGCCTGGATTTTGGTGAAGTTACTTTACATGGTTAGGGATGTGTTGGAGATAGTTTGGGGAACCTTTCCTCATGATTTCATAAAGATTGGATGGATCAAGTTGAAGTTTGAATTATTTTTACCTTTATGCTAGAACTGTGTTTTTCTGGTTTCTAGGAGCCTATTACAAGGCATGTAACTAAATATCATTAACAAATGAAAGGCTATGCACTTCAGGTATTGAAGAGGGCCTAGATTAATTTCTTGTATCAAGTGAAAAAGTTCTAAATCTTTATAGATTGGGAGATATGCCAATTCTCCTACAATACCGATTTCTAGAAGACTGCACTATAGGTTTCTATTGGTGACTTTTAGCACACTTTTCCTTAATGAATCAGCCTTTTCACATATAAGGGGTTGTAGAGAACCTAGGGTACTACCTATGGTTTGAAGACTGAGTTCTAATTCAATCGAATCTAGGAGATATCATGATTTTATTTAGAGATTGATTTTTGGATAATTAATTGTTGTTGCAGGCCAACTTGTGGCATTTAATTTATGTATTTGTATTTAATTTGTGTTCTAGGCTGACTTGTGGTTTAGATTGGTATAAGTAGGGGTCTTGTGGAGTCTTTTAGTCATTGTGGAATTGAGATGGAATGAAGGAAAAATGTGAATCTGAAGAGTAGAGCTAGGGTTACTACTGGAAAACAAGGAGATTGCTTGCAAGCACAAGTTTAGATTTCCTTGGTGGTTTTCTTCTAGATTGTTGTTATGTTATAGATCTGGACCAGCTGAAATTGGTTGTAAGTTGGATCTTGTTGGATCTTTTAGAACTAAATTTGTAATTGCTATTTGTATTGGCTCTAACCTAGAAGGCCTTACAACTGGGCATATTTCATGTAATCCATTATGTTTTATGAATGAATTATTGTAATTTGGTATCTGATCTTGCATTATTGTTTCTTGTTATGGTGTTTCCACTGTGTGGTTATATTGCTGGGGGCTAGGACATCTCCTTTGGGGATACTCCTACCTTGTACTGCATCAAAAACCATCTTACTTATTTGACTTAGTTAGATAAGAATAAGATAAAATTGTCATTTTTTAAGTAACCAAATAACGAAAAAGAATGAAAATTTACCAATCCTTAAACTCAAATAAAATTGTTGATCATATACCAGTTGCAAATTTGAGCAAATCAACTCAAACATGACATCTTCACAGCTGCTCCACTTCTAGAAGGTTGGATTAGACCTCTTTCTTTATGAACTACTTTTACAACATTATCAACAAAGATTGCACTGAGCAAGAGACAACAAAACATAGCATTACAACATTCTTCAGCTCTAATACCAAATTAGAAAATATATTAGCAGGAATACAAAGCATAAAATGGAGCAAACGAAGAGCTCACTAATTTTGTCTATTGAAAACAACATAAGTAATGCATATTTATACACAAACTACATCTAACTATTCTCCTATAACACCGAAAACAAACTCTACATCTAGTTGTGACTAATTGACAGCAAACTAAGCCTTATTCATAACAAACTAGAATTGTTGGTCCAACAAACTAGAATTGTGAACAGATCACTAGTTCTTTATAGATTCCTATTAGAACTCAAACTATGACTCTCTACTTGTTGATTTATTCCAACACTTCTCTCGATGCCAAACCCACCATTTCTAATTGATAGATAATATTTTACAAGAACACAATCAGTTCCATGTGGGTCTCTAGTGTTCAAATACCTATATGAAGAAAAAGGTAGAATTTTTACATTTACTACCATAGTATTTTTGCAAAGAAGAGAAGAATCTTTTTTAGTTTATATGAATTACCCTTCAATGAAATCATCTCCAATCTTCAACGAAGACCCATTGATGGTAGATCAAAATGTTGAGCTCGTGGTGCTATTTTTGTCTCCCACCCATCTAATGTTTGGCTCTGCATCTGACAATATATTTGAAGACATTTGTAATTCATTAACAAGAGTAAACCACTTGGAAAATGGAGAGAGAAAATGAAAATCAAAGAATGTAGAGAAAATATGAAACGAGACACCCCAATGTAGTTTATAGGACCCAATGCATGCCTTTACCAGTGCAATGTCAAGTGTAATGAAGAACTCTCCGGCTGGTTTCCTAGTAGTGGCGATCACTAGCAAATTTGAATAGTATCACATATATAAATCCTATGAAAACCTCTAGAATGAATAGTAAACACAATTAGTTACAAATTTTTTTAATTTAAATTTGAGAATAATCTAGCATTTGTTGAGGCATCGTAATAGTTTATAAATATATATCTAAGTCTGAAAATTTATCTTAGATGAGGATAAGCTAACCCTCTTAGTTACGGAACTAGGCATAAATTATGCCTTCAAATCTATCAAAAATCACATAAATATAAATCTAAGTCTGAAAATTTACCTTAGATTAGGATAAGCTACCCACTTCATTATGGAACTACGCAGAAAAATTGCTTACAAATTTGCCACAAACTTCCTACAAAGAGGGTATTATCAAACTTGTGGGAAAGTAGATTTAGATTTAAGGACTCAAAATTTGTGTAAAAAGTATTTTTTTATTTCAACTTATACAAATATCTCAAATTCCTCACATAAGAAGAGTGAGGTCTAGACAGAAGATCATTTAATAGAAATAACTAAAAGACCTTTGTACTATATCCAGTCCCTTAGACCCTCATTGGTCTCCTATTAGACATTGAAAAAATTATCTTATCTTATCTACAATTTTAAGAGAATGTACACCAATTGATGCATATTACTCTTCATTCTACTGTCACATCACCATATGCAAGTAAATGTTTTAGAACAAATTTACTTCCTCTGCCTTCCAACAAAATAGCTTTAGCTAATAAGAAACGTACAATTCCAAATTAATATTTGTGTGAAAATACAACATTTTTCAACAACTTTAGATTTGGGCAAAGAAAAAATATTGAGCACATTTTCCAAGAATCTAACTAATGTAAAGGATGTAGTGAAAACTATAGTCTCTTGCCTTTAATGTAGTGACTAATAATATCCAACTTGAATAATATGAGATTAAATTTATTTTTGGCACATTTTATCCCCTTGTGAACCCAATCTAAAATATTTTCACCCATAATAATTTTTTCTCCTTGGGATTGACATGCAACCCATCTCATATGCACTTGAGTTGAAAATAAGAGATCGAAAATTATTGCACATCACTATATGTCACACATATCAAGCAAATATCGTTTCGATTCTACCTTGAAAATTGACCTAATGACATTATAGGATCCCAATACGTGAGAAGCATGCAAATTTATTTACTAGTAAACACTCTTAATAACATTTTTTCTTGACAATATGGAAGGTGAAATATTCTAATCTCCAACATTGATCACTTCATTGCATCTGAATTTGAAAGCATTGTTGTGAAACCCTGTCGATTTCATTTCCTAAAAAATATGAAACCTTTCTCCTCTAAGTTGGAAGATGGGGAATCAACTCATTGAGACACATAAAATATGTGCTAAATCACATTTCCTGGATATTCTTATGGTGTAAAATATCTATGGTCAATCTTGACCTCTTTCAAAATGTCAAAAGCATGCAATTGCAAAACATAGCAACATGTGCATAAGAAATGGAGTTAAAAAAATATCAAACAAACACCTTGAGGTGTGAGACTTTACATACAAGCACTTTGAGAATGTACATTATTAACTAGCTTGTATTGATGGCTTATTGATAACTATTATTAACCTTGAAAGTAGGCCCTCTAATAACTTTGGCAATCAAGGGGCTAGAAACTAACATGGAAGTTTTCTTTCACATCTACAACATAGAGGAACACTTCTCCATGGTAATCAATTGGTCATAACATGCAAACATCTCAATTTGGTCATTCAAAATAAATTTCAAGGATACTCTTGTAAGCCTTAGCGAAATATTTTATATGGTCAACTCAAATTGGTTTAGATTTTGAAGGTGCTAATAGTATAAAACCTATTTTTATTAATAGCTTAATTGATTTGAGAGAGAATTTTCCTACATGAACTTTTTGTACAATCTAGTGATGCTGAAGATGAGGGCAGAAAAGTAAGTTTGACTTCAAAGTTGATATGTAGGTATCGATGCTTTATAAAGTGAAAATAAATTGATATAAGTATAGTGCTTGAATTGAACATTGACATGTTGATCCTTTTTGGTGCAACAACCCTAACTTTTAACACATTAAACCACAAAAAACTAATAAACTTAATTAATTTATATTATTACATGTGATACAATTAATAGAAATTTCTTTTTATTTTTATATATTCAATATGCTAATTGTAATTATGTTTATTTGTTATTACAAGTTTGGTACAAGAATATATCAAAAATATTTGTATCTACTCATCACAATCATACCAATGATTTAGATTAATTTTGTATTCTTGAACTATTTAAAGTGGACCAATTTTAATGTTATTTCTTATACGAGCCTTCATATATCTACAATTTTAATGTTATACATATTTAACATGTATCATATTATACTTTATTTCTAATTAATGTCAATATGCATTCTACAATGGCAGAAAGGGTGGAGTGGAATGGTGTGAGTGTGATAATGTTAACATTTATCTTATAAGCTAAATTTGACAACCATTTACATGTCAAAATCATTATATTTAATAGAAACAAAATATATATTTTTAAATGATCTGATAAAAACTACATAAAATATTTGCTAAATTATAAACTTTGAAGATATAAATAATCATTTTTTTAGAAATTAAAATTAAAAAATATAAATGACTACAAAATAAAAATAATAAAATGCACAGAATTTTTTCTTTCTCCATAAATTTAGTAAATTAAATTTTAATCATTATATAATAGATATCTATCGACATTTCTTTAGATTTTATTTTAATATATCTATACTAGTGTTATACATGTTAAATAGTTCTTAAATTGCTACAAATGAAATGTTATTTATTTTTAACATAAATGTTAAAATTTTATAAACATCTTATATTTTAATGTTCAATATGTTAATAAGTTTCTAAATTGATACAATATTTTAAATGAACCATATGTTTAAAAATCTATTTTAATCTTGTATATTGATTTTGTTTTAATGTTTGAATCAATATATTTCTAAAAATTGTAACTTTAATTAACTATGATTTTTTGTGGAAAAAATTATATCTAACTAGATAATGTTAAACTTAAAATGCATAAGAGTACATGTAAATACTAAAATGTAGATAATCCATGAAACCATAAGATATGTATAGGTCTAGCTCGTATACATAATCCAAGATATATATATATATATATATATATATATATATATATATATATATAGTCCATGTAAAACATTCATAAAATTAAAAGTCCTTTATATCCCGACTCCTCTTCAATCTATGCAAACTCGAAATATCTAAATCACTCTGTAGAAGAGAAATGAAATTTTAATCAAATTTTTAAAATGAAAAAATTATTTAATTCACTTTAATTTATAAAATGATGAAAATTACCTTATGAACCTTTACACCTCCTCCAATGTCAAGAGAGTCATGTCTTGCTACAGATGTTATGGGTAGGCTTGGGCTTATCGCATGCTATATAAGGAAAAAGAAAACATAGGATCAAATATTAAATTTAAGATTATTTTAACTCATTCGTAATAAGTATAATATTGTTGATTTTAAAAATAAAATATATTATAAATTATCATTGTTGTTTGAAAATCTTAGATTGCAATATGTATGGCATTATTAGGACCAGGATATCACTAACAAGGTCCAACAAGGCCAAATAAAAAACATGCGTATACATTACAGTAAAAGATGTGCTCAAATCTATTAAATGACATAAAATTTGTTCAGATAGAAAATTTTTAAGCCTAAAATACAATTGATGCCTTTTGCAATTGATTTGGATCAATAGGGTGTGTAAAAATCATCTTAACAGTGGTGGTGTATGTATGTGTGTAAGTATGATAGGGTGTGTAAAACTTGTCTTAGCAGTAGTGGTGGTGGTGGTGGTGGTGTGTGTGTGTGTGAATTCAAACCACAAATTTATAAAAATGATTAAATTTAAAAACACCATGCATACCTTGAGTGGCCTATTCAACGTAGTTGACAATGGAAGAGCACTCAGCACCACCTTTGGTGGATTTGATGTCGAAGTTTGATGACCTCCCTATGCTTGCATAAATATTTAACAAAATTTTAGGATGTATTATAAATGAACATCAAATTGAACTTATCGAAGTATACTAATTTTTTAAATAAATATACATCAAAATGTAAGTATCTATTAATGTATGAATGTACATACATATCTATACATGTATATGTAAATTTGTGTATATATTTGTTTGATAGTGAGCTCAAAATACAAATTTCTATGAAAAAATAAATTTAAACAATATGCATACTGTGAGTGCCTTACTCGATATAGTTGATAATGGACGAGCACTGACCACCACCTTTGGTGGGTCTGATGTGGAAGTTTGATGAGTCTTAGCTCTATGTTTATGTTGGGGGGGTGGGGGGTGGGTGTGTGTGTGTGTGTGTGCACATGCATGTGCATGCATGCATGATAAGTGTGTGTGTGGATGTACACACACATACATAGATAGATACATGAGTGCATGTATGTGTGCATGTATATGTCTAAATGTGTGTGTGTGTGTGTGTGTGTGTGTGTGTGTGTGTGTGTGTGTGTGTGTGTGTGTGTGTGTGTGTGTGTGTGTGTGTGTGTGTGTGTGTGTGTGTGTGTGTGTGTGTGTGTGTGTGTGTGTGTGTGTGTGTGTGTGTGTGCGCACATGTGTGCATGTGTGTGTGTGTGAGAATTCAAACCAAAAATTTCTAAAAAT